>MNCI01029685.1:32469-80429 GCA_015680685.1 Gnetum montanum
AACCTATAATGCCCTTATGTAACCACACTTAAAGTGTTCGTGGGCACTATAAGGGTTAAATGTAATCTGCACTAACTTCACAAAACACACACATGTAAATATCATTGGAATGAGATGAGAATTCTATGCTACACAAGACATGAGCTACAATTACATGAACAGTGAGATGAGATGAACTAGAGAAAGGGATCATAGAGATTGGGACATGAGGTAACTGACCCAGGGCACAGTGAATCCTACGTGTAAAGCATGATTAAGGTGTCATTAACCCATCGTTCCAAGATCAGGACCAAGTCCATTCTCTAATCAGTGAGATCGCATTGTTTCATCCCATGATGAACAACTATGTGAGTACCATAACAACAAGGCGTATGATCACTTGGCATTTTATACAAGGGAGAAGTGATTTTTGTTTTATGGCACTTTGTTTTTTCATTTTCTTTTCTCTTTTTTTTTTCTTTTTCACCTTACTGAAACTAGAGAAGCTACCAACCTTTAGGCATGGGTGCATGTCTTTCCAGTGGGACCCCCTAGAATAACATTTGATTTTTGAGTGCTCATTTAATTACTCTTACTTCCATTTTCATTAGATCTACAAGGATCTTAGTACAACCACGTTGCATGACAACTCCCACAAACGTCACCAAAGAGAATCCGGAAGTCCCATTGATGTCACACCCTAAGCATTCCCTCTTGGTCAATCCTTCTTCATTCTAGGTACAATGAACACAAGATCAGTTTTAAGTTTTAGAAATATCAAAAATATCATTGTACCCTCGAAAAGAACCTCTTATTTGTAGAGTGGATGAGTGGGTGTAATGGGCTCACTATACAAATAATTAATCACTCATGATTTAATAACATAGAACACACCTCAACCAATGATCCACATGAGTGTTTTATTCATAGAAGAAATTAATTAAAAAAATGTAAAAAGACAAAAACAAAAAAAGATAAAAAGATAAAACAAAAAGTCGAAAAATGAAAAACTGGAAAACAAAAAGTTGTAAAATCAAAGAAAATAAAAATGGCTATTAATCCCGCTTGTTATTAGAATGAGGGATATCCCTCATAGCTAAACGGTTGAGGATGGCACAGACTAATAACTAACGAGTGGGATCCTTGCATCTTGGAAATATTGGGGCCCAGTCATACTTACCCCATCAGGTTTCACACACTTGGTTATAATAAGTATAGTAAAACCGAGTTGATCCACTATGATATTTGGGGCTGTTAGATGGTATGCAAGGATCAGGATGATGCCTCCCATGCTTGTGTTCATTGGGCCATATGGTTTTTGGAGTGTTAGTTGGTGGCCTTGATGAAGTTGCATGAGGCGTTGGGTTCGAAGGTAAGGGTGCACCACAGTGTGGGGCTTGTGCTAAGTTGGAGGATGCAGTGGCCTCAGAATTATGTTGTTTCTTCTTACAGCCGTTTTTAAAGAAAGGGCGCTTTGGATGTTGAGGAGGTTTCTCACTACTATTGGTAGTAGTAGCACAAGTGTTGTTCGTGGATTTTTGTTGTGGTGCATACACCTTAGGTACAGTTGGTGGCACTATCGAAGAAGGGAAAGGATGAGAATGTTGAAAGTTAGGAGGAGTATAAGTTGCACAAGGTGGTGGTTGTATTGGAGGTATGGGATGATAGTATTGTGGAGAAAGGTATTGTGGTGAGATAAAGTGTGTTGGCCCACTTGGAAAAATAGGATGTTGAACTTGATAAGCGTTTGGGTTCGGATAATATGAAGGATGCCTCCAGTCTAAGGGTGGTCTCCCCCATGACTGGTATTGTTGCCACTGTGGTCGAACATAGTATCTCTATATGAACTCTGGATGTAGCATGTTTTTCCAATGCTCATGTAGATGTAACAAGATTGGACATTAGCCCTTGGGGTGGTCATATAGTCATATGTTGCATTCATATGTAGGATTGGCAGTTGAGCACTTATTCCCTTCATTCTTTTTTTCTAAATGTCTAGTGTTTTGTCCTACTTCTTGGCTTGTCAAAACTCTATCTCCAATAACGTTGATAAATTCTCCACACTTTTGATACGTCCATTCCAACATCTTATTGATCTTTGCCTCAGCTTCTTCTAATGATTGTTGTATTGGCAAAGATAATGTTTCCACCTTGAGATTGGTTGATTTCTCCTTGTTATGATCATGGACATTTGTTAAGTTAAAATTATGGTCCCGTTGATGTTTTTCAACACTCTCCCATCTAGCCAATTCTCCTTCTTCTTTTGCTATCCTCTTAATAAGCTCTTGGACTTGATGAGTTCATAGTTCGTATAGTTGACCTTGGGCATATTTTCCTAAGGTCTCTCTCATTTCATTACATAGACCATAAATAATATGATACATTATCCTTTCCTCAAAAAACCCATCACCTGGACAGTTGTTTAATAGTGCATAATATCTTTCTAAGGCCATGTCCAAGGGTTCATGTTGTGCTTGTTTCCATCCTTGGATTTTTTCCTTAAGGCTGACACTCCTGCATAGGTTTGATATTTTTCATTAAATACTTCTACCATTGTTGACCAGCATCATATTCAATTTAGTTTTAATGATCTGTACCATACTTTTTCTTGGTCAACGAGTGTCATGGGAAAGAGCTTAAGTTTTTGCCAACTGTTATCAATGTTGTTCCATGTGTAGGCATCGTAGAAGGCTTGTAAATGTTGATGTGGATCTAATTCATAGCCTCCTGAAAAAGTAGGAAAGTTGTTTAAATTAAGCTTGGGTAGTCAGCTCTCTTTACGATGCCTACGGGAGATTCAAACAGCCTCTTGTATTTGCGTTAAGCTTGTAATGGCTAGCAGGGGTTCATCGTCATCAGGTAAGTTATGATTTCTTATGTTGCGATAATGTTGTTTTTGCTCATTTATATAATAAACCCCCACTTCACATTGTATACTCCAATCTTCATCGTCATATAGTTCGTTGGTTCTCCAATGAACTTCCTCACTAAGTGTGGCATTATTGTAATCTTGTAGGAGAGGCATTGTTGTAAAGTTGTGTGTGAATTTATATATGAATTTTTTATAATTATTTCTTCTTTCTAAGAGATATATCATTAAGTCCTTTATAGTGACCTTGTATGATATAACTAATCTAGAAAACTAGCACTGTCCCCAGCAATGGCGCCAATGATGAGTGATGAGATACCTCTACACTCAACCATACAAATACGAGCATTCTCACGCGTGATCTGGTCAAACTCTGCAGACGGACTAGTTGTGGCACCTAGATCATTAACCTTAGGTTGCAGTTCACTATCTTCCCACCTAGACTAGTATTATCTTTGTCATGTATGGTTTAGTCCAAAGTGAGGTGTATGATGTGTTTCCTAATCTAAATGCTACTCCTGAAGGTAGTGGAAAGTAATGTTTACTAATTTAGGAGAGAAAGGGTAAGAGAATCTAATCTAGCCTAAGTGCAATGAGCATATGTTCCTTAATTATTTGTACAGATCTTGGACTTCGTGCACGACAACCATTGGGATTACCAAGCGCAGATCCTAGGTATGCTAATGGGTTACCAAGTAGTCACACTTAAATGCTCATAATCAAGTCGTACTCATTCCACGTTACTAGAAGTTTAAGGGTGAGAGATTATTAACTAGGAAAGCAGTAAATAATAATTAACTAAATAAATAACAAAGTGAATGCTTCAATGATGAAGTAATCTCGATCTTTATTTCCGGTCATGTGTGTGTCCAAGTACGTCACACTCAAATAAAGGATGTCGTACAATTACATTCACCACACTGTGGACAGACACAGGAAAATAATCTATCTCTGGAGGGATCAAACTGCTAGAGTTTAGCTACAATCTACTCTCCATTCCTTAAACAAGGGAGAATAACTTCTTATTTATAAACATTGCGACGGACTATGATATCGTGTACGCGATATCACAGGGGAAGACACAATATTGCGGCCCATGCGATATCGTGTCCCATCATTTTCTTTGATTGATAAGTTGTTAGATAGTTGATATTTAGAACTTTCTTCTAGTTTAGAAAACATGTCATTTGGTTTTCTAGAGCTCAAGTTATACATAAGGTAAGGTTGTGTAGCTCGATATATCTTATGTTATGTAATCCTAACCTAATACCCCTTTAATACCTTTATAAATTAAACATGCTAAAGCTATAAATTATGTGTTAAATGGGATGGTGCATTCTAATTGATTGAATCCATCCATGAAGATTATTATTTTTGAGAAATAGAAATTATAGTGTGGTAAGTTTTGCCAATGAAGGTGAAACATGACCAATGAGATGGTTGTTAGAAAACTCAAGATTGGTCTCTTATTGAGCAAGGGACTTTGGAAGAGGATCTATTAAAGAGTTGTTGAAAGGATACAAAATCTTGAGTCTTCCAAGAGAATGAGGAAGGGTGTTTTTAAGAGAACTATTTTCAAGATTAAGATATTATAGCAAAGATAGATTGCCTAGTTGTGGTGGAATGAGTTGCAAGGCATTGACGCTAAGGTAAAGACCTTTCAGTTTAAAAGCCTACTAAGCTAAGGGGAGAATGAATCCAGATAAAGAATTATTAAAGAGATTGAGTATCTTGAGCATGGATGAATTTACAATGGTAAGAGACATTGATCCCTTCAAACAATTGTAAGTCAAGATCATGATGTGGACATTTGATAGGGATAGTTAAAAAAAGAGATTTAGTGGCTCAAACACAAGTTACTATAATGGAACTAAAAATAGTAGTGTTGTCAATACGATTAATGTGGGTTCACATTAAGGGTTAAGAAAATGGTAACAAAAAGTTTAAATGTTTGTTTACCACACCCTTCTTTATTTAATTCATTCTTTTCTTTTGTACATATAATTATCTCTATATTCATTCTATCATTGGCTAGAATGGAAATTTGTGTGGAAAGTAGAGGTAGCAAGAGAAAATAGCACATAGGATGTTGGTGTAATATATTGGGTTTTTCTTTGTATGCATTTTCTATTTTACACTAGGTCATTATTTTCTTTTTAAATTCAATATGAAATCATTTATCCATGTAGTCCATTACTGGTAATCATTCAACTCTCTGATATTAACATTTATTGCTTTCAATGCATTTGTAAGTGTTGTTACAATGTAATTGTATCTTGTTATTTCAAAGATTGTGCACTTATTCTTTATGAGTAAAGCTACTCATAAAGGTTTCTAGTTTGGTTTTCATATAAATGTCTTTGGTTTATGATTATTTTTTCTAGTTCATAATCATGGTCATGAGCTTAAGATTCCCTTCTTAAGCTTTCCTTTGCTTTCATAAATTAGAAGTTATGGTTTTTTCTTAAACATAAGCGTAACTTTGAACTTATGAATTCTATTATAAGTTTTTGGGTTGCATCACCTTTTATATTATTAGAACCTAGAAGTTCCTACTCAGAGTGTTGTTGCATGATGCCACCAAGAGTACATGTGAAAGGTCACAAATAGCAGATGTGAACTTAGAAGGAGCCATGAAAACATTATGTAGAATGAAAGAGCATTTAGAAGTAATTGAAGTAGTGCACACAAACAACCAAGCAATCTTGGCATCCATAGAATGCCATTATGAAGGAGCTACTTCAAAGATTCACAACATTCATAAGAAATGTTTAGAAGATGAAGTAATTGAGGTTAGAAGCCTATGAGAAGAGCATTTCCTACAAGCATTATCCAAGATAGGAAAACACATAAGTTTTCATTTTTTTTTTACAATAGAAGCCTTGATGCAATTTCTTTGCTAGAATCGGTTCAAAAAATGGAGACATATTATGAGGAGAAAAACATGAAAGTTAAGCTCATTGTTACAAAGATCATAGGCCTTGCAGTAATGTGATGGAAGCACATGTAGTTGGAAAGACAACAACAAGGAAAGAGGAAGAACCAAAGATAGGAGAAAATGGGAAGAAATTTGAAAGAAAAATTGTTGTCATATAATCATAAGATAAATTTGTATTAGTAGCAATTATTTTTATGGTAGAATAAGAAATTCATGAAGGAGTTTCACAAGCTTGACATATGAGTTGAAGTGGATGAGGAGGTGGGAAGGGAGATTTCCAAGTATATAGGAGAGTTGAGAAGTGACATCTAAGCTGAGATGGCCATGACTTTTTCATGCATAGTGATGAGTGGCTAGGTACCCCTATGCCCAACCATATGAATGACGAGCATTCACATGCGACTCGGTCAAATTCTGTAGACTATAAGCACTTAACATACACCAGACCCTAACCAATGAAACCTTGGGTTAGAACGGTCGTTGTCTTCCTAATCTCACTTGTGATATTTTTTTTTGTGATGGTTAAGTGAGATTAAGGCTAATGATTTTTATGGCTTTTTACTTATCTTTTGGCGGCTAATTATCTTGGAAAGTAAGGCTAGAATAGTAATTACCCTAAGATTATCTTAATATAAATCTTAACTACTACTAACATAAGTATTCGATCCCATCTTCCAAGCATGTTCTGAGCATCCCCTAAACACTATTGGCTTACCAGACGTTAAGCATCACCGGGTTACCAAGTGTTGGGTTTATGTTCGAGATGGTCGTACTTATGGTCCTTACGAACTTATAAGAAAGCAAAAGTGATTAAAATATTAATAACATAAACTTAAGTAATTATCAAAGCATAAACATATTAAACTAATGAATGCAATAAATGACTAATTCCAAATGCTACAAGGAATGCTTGAAGAGTTCATCTTTATTTCCTTCACACTAATGAGTTCAGATACATCAATGCTCGGATAAAGAGCCGATCACTTTTCTTACACCTACTGTGGGCACTTGAAAAATATTCTATCTCCTGTAGGAACAAACTACAAGTGCTTCACTAGAACTAACTAAAAAGTACCTAAATGAGGCGAAAGGCCCTCTTATTTATAGGCTGAAATAGGCTCCACGTAAACGGGGCCACGTCGCGCATGGAAGGCTATGTCGATGGGGTCACGTTGACACGGCCACGTATACGCGGCCTCGTATACATGGCCTAGTCAATGCATCAAATAATGACACTTCATCACATAGTGAAGAAACCATTTTTGAATTTTGTAAAGAAGAAAAGCTACAAAGGAAAGGGATGTCAAGTAGTTTCTATCATGAATAGTCCTCAAGAGAAAGAGCTAGGAGAGCCTAGAGGCAACAAGCCCTAGTGTAGGCTGGGCCTTAACTTGGAAATCAAAATAGGCCATTGAAAATTCCATCATTTCATGGACACATAAGAGGAAGAGGTAGAGGACATTTGAGATCATTCCAATCTAAGAGAAATATGACCAATTTAGTGGTTCATGTTTCATATTCTTCTTGGAAAACCTCGAAAATAGGATCAGTTTGCCATGATTGAATCATAAGTGAACACAATGTTTGTAAAAAAGAAAGGTCACCTTTTCAAAATTCATAGAAATCCTCCAACAATAGTCCAAAAGGCATTACAACATACTCATAAGCTTAAGAAAAGCTTACTTTTCCTAATGTCTCAAAGAAAGTTTGTATGACTAACTAACCAAAGAAAATGAAAGCATGGTAGTGATAGTTATGATGGCTAGTAGTCAATAAGAAGAAGTGACTCCAAAGATAAAAATTCTAAAATAATTTATTAGAATTTTGATTATAAACATTAAAAATGGTTTGCCATCCAAGTGATCCATATCACACATCATAGATAAAGCTACCCAATAAAGTAGTATATAGAATGAGCCTAAGTAACCATGAAGATTTGGCTAGACAAATTTAAGATTTGCTTAAGAAGGGTTTGATTTGAAAAAGTGTAAGTCTATGTGCTATCCCAACAATGTTAGCCTCCAAGAAGAACTTAATAGAGCTATAGATGTGTGTAGATGCAAGGACCATTAATAAAATCATAGTTAAATAAATATTTCCTATGCCTAGAAGGGATAACATGTCTTAGAAGTGCCAAATATTTCAACAAAATTGATCTTAAAAATGGATACCATCAAATCCATATTTGTGAGAAAGATGAATGGAATACAACATTCACAACCTTAAATAGGCCTTACAAGTGGAGAGTCATGCCTTTTTTTTTTATCAAATGTACTAAGCACCTTCATGATATTGATGAACAAAGTGTTGAAACCTTATCTTGAGAGGTTCATCATGGTATTTCTTGATGACATTTTTGTTTACAGTTGTAGCAAGTAAGAACATCCAAAGCAATTGCAGTTAGTTTTTATGAGTTTTCTTGAGAAGAAGTTGCTCATGAACTTAAAGAAGTGCAATATTCTAAAGAAAGAGCTAGTATATCTTGGGTTTGCAATTTTTAAGAATGTCTTGAAAGAAAATCCAGAGAAATTATAGAGCATTGAAAACTAGCCAAGACCCACAAATCTTATGGAGGTATGTTCATTTTATGAGCTTACACATTTGTAACGTAAGTTCATCAAAATTTTAGTGGGGTAGCTACACACATGTTGGAGATCATCAAGGAAAAATAACAAGCCATTTATGTGGAATGTCATAATGGAAAGTAGTTTCTATAAGCTAAAGAAATGCCTTAGGAATGCATCACTAGTAGCCCTCCCAGATTTTTCAAAGGTGTTCATAATAGAATATGATGCTAGTGTGGAGGCAAATGTTTTTAGTCAATAAGGAAGACCAACAACATTTTTTAGTGAATGCTACTCAAAGGAATTATTTAACATACAAAAAGGAATTTTATGTTAATTTTTATGCACTAAAGCAGTGAAGATATTATTTTTTTCCATCAGAGTTTGTATTGTACACAAACCTCATCAGTACATCAATGATAACCCAAGTAAAATGCCAAGCATGCACAATGGATGAAAGAACTGTAAGAATATAATTTTGTGGTTAAACATAAGAAGAAAGCCTAGAGTAAGGAATTTGATGCTCTAAATCATTTTAGTTTCATCATAAGTGTTGTTCAATTTGAAGAGATGAAGGCTAAGAATCTCACTTATAAATCTAATCTTGACTTTGGAAAAGTATGAGAGTTGACTTCACATGGAGTAGTAGGAATAAAATAGTTTGAAATTCATGAAGGTTATTTATCTAAGAATAAATGTTTATGAATCCCTCAAGAAGAGCTAATATGCAAGTTGATTGTTGAAGGACATAGTGGAGATATATCAAGTCATATGGACTAAAACAAAATAATTGATTATTTTCATAAATATTTCTATTAGCCAGGGATGCAATTAGAAATCAAAAAATTTGCAAAGAGTTTCAATGTTTAACAACATGTAAAGGGGAACAAGACTAATGTTAAGTTGTATCAATTGTTACTTGTACTAGAGAAATTGTGGATGGACTTAAGTATGGATTTTATAAGCAGAATTCGATGCAACACAAAAGGAAATGATTACATTATAATTTTCATAGATCACTTCTCCTAGCCCAAATGGATTTTTACTTCCTACTAAAGGATTCCTATTAATAAAAAAATAAACAAAGAAATATTTAGGAACTCGGTTGAAGCATCAACTATTGAATGATGTCACCTTGAATTGACAATGGAAGAAAATTAGCTAGAGAATCTCTATGAAAAAGTACATTACATTGAAACTTCTAAATGACATAAAGAATAAGAGAATGAAAGCAACACTAATTATGTAATTGAAATCCTTGAAGTTGAGGATTGTCACTAAATAAACATTCATGTAATCTTAGTTGAAAACCAAGTAAATACCTACTACACCAATTCCAAGAGCTACAAGCATGGGGACAATTAATTATTACTTTTGAAATGGAAAAATTGTAACATGCTTTAAAATCAAAAGCCTTAAAAATCATAATAAGAGAGAATGCATGAGATGCAATTTTAGTAAAAGTATCATCAATGATGAAATAGAAACATTGTGTGTTAGCCTAGTGATAAGACTTTTGATTTGGATTATCTAAGTCATGGGTTTGATTCTTGTTAGGTAATGCTAAGTTTTGAGGTTCTAATTAAACTATATATCTAAAGGTATAACTATATTAAAATTATTTCGAGGTTCTAATAGCCACCATTAGAGATGAAAAAAAAGTAACCATTGGAGGTTAATACATCCCTCACTTAAAAAAGGATCCTTATCTAGGATTAATGTTCCAATTAGATAGTAACAGTGATAAGGATGTAAGAAATATGACTAAGGAAGAATGGTTTGGCCATGTCTAAAAAAGATAAGATAATGAGCCTTTCAAAACTGTTGCTAGATCATTCTTATGAGAAAGCAACTGAAAGAAAAACCAAAAAGGATATGAGAAAATGATTGAAGATGATATAGAAGAATTACATATACATAATGATATATCTTTTACTATTGACAAATGATGAAACTAACCTCACGTAGATAACCTCATCCAAGGCTAAGAAGATGATGATGATAAGTCTCTTTTGAATGAGATGGATGCACAATTTCATAATCCAAATATTTATTTTACAATGTAAAATTATGATAGAAAAAAAATAATTTGGACAATAAAGAATTTTGGCAATGCTTTAAAATATGATGCATTGATGTTTTCAATGGCAGTGATGTTTGGTATAGATTTTGCAGAAGCATTAAGGACCTCTACTATTTTGTAAGCAACCACCTTCACTTCTATCCTCTAGTCCTTGTGTTGCATCACCAAGATTGGTGCCCCCTTATCTTCATCCAACATGATTGAGAAGATTGCATCATTTCTAAAAATCTTAGGAAATGTTTATCTAGCAATGGACATTGTGATCTCTCTAGCACTTGGATTGGGTCTTGTAGATGTCTGGTTCCTCTGCATGAAGAATAGTAGGGCTGTTTCATTATCTAATCAACTGATGATCCTTACAAACTTGTTGAGATGGCTCATTGTTAGATAGTAAATAGATGACTTTCCATCACATACAGATACCTATTGTTGCTATAGCTACTACTCCCAAAGTTTCCTAAGGTGTTATGTAGCTATGAATATCTCCAATGTGGTTTTGGAACCTACAGGTGGTGGTGGTGGTGGCTACTCCTCTTCTTGAAGCCTGGCTGCTACCTTATCTTTCATTATCTCTTACTAAGATGCAATAGGTGCATGGAGGACCACATCATTTGAGTAACAAGATATTCCCTCATTTTGCATAGTTTATAGAGTAAGCATGGAAAGGGGAGTGTCTTCCTACCCTTCTCATTTTCCTTGAAGTGTTCCTCTATTTATACAAAAATGAGTTGGGGTAGGTTAACTAGGAATTTCTTGCATAGAGTAGCATATGCCTTGGTGGAGAAGGCACTCACCTTACTTGGCCTCACTATTGGATTTAGTTGATATGCTACAATCTTGAAATAATCTTTCTCTACCTTTATAAGGGAACCATACTCCTTACAATCCACCCTGTAGCATCATTGGATCCATTCTATCTTTGCCTTTGGGCCCTCCTGCATTGATAATTTAGCAAGTTTTTCCTTGGTGTTAGGAAAACTGAGGGTTTCTTCTATGGTGTCAATAGAATAAGGGATGGTGATATTATTAATTTTCATTGATGCATCTTCTTGTTAATTTTTCTAGAATAAGTAAGTCTCCCTCATGTACTACTCTCTATCGTTAGAGAGAATGGGCCATAAGGGAGACCCTTGTAGTTGTGTTCTAACTTCCTCTATGACTAGTTCTAAGAAGGGTCTAAAGTTCAACTCTTGTAGGATGGAACTTTGGATCTCCTTGGTCCTAATGCATTCTAAGTAGGCATCCATGAGAATGACCTCTAACCTAGGCCTTAGCCTATGAGCCTCCTCTTGTCTAGATTGTCCTATATATGTAGTGGAAACTTGCCTAATATATTCCACTTTGGGTTCCTCCTGAGGAGGTCCAATAGCATGTGTGACCTAGGCTACTTGTTCTTGGGGTTATGGTTTTTCTATTATTGGCCTCTTCCTTCTTGGGGTTGCTTTTCCCTAGGCTGTGATGGCTCTCCCACTTGTGATGCTTGTTTTGATGTCATCTAAAATCACAAACATAACCCATGATTAGCTTTTTAGCTCATAACTTTTAGTCATTTAAATACCTTCCTTTCTTAGATCAAGTAATGTTAATTTACTAAGCATTAAAGGTTGATTGTTTAAGTGCTTTTTTGTGATTGCAATAGGTGTATGATTTTAATATTATTTTATTCCTATCTATTAGAGTTTATTTGTTGGTCTTAACCATTCATGGTGATTAGTTTAATATTATTTCAATGGATTAAGCATAGGAAGTTAGAAAAATTTGGAAAAATTTTCTAAGAAAAAACCAAAAACATTTTTGAGAAAAACCAAAGGATTATGTTCCCCATGATGTAAAGTGTACCCTTTATAGCTCAAGGGTCAAATAATGGGTAAAAATGGGTTAGCAATTTGTGAGTTAGCATGCTAGAAAGGTTCTTGGGCTCTGAAAATTTCTTAAAACTCCTCTAGCACTTTTGGAAAATGATGAAAAATGAGCTAGGTATTGCACATATATATAGACTTTTTATACTACATAGATAGGGCTATGTTAACTCATCCCTCTGCATCGACAGGGCTACATTGATGTAGTTGTTCTTAGTAATTTTTCCCATTAGGAACCCAAGGAATTTCTAATGAGGTTTGAACAAAATAAAAGCCAAATGGAAACTAAAAACATGGATAAGGATGGCAACACCATGGAAGAGGGTAGGTTTAGCTTAGGAGAAATAATTCGAGTGGATTCAAACAAAGTCATGATGCCAAATAGAGCAAAATTGGATGTCTTAATGCTATTTGGATGATTGATTAAGCAAATGAACCATGGTAGGGAATTTAACTTAAGTTAGACCAAAGTGTTTCAAGTTGGTGCTCCCCAAAGTAAGCATATACCTCTTGTGCCCTTACATATTATCATCATACGGAGTTCGTGGACCCCAAGGATGATCAATGATGGGCTTAAGTTAAACTGCATACCCATGAATGGGATATATCTAAGGGTTATGATATCTAGAAAAAAAACTAAATAATTGATTGGGATATGAGGTAATGAGGTGGTAGAACATGAGATGAATGAATGGTAGCGAGAGAAATGTGGAAAAGACGATCACCATCTAAAGAATATGAGGTTCTTAGTGGAAATTGTGATTAAGATAATCTAATACTCATCTATTCCAAGTTGGGACCAAGTCCATTCCACTTTCAGTGACCTCCCATTGACATAGGTTCACTCTACAAGAATTAAAAGTTTAGAACAACTCCAAAGGATAATCATCATTTCAAGAGAAGAAGAAAGTAGAGAGGACCTTAGTTATAAGGGTGCCTTTAAGCATGGGCAACATGTCTTTGTAACCCCATAACTAGTGTTTGTAGTTCATTATCCATTATTATGTCTAAGGGGTGTGCTTTGAAATCTTGTATTTGTTATTTTTCTCATGGGAACCAAACCATGCAAATACTTACTTCCTTTTATGGTCAACAAGAGGAGTAATGATATACAAGTGAAGTATCATAGAACATATGAAGGATGTTGAGAGAAACAATATCAAATCCCCTTGAGGTCATACCCTTTTCTAGTTCCATTTGATGCTTTCTTGGTTCATTGGGCATCAAGATCATTAATTACTTTTAAGTTGTAATATGAAAGAACCATTGTGCTTCTAGAATACTAATGTCCCATGGAACAAATGCAAGGGGTGGATGTCATGAACTCACTACCTAATATCATCACAAAATTGATATATCATTAGTAAAGAACAGAATCCATCAACAAAATTTGACCTTTTGTTAATCAATCATAATAGTGATAACTTGCATTAAATAACTTCCCAAATTCATAGTAGCAGTAACAAAATGAAATATTTCTAATAAAAATAGATGAAATTAATAAAGGTAAAAATAAAATGAAAAGTATATAAAATAATCAATAAAATATTCAAGAAAATAAAAAACATATAAATAATGGTATAAAACAAAAAGATGAAAAATAGGTTAGCCACATAAAATTATTACTATGGTTAGCCATTTTCCCCATGACTATGTTGAGAGGATGAGATCCAAAAACCAGAGCATGTTTCAACTCAAAGGTGTTAGTGTTGTTGGTTACTCTAGATTCCAAGAAGTGCTTAACTTGTTGCATGTTAACCAACATACATTTTTGAGGGCTAGATAGATGATAAATGGTTATGACCCTCGAAGAAAAAATTACATGGATGATATAAGATCCTTCTCATAACATTTGAAACTTAGTTCATTATGGTACATGCATGGGATTCTACTAAAGAACCTTATCACTAGGTTGGAATTTAACTCTTCTTATTCATGCATCATGATGTTGTTTGGAGTGTGCCTTGTGTAGTTCATTCATCATTAGGGTTATTTTTTTATTCTCATCTAGCATATTAAGTATCATTAGTCATAATTGTTGTGCTAGATTAATGTTGAGGTAAAGCTCACAAGTCGTTATGAATGTACCAAGTTTCGCTTGGATTGTAAGTTCTTGTAACTTTTCATATACTAAATCATAGGGAGAGAAGCCTATAGGAAGCTTCCAAGTTGAACGATATACCTAAAGAGCATCATTGAGTTTAGTACTCCAATTATTCCAATATCTACCAATTATTCATGTTGGTATCTTAGTGATCTCCCTATTGGTAAGTTTAGCTTGACCATTAGCTTAAGGGTGATAGGGGGTGTAAGTTTGTGTTGCACTTCCAAGTGTTACATTAGTTTCCAAAAAGTAGACCCCATAAAGTGGGTTCCATTGTCAAAAATAAGTTCTCTAAGCATAGAAAACCTTTTTACCAACTACTATTGTACAAACCAAGTTACAGTGATGGATATATAATCTAACACTACTACAAGTTCAACCTACTTGGTGTAGTGGTCAACAAAAACAATGATATAAGCCTTTTTATTTAACATGAGAGCAATGGATCCCATGAAGTCAATGTCTTATAGGTTGAAAGGCTTTAGTGGTTAAAACCACTATTGCAACCTTTCCATTCATACTATCATTCCTCCATCTCTTTGAGATTGCTCCAATGAATGGGAGAAATAGTGAGCATCCTTGAAGATCATTGGCTAGAAGTAACCTACCATGAGAATCTTCATATCCATCCTCCTTCCTACATAGTGGTCCTCATAATGGCCTTCTTGAGCATCTTAGAGGATGCATAATTGATCAACATAAGGTACATACCATTTAACTAAGCCATTGTCACAAACCTTGTAAATGTTATTTTGAATTTGTATGCAGTGCTTGACGTGGTGAAGAAACTACTATTCCTTATTATTTTCCCATTCAGTAGTTTTCTCTTGTATGAGAAGGTAGGAGAGTAGTTCATCATACCAATTGGTGCTTCTTAGCCCTTATACTTTAATGAATTTACCAAAGAGGAGTTCATCTAGAGACTGATCAGATAAAGACTCATGATCCTCTTTGTTATCCCATCGTAATTGAGACAAGTAACTAATAAATACATTCTTGGTACCTTTTTTGTCCATCATGGTAAGGTCAAACTTTCAAAAAATTATTAGCCATTGTATGACACAGGGCTCACTAATAGCTTATTCATTAAGAAACAAATGACCCTATGATCAATGTGCATAAAAATTTGGTATCCAAGCATATATTGCCTAAATTTTTCCAAGGCATACACCACCACCATGAAATCCTTCTTAGTGGTGGTGTAATTCAGTTGTACACCCACAAACCTTCTACTTGCACAATGGATGTAATATGGACATTTCTAGCCATCCAATTGTGTACGCATCACCCCCAATGCATAGTTAGATGCATCTATCATTATGTGGAATGAACAAGATCAATCTATAGGATATATAGTGGAAGTTTCTATGAGATTTTTCTTTAATTTCTAGAATGCTTGTTCACATTCCTTAATCTATTTGAAAAATGTACTTTCTTTATGAGCTCCACCAAAAATTTGATAATTTTGAAAAACTTTTCAATGAAGCACCTATAGTAACTAGTATGGACAAGGAATGACCTCATATCTTTTATAGTTTAAGGATGTTTGGTAATAACATGGATGACTTGTACTTTCTTTGGGTTCACCTCAATCTATTTTTTTTTTGAAATTTGGTGCCCTAAGACAATGCCCTCTTAGACCATCAAGTGGCTTTATAGCTAATTAAGTTGTAAGTTTGCTTTCACATAGCACTTTAGCACTTGCTCCAAATGGTTAAGGCTTATTCAAAGTTGGTACCATTGGTGGAGAAGTCATCCATGAAGACTTTCATACCACTATTGATTTGTTGTTGAATAATGTTAAGTACCATGCATTGGAAAGTTACAGGGACATTACAAAGGCCAAAGGGCATTTACATTTTGGTCAAACAAAGACTCATGATCCTCTTTGTTTTTCCATTATTACTAAGACAAGTGATCAAAAACTACATTATCAGTTCCCTTTTTATCCATCATGGTAAGGTTGAACTTTTAAAACATTACTAGCCACAGTATGACATAGGGCTCACCACTGGCTTGTTCATTAGGAAATGAATGACACTATGATCAACATGCATAGAAATTTGGTATCTAAGCATATATTGCCTAAATTTTTCCAAGGCATACACCACCTCCATGAGCTCATTCTTAGTGGTAGTGTAATTCAATTGTATATCCACAATGCTTCTACTTGCACAATGGATGTAATATGGACATTTTTTATCATCTAATTGTGTAAGCATCACCCCTAATGCATAGTTAGATGCATTTATCATTATGTAGAATGGTTAAGACCAATCTGGAGCACATACAATGTGAGTTTCTATGAGCATTTTGTTTAACTACTAGAATGCTTGTTCACATTCCTTGATCCATTTGAAAGATGCACTTTCTTTGTGAGCTCCACTAGTAGTTTGATAATTTTGAAGAAATTTTTGATGAAGCACTTATAATAACTAACTTGGACAAGGAATGACCTTACATCTTTTATAGTTTGAGGCTGTTTGGTAATTCCTTAGATGACTCATGCTTTCTTCGAGTTCACCTCAATCCTTTTTCCTAGAATTTGATGCCTTAATACAATGCCCTCTTGGATCATCAAGTGCCTTTTCCACCAATAGAGTCATAAGTTTTCCTCCACATAACACTTTAGCACTTGATCCAAATGGTCCAAAGATCATTTAAAGTTGGTACCATAGGTTAAAAAGTCATCCATGAAGACTTTCATACCACTATTAATTTGCTATTAAATAATGCTGAGTACCTTGCATTGGAAAGTTGCAAGGATATTACAAAGGCCAAAGGGCATCTTCTTATATGCAAAAGTCTCCTAGGGACATATGAAGGTTGTCTTTGCCTAATATTTTGGTTTTATCTAAATTTGGTTATAACCACTATAACCATCCAGAAAGTTGTAGTAGTTATGTCCTAAAATTGTATTTAGCACTTAGTCCACAAATGGCAATGGAAAATGATCTTTAAATGTTGCCATGTTCAACAATTTGAAGTCTATACAAACTCTTCATTTCCCTCTTTCTCTCTTTCTTTGGTATAATCATTTCCCTATTCACCCACTTATTGTCTACTATAGGATAGATGAATCTTGCCTTAAGAAGTTGATTCACTTCTTCTTTAACAACTTACTTAAGCTTCAAATTCAATCTCCTCTATGATTTCCTTCTTAGTTTAACAGAGGGGTCTATATAGATTCGATGCTAGCATATCTATGGATATATTTACATGAACTTATGATATGACCATGCAAAGGTTGTTGGCTATTTATTTACTACTTTCAATAGCTTCTTTATCTATTCTTGTGTGAGATTGGCATTGATAATTACCACCTTTCCATTATTAAGAAAACCATATTATAATGTTGTTAATAAAGCCTTAAGTTCAAGGATCTTCTACTTGAAATCATCAAGAATTGTCAACTTATCCCAATCCATTTATGTGTTTTCATGGATGAGTTGGTTATGGATTTGCTTCAGTTCAGTCATGTTGTCTATGTAAGCACTTGTGAGGAACTCCACTGGTTCCATGCATATTATTGATTCAAATTGATTTTGTAATGCTAACCACTAAATACCTTCCTATCTTGTAGCTACTACATATAGGAATCTTTGAATATTTGATGTTTTGGCATACTTACTACATGTTGTGATGGAGGTGCTTTTCATGGTCCACATTCTTTGCACGCAATGACACCCTATGTCACAATATGTGATTTATGAAATTTGCTTCTTCTTGAGCTTTCCAAACTTGTTTTCCTTGGAGATTTCCAAGAAAAGATCTCTAATTCCCATCTTGGCATCAATGGTACTAAGCCAACTCCTTCCTATGATAATAGGAAATTTTCCATCATAATTATCAACATGAATCACTAGAAAATATGATGCGTATGACCAACCATAGATAGTGGTTACAATATCCTTCACCAATCCCAAAGGAATAATGATGGATTAATTTGCAAGATCTAACCTGATGTTGCATTTCTTAAGTGGAGATAGGTTCTAGGTCTTATATATTTCTTTTGAAATTAAGTTCATACCAAAACTTGAATCCAATAGATCTTTGCATGAAACATTTCCTATGATTTGTAAATAGATTAAGAGTCTCCCAAGATTAGATCATTTCCTAAAAATGTGGCTTACCTTGATCTAATATGTGATCACATGGATCAACATGACAGTATGAACATTAGAGGACATTTGGTTTGAAGAAGGCTCAAAAATATTTCTGAAAGCAGTTGATGTAGGGTTAGCAACCACTGATGTCTATAAGGCTTTTTCTTGACTATTTGGCCTGAAGAAAACCCTCTTTTGAGGCTTATGTTTAGAGCCACTTAGATGATCATTTGGCTATAAGTTCACTAACCTCGTGGCATTTTGTTACTATGGCTATGGTGAAATTTTCCCTTGTGTTGATGGTGCAAGTATCAAGATAGTTGTCTTAGAAGATGTAGGGTGATGTGATGGATATCAAGAAGGATAAGAAAAGGGAGACTAAAAATGTGGAGTGGGGATTCAATGATATTCTAGAGGGTAGTAGTAATGAGTGAAAGGAGTGTGGCTTGTTGATCCATAAAGACATATATGTTGTTGGATGTAACATGCATAAGGATTTGATTACCTATGAGGATATTTCTACTACAACGGTGGCATCACCCACAACTATAGGTTTTTCTATTGCTGATACTAATCTTAAGGTTGAGGTAACCACTTGGATAATACTGTATTGGGTAGCACTATTGCTTGTAATTTCCTTGTGGGTAAGGCAATCTCCTAGATAGTTACTTTCTTGCCAATTTCAAATTCAATGCATACATCCTTGGGATGTTCATATTGGTAAATTTCACATTCATCATCATCTATGTTTGAACCAGCAACCTCATCAACTACTACAACCTTACCTTTTTAGTAATAGTGGTCCTTGCCCATATCTTTTTTTCTCCTTCTATCTTTATCTCTACTTCCTTTCTTCATCTTCTCCTCCATAATTTTAAGAGTAGTTTGGAACTTATCATCCAAGGAGTTCCACATTTTATCCACCTTAGCTAATATTTTAGTAACAGATTTCTAGATTGATAGGGTTTTCCTTTACATCACTTCATCTAGTGGTGCTTCCTCCTCTAAATCACAAAAACACATCTTCCTTTTGCAAATGAAGGGATCCCTATTATACTCCTTTGCACTTTCTCTCTTTTTTAGCTCTTCTTCTTCCTTTGCCACCTATTTAATTAGTCTTTGGATGTTATAAGCGCTCATTTTGAAAAGTCTCCCTTAGGCATAGACCCCAATATTTTCTTTGGTTTTGCTTCATAGCCCATCTATAATGTAGCAAATCTACTTTCTTTGCAAAAATCCATGGCCTAAGCATCGGTGCAAGACGGATTAGTACATGCCTAAAGCTACATCCAAGGATTCATGATAGCCTTGCTTCCATCCTTGGATTTGTTTCCTCAAATTGGACACTTGGGAGTATGTCTAGTACTTGTTGTTAAATATCTTGAGCATGATACTCCACTTGCAAATGGATTCTAATTCTAATAACTAATACCAAAATTTCACTTCTTTGATAAGTATCCTTCATAATAGTGTTAGCTTCTACCACTCATTCTGAATGTTCTATAAGGTGTAGGCATCATGGAAAGCATGTAGATCATGTTAAGGGTCAACATTATATCCTCCTTCAAACTTAGGGATATTATTCATATCCAACCTTTTAATGTTATCTTTTTGATGCCTAGTGGGAATTAGAATTACTTTTGAAATATTAAGCATGATCCTAGTAGCTAGTAATGGTTCATCATAGTTGTTACATTCATGGTGGCCCTTATCATGGCCATTCCTCCTATGATGAGACCTATTGTGCCTCCACTCTTAGTGATGCTCCTCTTCCTCTCATGGTTACCTAGACTCCTAGTTTACTCATCATGATGGGATTTCCTATCATCTCCATATCAATCCTGATCATTCCTTCTTTTTTCTTAGCCATGACTCCTCTTGTTAGAGTTTTATGATGAGAATAATGGTGAAGGTGAAAGACTAGGAGAACAATGCCTACTAGTCCTTCTTCTATGGTTTATTGCTTAATCTTTTTCCTTATCTTTGGATGAAAAACTAGGAGATCTATCCTTTAATATTCTTTAGGCCTTGGAGTCTATCCTTCCCTCATCAAAGTTCTCCATGGTTGATTACAACTATTGGTAAAGGATGATGTCCTCAACAAAAGTAGGAGAATCTATATATTGAAAAAGCCTTAAGAAGAAACCAATGCCCTGTTTTTGTGATTGCAAAAATAATGATTTTGGGATCCTTTTGCCCTTGGAGGCTTCATATCAGGCCTCCATGCATTTATCTTTCTTGATTAGTGCTTCTATGGACTGATAGTCTCTAGAGGTGTGGTTTGTTGCCCTATACTCTAGCCCTGTTGCTTCAATGCCCAGCCTCATGAGTTGGGCCATGACCATGTTGGGAACAGATCAATTAGGAGGTGACACAATGTTTCCTTTCATATCCCTCCAATGTAAGTATGCATCCTAACGAAGGATGAAGATAAAATTTAGATAGTAGGGATTCAGATGGGCATAAACTATCCTCAGCTGCTGAGGCTTCTCATCGGTAGTCCTAATAGTCCTATCCTATTATTTATTGGAATCATCAACATGTGATGGAGATTCGTTCATGCAAGAAGAATCCATCTTAGTAATGTGTATTAAGTGTGCCTTGATAAAATTTTATTATTATTATTTTGGATGAAAGGTAACTCATTATATTTTCCTTACAATGATTTTATATGAATTACTATTTAACAATATTTAGTGTACTTAAGCTAAAAGAAGTTCCTAGCAACAACGACAATGATGAATGGTGGATAATCCCTACACCCAACCATACGAATCACAAGCATTTATATTTAATTCAGTTAAACCTTGTGGACTTATTTACCTAAGTTGTGTATATTACTAAATAATGAATTATGTGGTTATAAGTCATTGCCTTCTCAACTGACATTTGTGTTTATTTATGTGTATGGTTAAGTGTGGTTGAGGCATAAGATACTTATCTTTATACTTTTTTATTATTTTTCTTCTATTTGGTAATTGATTAAATGAATGAAGATTTAATAATTCAATTAATGAACTAATTAACTACTTCATTAACTAACTATCTGAATGTGGGGTATTTGTTTCCACTTGTCATACACATTTTGAACCTATACTAACATTGTTGGATTATCAAGTGTCCACTATCGGGCATACTAAGTATCCACTATTGGGATTACCAAGCATTAATATGTTATGGTTGAAGTGGTCATACTCACATGCTTATGAATAATAACATTAATTATGTAAGAAAAATAATGTAATTACATATAAAGTAAAGTGCCAAAAAGTAGAGTTATGCTAATATACATATTACAATGGATAGAGGTAATCTCAATTTTATTGTTGTCCATGCAAATGTGTCTAAGTACATATGCACTCAAATAAAATATCATACAATCTCTTTAATCCACACTATGGGCACTCAAAGGAAAAATATTTTAAATTTTATGAAAGAAAACTATAAGAGTTTGGCTAAGGCTAAGACCCAAAGGCACCATAAATGTGAGGGGCATGCACATTTATATAGGCAATGACTACATCAACATTAATGTACCTACATCAACACATCCTAGCATGCGCTGATGAGGATGTGTTGATGGAGTTGTGTTAATGGGCATGTGTCAATGCAACCTATTTTATTGATGATTCATCAACTATTCTATTCCAACTATCTGTGTCTTCTCCAAAGCACATAATTGCATTTAAATGTTGTATTGATTATTTGATTAATAATAAAACATTTCTAGAATCATTGTTACATAAGAAATTTCAACAATGCCTTCATGAGTTTATTCTTTCAACACAAACTATAGAATATAATGAATGAGAAATGAATGAACACACAATACAATGATAAGAAACGAATGAATAAATCAATGAAAGTCAATGTAATAGTTGGAAGAGTCCAAATATAAATTAATGAACTATTCTATTCCAAGTGTCTATGCCTTTTTTAAAACACATAATTACATTTAAATTTTGTATTGATTGTTTGATTAATAATAGAACATTTCTAGAGTCATTATTACATAAGAATTTTTAATGATGTCTTCATGAGTTGATTCCTTCAACACAAACTATGGAATACAATGGATGAAAAATGAATGAACAAACAACACAATGATAAGAAATGAATGAATAAATCAATAAAATTCATTGTAATAATTTAAAGAGTCCGAATATAAATGAATGGACTATTCTATTTCAAATGTCTATGTCTTCTTTAAAACACATAATTGCATTTAAATTTTGTATTGGTTGTTTGATTAATAATAGAACATTTCTAGAGTCATTGTTCCATAAAAAGTTTCAATGATGCATTCATCAGTTGATTCTTTTAATACAAACTATGAAATGTAATGAATGAGAAATGAATGAACAAATAATACAATGTTAAGAAATGAATGAATAAACTAATGAAAGTTGATCAGTGGCAAGGTACCCCTATGCTCAACCATACAAATCAAAAGCATTCATGTGCAATCCAGTTGAATTCCATAGACTATTGTTACTAAGTACACTAGAGCTAAACAACGTATGCCTATTGTTCATTCTTTGTCTTACCAGTCCCACTTGTGGAATGCAATTGTACGGCTAAGTGTAACTAAGGCATATGATTTTTATTATTTTGTGTTTTTATGGAATTACTCACCTAGAACAAGAATAAAAGTAAGAGTGATTTAAAAGTAAAAGCGATTAATTGCTAAGTAAACTATAATCTAATCTATCCTAACACAAGTAGCTGTTCTCACTTCCTGAACACATCCCAAACTCCATGCAAACATTGTTGGGCTATCAAACGCTAATCGTTTCTGAGCTACCAAGTGTCACACGTATGCTTGAGGAGGTTGTGCTTATGTAATTTAACAATATGCTTAATTGATCAAAACTAGTTGCTGCATAAATAACATTAATGTAAATTGCATGAAATAATAATGTGTAAATGCATAAGAAAGAAAATCTCAAGTGCTGCAAAGAACGGATCAAAGAGCTCGTCTTTATTGCCAACACAATGGTGTGCTTAGGTACATCAATGCTTGAATAAAGATCCATTCACACTTAGACCTCCTGCTGCGGGCACTTGGAAAATATTCTAACTTTCAAATGGACAAAATACAAGAGTTTTTCTACTTGGCTGCTAAAAACGTACTCCCAATTGTGCGCCTAGGCATGCTATTTATAGACCTAGGAGTAACCCTACGATATAAAATATATGATATCACATCTTGGACCACGATATCGTGGCCATCCCGATATTGGAGTGATGAAAAACATAATTTATCATACCCCCAAGATTGAATGAAAACTCATTCTCGAGTACAAAAGAAGAGGAACAAGTCCTTTACAAAATATAATAGGAGGTGTGGACTTATTTGACTGACATGTAGAGTGACATAGAGAAAAAAAACAAATACAAAAGTTCCTGATCATACAATATGACAATGATGTACAAATTTGGATGTTCATGACAATAGGAAGGAACACCAACAAATCTAAAGGACATCCAACCCCTCTTGGCAATAGAAGAATAAGGGAGAGGTAGAAGACATCTAGCAGGCATGAATAATCTCCCACGAGTGATATGGTTGCATCCTCCTTAGTGATGACAATCCCACTTCCAATCCACACTTTCCATTGCAATCACAACAAAACTAAGGATTAGCATATTTAGTGCAATAAATAATGGTTGAGTACTTTGTCTCATTGGTGATTTTTATGTAGCCAGGTTGTGATTATGATAGATTGGTTACTTGATGTTGTTAGTGGAAAGACTGATGAATGGATTAAATTCGAGAAGAAATCTATATAATTCAAAAAAAATCTTAACACAAGGAGTACTAGAAAATGGGTATTCACAAGAATAAAAAGGAGTTCATTACAAACAATTGTGAAGGTGAATACAATTGAATGACATGGATGGGGTAAATAAAAAGAATTTGATTGTAACAATGTCTAAGGATACAAACTTAACTTAACTAAACCAAAATATATGCAAGTGGGTCCTCCCCAAAGAAAGAACGGGCCTTTTATGCCCTTGCATAACTTTAAACCGAGGAGTCTGTGGGCACCATGGATGATTAATGGTTACAAAAAGTTAAGTACAAAAACCCAAAAGTAACTGACTAAGAAACTCGACACATTAAACTAGAACATTGAATTAAAACATGAAACTAACAGCGAGGTGAGGCATGAAGAGCATAGATGGATGACAGAGAGAGTGGAATGGAGTTCCTAATTATGGTCACATACAATCCCTTTTGGAGTTTGTGATTAATTGACTTGGTAGGATTCTTCCTCAGTTTAGATCAAAACCAACCACTTTCAATGACTTCGCATTAACATTCTATGGCTAGTCCATCCCTTGAGACATAAGAATGCTTCCACAAAATAACCACCATTCCAAATTAGAGTGAAGGTAGGAAGTGAGAAAGGGCCTTAGTTAGAGGAGACAAGAGAAGTCTCATAACCAATGCTTGTATCCCTTTTATTCGGTCTAAAGGGTGTGCATTGAATCCCCATATTTTTTTTGAATGGAAACCACACCATGCAAAGACCCATGCATTTTTTGCATTTATTTTGTCTAAGAGATGTGATTTGAATCCTCATCTCTTTCCTCTTTTTTCTTGTTTTTTTCTATGATGAGGACCACACCATGCAAGAACTTATTTGACTTCCTATTATGAAATGATCTAGAATGGTGAGAAGCTTACGAGAACACTCTTTCACATATGAAAACAAAAAAAAACAAAGAATACCACATCCCTTTGAAGCCACACCCTATCCAAACCTTTGATTCCTTCCTGATTCTGAAAACTACACAAGTCACCAATTTATTAAAGTTGTATTAATGAAGAAGAGACTGCACACTTCCAAAACAAGGAAAACCATAGAGTATGTGGATGGGTGGATGATGTGGGCTCACTGCCTATTACATGAAAAGAAACCATGTCCCAGTTATTAGTAATGACATTCAAAGTTAGAAACTAGACATCAACAATCAAATTACAAATGAAGCATACCACCGTAGAGTAGTGCATTACCATTGTACCTGCCACCTTATTAGTAGAAAAAAGTAGAGAAACACATCAAACACAAGCAAACATAACCATAAAAGAAAGTAAAAGAGTAAACAATAAATATTGAAGATATTAACATGGTGTAAAACAAAAACTAAGAAAAGATGAATAACCTTAAAAAATACAAATATGTAAAATAAAAAATACAAAGAAGATGAAAATAAAAACTTGTAAAACCAAAAATGTGTAAAAATAAAAGATCAAAAATGAGGAGCCACCTAAGGTGTTAGTATGGGTGGCCATCTCTCCCACAACTAAGTTGAAAGGGAGAGATCTAAAAGATTGAGTGTGGTTTTCCATCTAGAGAAGTGTTTGTTGAGTTGGTTGGCTTGGGCTCATGGAAAGGTTTTATTTGTTGAATGTTAACTAACTATTTTTTATCTAGGCTGTCAAGGTTGTAGATGATCATGGTCTTAGATGGAAAAGTCTCATCAATGATGTCAGATTCTTCCCACAATGTTTGAAATTTGGTTCATTGGGGTACATGTGCAGGATTCCAATAGAGAACCTTGTCTCCTAGTTAAAACATGATTTTTCTTATTTTGAGATCATGGAATTTCTTGTTGAATACCTTATGTGTCTTGTTGGATGATAGGGCCATTAACTGATTTTCATCTACAAGGTTGAGACTCATTAATCACTCTTTCTATGCTAGACTTAGATCTAGGTCAAGGTCATAGGTTGTAGAGAGTGTGCAGAGTTCAGATTGGATGGGCAATGTTGGTAGTTTTCCATACATGAGGTCATAGGGAGAATAACCTATGGAAAGCTTCCATGTGGAGTGATAGGCCCAAAGGACATCATTTAATTTAGTGCTCCAGTCCCTTTGGTATTTACTAATGGTATGTGTTAAGATTTTTATAATCTCTCAATTAGTAACTTCAACTTGACCATTGGCTTGTGAGTGATATGGTGTTGTGAATTTATATTCAAACCCCAAGTGTTGCATTAGCTTCTGAAAAGTGGCACCTATAAAATGAGTTCCATTATTAGAAATTAACACATGAGGTATACCAAACCTCTTTATAATGGTTTGTTGCACAAACTGAGCAACAGTGGTGGATGTAAAGTCAGTGAAGGCTGTTGCTTCTACCCACTTACTACAATAGTCAACTACGAATATTATATATGCCTTTTCATTTGATAAAGATGTGATGGAACCCATAAATTCAATGCCCCAGATATCGAATGGTTCAAGAGGTTGTATCCATTTTTTTGGTCCCTCCTTTCGAGCTGTTATTCTACCATCCCTCTGGTGATGATCACAAGCATGAATGAATTGATGTGCATCCCTAAAGATTGTTGGCTAATAATACCTTTCCATGAGGATTTTTATGGTTGTGTGTCTCCCAACATAATGGCCCCCATAAGGACCTTTGTGAGCATCTTAAAGAAGGCAAAGTTGATTTGTATCAGGGACACACTAATGTACCAAGCCATCAGGACAAACCTTGTAAAGGTTTTCATTAATCTCCATGAAATATTTGACTCGGTGAAGAAACTGTTGTTTCTTTCTAGTGTCTAGCCCTTGCAGTAGTTCTTGATTGAGCAGATAAGTGAGGATGGTGTTGTACCATTTTGGTTCATCGAGCATTTATGCATTAATATCACCTACAAGAGAGATTTGTTAGGGAATTAATCATAAAAAGGGATCTCTTTCTCCTTGCCATCCCATCTTAATTGTGATAAGTGATCCACAATCACATTCTCCACACCTTTATGATCTATCATTGTGAGATCGAATTCCTACAAAATCACGAGCCACCATATGACACGGGGGTTCACCGTTGATTTGTTCATCAGAAATCTAATGGCACTGTGATTTGTATGCACAAACACTTTGTAGCTAAGCACATAGTGCCTAAACTTCTCTAAGGCAAACACCACTACCATCAACTACTTTTTTATGGTGGTGTAGTTCAATTGTGCACCTGCGATGCTTCAGCTTGTGTAGTGAATATAATATAGAAGTTTTTGATCATCCATCTATGTAAGCACTACCCCCAAAGCATAATTTGATGCATCAGTCATCACATGAAATGGTCTTGACTAATCTGGTGCTTAAAGAATGGGAGTTTCAACAAGCTTTTGCTTCAACTATTGAAATGCTAATTCACGTGTAAGGGTCCAGATGAATGATACATCCTTCTTTATCAATTCTACTAATAGCTTGGCAATTTTGGAAAAATTCTCAATGAATCGTTAGTAGTAGCCAATATGACCAAGGAATGATTGAACTTCTTTGACTATTTCAAGTTGGCAGGTCATTCCTTGGATGGCCTTTATTTTTTTAGGGTCCATCTCAATTCTTGTTTTTGAGATGTGATGCCCCAAGACTGTGCCTTCCTAGATCATAAGATGGCTCTTTTGCCAATTGAGCCAAAGGTTTGTTTCAACAAATTTTTTCAACACCTACTCAAGACGGTCCAAGGCTTGCTTGAACATATCACCATAGGTAGAAAAATCATCCATGAAAACTTCTACCCTACTAACAATCTACTATTGAAAAATTCTAAGAACTAATCATTGAAATGTGGCTGGGGCATTGCATAGACCAAATGGCATCTGTAGGTAGGCAAAAGTCCCCCAAGAACTTGTGAAAGTTACTTTTGTCTAGTTCTCTGGTGCAATTCAAATTTGGTTATAGCCACTATAACTATCCCAAAAGCTATAAAAGCTATGCCTGAAAATGGTGTCCAGTACTTGGTTGATGAAAGGCAATAGAAAATGATCCTTGAAAGTTGCCATGTTGAGTAGCCAAAAATCAATGCACATTCACCATTTGCCTCCTTTCTTTGGTACGATCACAAGTGGACTAACCCACTCACTATCTGCAACAGCATAGATGAATCCCACTTTGAGGAGTTGTTCAATCTTCTCTTTAACAATCTATTTTAACTTAGGATTCAAAAATTGTTGCAATTGTTGTTTTAGTTTGATGAGGAGATCAGTGTATATTTGGTGCTAGCATATTCTTGGATCTATCCCAGTGAGCTTGGAATATGACCAAGCAAAGGCTGCTAACCACTTTTTCACAACTTTTTCTTCTATTCTATAGTAAGCTTGGCATTAATAATAATTGACCTCCCATTTTTCAAAAATACATACTCCATTCTAGCTAGTAACATCTCCAATTCAAGGGGCTCTTATTTAAAATTATTAGGAATTTCCAACTCACCTCAATTGATATCTCAATTTGCTCCTTCAGAGAGCTGGTAGTGAACTTGCTCAAGTTCATCCATACTTAAAACATACTCTTACACTAGGCCCTCAGTTGGTTCCATGCATAATATACTATTGCTAGCATCAGCTATCAGCCACTGGGTGCCTTCTTGTTTTGTGGCTGCTACGTATAGACATTTTTGGATCTCAGCTTCTGGTGCACACTACTTGTATGCAGAGATAGATGTTTACTTTACTTATCATAATTTCTATGAAAAATAGCACCTTGAATCGCTATACATGATACATGGAACTCTCTTCTCCTCGATCTTTCCAAATTCATTTTATTTTAATATCTCCAAGGAAAGATATCCAATGCTCATTTTGGCATCCACAATACTTAGCCATGCCTTTTCCATAATGATTAGAAAGTCTCCCTTGCAGTTCTCCACTTTGATTACTAGGAAATTAGTAGGATATAACCACCCACAAATGGTGGTGAAGATGTCTTCAACCAGTCTCAATGGAACAGTGATGAAGCGATCCACCAATTCTAGCTGGATGTTGCTCTTCTTCAAAGGGGGAAGGTTCCACATTATGTACATCTCATGCGAGATAAAATTAACACTAAAACCAAAGTCAAGAAGAGCTTTGCAAGGCTCATTCCTAGCAATTTACAAGTAAACTAGGGGACTTCCAGGATTAGCTAATTTTCTAGGTAAGTTACCAGCTTGAATCTAATCAGATACAACATGTGTTAGCATTACAATATGGATTTGAGAGAGATTTTGGTTTGAAGGGGACTTGTATAAAGAGGAAACAGAGGAAGGTGAAGAAGTAGGGTTACCAACCACTAATGTGTCTAAGGGCTTTGGTAGACTACGAGGTGGGAAGAAGGGTCTTTTCTTTATTTGTGGTTTCAACCCACTAGATGGGTTAACCGATTATAGGTTAACTACCCTCGTAGCATTTCCTGCTATGGTTGTGTAGGCAATTCACCCTACATGGATGGAGCAGACGGTAGTTGTGTAGGAGATGGAGGAGTAGGTGCAAGAACATGAGGTGCATGAGGGTAGTAGGTGGTATTCCTTCTTGGATAGGGTGATTGGTATGTTTCAAGAGGATAGTGGTGAGATTAGTAAGCAATAATATAACTAGAGGAGTCCCTTGGAGATGAAGGTTTCTAAACATAGTAACCATAGGGATTTGATTGTTGGTAAGGGTATTACTGTCTTAGAGGTGGCAATGCCCATGATTGTGGTTGCTGCCATTGCTAGTACACTTCTTAAGATTGCAGAGGAGTTCCACTTGGATAATATTGTTATGGTTGGTGGAATTGTCAAGGATTGCTTTGTGGATAAGGCAATCTTTTGGGTGTTTGCCTTTGTGCAAGTCATGGATGCAAGGCATACACCCCAGATTCTTGTAAGTGTGATACAATTGGGCAACATCCCTTAGGATATTCATACTAGCAAACATCACACCCACCACCATCATTTGAATTGCTATCCACAACCATCTCTATCATAATTATCTTACCTTTATCCTTAGATTTCACACTTTCAGCTTCCTTACATCTCTGACACTCGTGCTCACCATCTTGCTTCTTGGACTCTTCAGCAATTTTTAAAATAGCTTAAAACCTATTATCCATGGAGTCCCATAATTGAGCAACCTTAGCCATGATTTTTTATTGCAATTTTTGGAATCGCAAGGTTTTCTGATTCACCACCTCATCTCTGGCCAATTCATCCTCACTGTCACAAAATCGAACTCCTTTTTTTCAAATAGAAGGGTCTTTATTGTATTTTTTGTACTTTCACATTTTCTTAGCTCTCCCTCCTCCTTGGCTACCTACTTAATTAATTTTTGAATCTAATGGATGCTCAACTTTGTCAATCTCCCTTGGGCATAAACACCAAGGGTTTTCTTGGTTTCAGATCACAACCTATTTACGATATGGCAAACTTGATCAAGCTGAGAGTATATATGGCCAGGACACCTATGCAATAAAGAGTAGTATTAGCTAATAGAAACATCCAAGAGCTCATTATTTCCTTATTTTCAACTATGAATTTATTTCCTTAGATTCGATACTCAAGAGTACGTTTGATATTTGTCATTGAATAATTCCAACATCGTACTCCATCACTTGATTGATTCTGGTTCTAAGGATCGATACCAACTTTCTACTTCCTTTATAACTTTCCTTGGAAATAATTTCAACTTTTACCAGTCATTTTCAATATTCTACAAGCCACATGCATCTTGGAAGGCTTGGAGATGATTTTGCAAATTGGCATCATATCCTCCCTCAAACAAAGGAATATTGTTCATATCTAGCCTCTTTATTCTACTATCCTTCACGTGCTTAGTTGGAATCCTCACAACCTCTACAATATTTAACATGCTTTGAGTAGCAAATAGAGGTTCATTAAGGCCATGATGGTGGTGCTTACGATGTTTCCTACAAGCCCTTCTTTCTTGATGATGGGCCTCTCTAGATTGCCCACGTCTTTGGTCATGACTGTCCCAATGGTCCCTTCTATTTTTTTGGTCCTATTGATCACCTCCATCATGGTTATTTATTATGCTACCATAATTTGAACCAAATGAAGAAGAAGATAATGAAAATGAAGGGGAAGAAGAATGGTAACTTGCTTTGCACTGATGCCTATCATCCTTCCTTTGATGCTTACGACCATGATCATGATCATGATCTCCTTTGTCCCCCTTTTCTTGAATTACTTCTCCAAATCCATTTTTTTCATTGGATCCATTTTGATCAAAACCTGGGTTATGGATTGTAGATGGTACATTCTAGTTGAGGGCTCCTTGAACAAAATCAAAGAAAGGATAATCATTAAAGAAATGATCACCTTCATCTATTGGGCTAAGTGGAGGTGGAAAGATGTTTTACCCCTTGCCCTTCATAAGTTTGTGTTGGTGCTCCAGTTGTCGATCCCTTGATCTTTTCACTTCAATGGGATGATAATCCCTTAAGTCGAGATCTCGCATCTCATATTCTCCATGGAGATGTTGAAGCCCGTGTTGTGCTAGCATTAGTTGGAGCATGGCTGGAACAGATCGGTTAGGTGGCAACACAATGTTGCCTTCCATATCACGCCACCACATTAGTTCATCTTGATGTAAGATGAAGGTAATGTTGGGTACATACTCATTGGAATGAGCATATACCACCTGGTATTATTGAGGCACCTAAACTACCATGGGCGAAGATGGGATCCTATGAGTAGAAGACATTTTGTATTAATAAAAAGTGTGCAATTAAGATTTAATTTAATGATAATAATAATAATTTTTATTTTTGTAGGATTTGACTCTTCAGGTTCAAACAACGAGGTTACTAAATTTCACTAGGCTTAGATAGCACACAAAGAACTACAATCTCTAGCAATAGCACCAATGATTAGTGGCAAGGTACCCCTACGTCCAACCATATGAATCACAAGTGTTCACATGCAATCCGATCAAATTCTGTAGACTATAGTTACTAAGTATACTAGAGCTAAATAGCATATGCATGTTGTTCATTTGTTATCTTCCCAGTCCCACTTGTGGAATGCAATTGTATGGTTAAGTGTAACTGAGGCATATGATTTTTATTATTATGTGTTTTTATGGAATTACTCACCTAGAACAAGAATAAAAGTAAGAGTGATTTAAAAGTAAAAGCGATTAATTGTTAAGTAAACTATAATCTAATCTATCCTAACACAAGTAACCATTCCCACTTCTCGAACACATCCTGAACTCCATGTAAACACTGTTGTGCTATCAAACACTAATCATTTTGGAGCTACCAAGTATCACACGTATGCTTGAAGAGGTCGTGCTTATGTAATTTAACAATTTTCTTAATTGATCAGAACTAATTGCTACATAAATAAAAAAAATGTAAATTGCACAAAATAACAATATGTAAATGCATAAGAAATAAAATCTCAAGTGTTGCAAGGAATGGATCAAAGAGCTTGTCTTTATTGCCAACACAATGATGTGCTCAGGTACATCAATGCTTGAATAAAGATCTGTTCACACTTAGACCTCCTACTACAGGCACTTGGAAAATATTCTAACTTTCAAATGGAAAAACTTCAAGATTTTTGCTACTTGATTGCTAAAAACATACTCTCAATTGTGTGCTTGGACGTGGTATTTATAGACCTGGGAGTAACCCTGCTATATCGAATGTATGATATTGCATTTTGGGCTGCGATATTGCATACCTGATATCGCAACCACCCTGATATCGAAGTGATGAAAAACATGATTTATCAAAAGTCATTACAATAGTTGGAAGAGTCCAAATATAAATGGATGGACTATTCTATTCCAATGTCTATATCTTCTTTAAATCACATAATTGCATTTAAATTTTTTATTTGTTGTTTGATTAATAATACAATAATTCTAAAGTCATTGTTACATAAGAATTTTTAATGATGCCCTCATGAGTTAAATCTTTCAACACAAACTATACAATATAATGGATAAGAAATAAAGGAACAAATAATATAATAAGAAGAAATGAATGAATAAACTAATGAAGTCATTACAATAGTTGGAAGACTCCAAATATAAATGAATGAACTATTCTATTCCAAGTATCTCTGTCTTCTTTAAATTTTGCAATAATTATTTGATTAATAATAGAACATTTCTAGGATCATCGTTACATAAGAATTTTCAACATGCCTTCATGAGTTGATTATTTCAACACAAACTATATAATACAATGGATAATAAATGAATGAACAAACAATATAATGATAGGAAATGAATGAATATACCAATAAAAGTCATTATAATAGTTGGAAGAGTCCAAATATAAATGAATAGACCTTTCTATCCCAAGTGTCTCTGTCTTCTTTAAAGCACATAATTGCATTTAAATTTTAAATTAGTTTTTTGATTAATAATAGAACATTTTTAGAGTCATCATTACATAATAATTTTCAACAATGCTTTCATTAGTTGAATCTTTCAACATAAACTATGCAATACAATGGATAAGAATGAAATGAACAAATAATACAATAGTAAGAAATAAATGAATAAACAAATGAAAGTCATTACAATATTCTGAAGAGTAAAAATATAAATGCATATACTATTTTATTCCAAGTGTCTATGTCTTTTTTAAAGTATATAATTGCATTTAAATTTTTTATTGGTTACTTGATTAATAATTGATGAGTGGTGGGTACCCCTATGCCCAACCATACGAATTGCAAGCATTTATGCATGATCTAGTCAAATTCTGTGGATGGGACTAGTTGTGGCATCTAGATTGTTAAGCATTGATCATAGGACATTGTCTTCCCACTTGGACAAGTGGTAGTTTTTTCATGTATGGTTTAGTCTAAAGTGAGGCATGTGATAATTGATGTTGTTAGGCCCTAATTACTCCTAGCAATAAGCATAATTGAGAATGAAATTTAATCCTAAGTTCAAGTAATGATCGATGAGTGGTGTGGTATCTCTATGCCCAACCATATGAATCCCTAAGGCATTTATGTGCAATTTGGTTGAATTCCATGGACTTAAGTTCTCCAATGTTCAATTTCCTCTAGGAAGTGAGATGGATGTTGAGAACGTTCATTGTCTTCCCAATTACACTTGTGAAGCTCATGGGTATGGTTTAAGTGTAATCAAGGTATATGATTTTTATTATTTTATATTTTATAGATTTGATCACCTACAACAATAATGAAAGGTAAAGTAATTTAATGTCTAATTATTCTAAGGTGTAACTAGCCTAACACAAGTAACTATTCCACTTTCCTAAACACATATAGTACTATTGGGCTACCAAATGTTAAGCATTGCTGGGTTACCAAGCACTCTATGTATGCTCGAAGTGGTTATGCTAGTGTTCAATAACAACTGAAAATAAATTACTTAATAAAATGCATTAAGATAAAGTGCTTAAATAATAAATGCATAAAAGAAATATTAATATATTCTTAGTCCTGCAAGGATAATCAAAAGGGCTCATCTTTATTTCCATCACATTGTTGTGCTCAGGTGCATCAATTTTCAAACAAAGATCCATACACACTTAGACTCCTACTATAGGCACTTAGAAAATATTCTAACTCTAGGAAAAATAAACTAGAAAAGCTTGCTACTCTAACAACAAAAGTATGAAAAATTGATCTAAAACTGACACAAATTGGGAGCCTAGGTGCTATGTTTATAGGTCAATGTATACCCCCCAACGTCAGATACCTAACTTCACATCAAGGCCCTAATGTCGCATACTCAACATCGTAGCCCCAATGTTGCAACAAAAGGACAACATGTTTTATCATACCCCCATGACTAAATGAAAACTCTTGCTTTAGTGTAGAAGAGGAGGAGCAAGTTTATTACAAAATATTGGGTAGGTATGGGATTATTGACTGACATACAAATTGACTAAGATGGAATAGACAAACTCTGAGTGCCCAACTATACAAATTTACAATCTTTTCAAAATTGGGTGTTCATGACAAGAGAAGGGAACACCATGGAGAAAACTAACATCCAATGCCTTTTGATAGCTGAAGAGTGAGCAAGAAGATTCAATGATCATAAACAATCCTCGTCAAAAAGTGTGGCTGCAACATCCTTGGTGAAGATAGTCCTACTTCTAGTCCATGCTACCCATTGCAATCACAACAAAATCAGGAATTAGTATGCAATGTGTTACACATAGCTGGTAAGTACCTTATCTTGTTGGTGCTTACACTCAGCTAGATTGTGATTATGGTGGATTGATTCCTTAATAGTCTTAGTAGGAAGGTTGAAAAATAGGGTAAAATAGATAAGAAATCCATTAAATTTGAAAAATTTCAACACAAGGAAATATTTGAAGAGGGTAGAAGAATTCACAACAATAAAAAGGAAAGTTCACTGAAAATAGTTGTGAAGATATGCATAACTGGATGTCATTGATGGGTTAAACATAAGAATTTGATTGTAAAAGTGTCTAGGGTAAAGAACTTAACTAACCCAACCAAAAGATATGCAAGTAGATCCTCCTCGAAGCAAGCACAGGCCTTTTATTGCCCTTGCATAACTTCAAACCAAGGAGTCTATGGGCTCTATGGATGATTAATGGTTACAAAAGGTTAAGTACAAAAACCCAAAAAATACAACCTAAGAATTTCAACACATCAAACCAGGACATCGAACCAAAACATGAAATCGACAATGAGGTGAGACATGGAAAGCATAGGCAAATAAGAGAGAGTGTGGACTAGAGTTCTTGATTAAGGTCAAATGAAGTCCCTTGTGGATTTTATGGTTAAATGACTTGATAGGATTCATCAGTAGTCTAGACCAAAACCAACCACGTTCAGTGACATCGCATCACCATTCTAAGACCAGTCCACCCCTTGAGACACAAGAGTACTTCCACAAAACAACCACCATTCCTTATTAGAGAAGAAAAGAGAAGTAGAAAGTGAGAAAGGGCCTTAATTAGAGGATTCTAATTCCATAACCAATGCTTGTAGCCCTTTTATTTTGTCTAAGGGATTTACTTTGAATTCTCATCATTTTTTTAATGAAAACCACACCATGCAAAGACATATGCATTCATTTTGATATATGCATTTATTTTGTCCAAGCGGTGTGCTTTGAATTCCCATTGTTTTTTTTTTCTTCTTCTTCTTCTTTTTTGAAATGGGAACCACACCATGCAAGGACTTATTCAACTTCCTTTACTAGGTAATACGAAATGGTAAGAAGTCCATGAAAACACACATGCACCAAAGCAAGCAGAAAGGCACAAATAATACTAACTCCCATTGATGTCACACCCTATTCAAACCTTTGAATCCTTCCCAATTCTAAAAACTACCAAAGTCACAAGTTTTTTATAGTTTTATTAATGAAAAAGGGACTGCACATTTCTAGAACAAGGAAAACCATAGAGTTTGTGAATGGGTGGATGTTGTGGACTCATTGTTTGTTGCATGAAAAAAAAACCATGTCTTACTCATTCGTAATGAAATTCAAAGCTAGAATCCAGACACCAAGAATCAAATAACTGAATAGTACATACCACCATCAAGCAACGCATTACCACTATGCCTGACACCTATTAACAAAAAGTTAGAAAATCACACCAAAATAAAATGAAATAAAATATAAAAGAAAGTGTAAAATATTCGAGAATTAATAAATGTGCTAATGATAGTGTAAAAAAAATTAGAAAATATTAATAATAGAAAAACAAAAAGATGTAAAATAAAGAATGTGTAAAATAAAAAGATAAAAACTGAGGAGCCACTTATATGATTAGCATGAATAGCCATCTCCCCCACAACTAAGTTGAAAGGAGGGGATCCAAAATATTGATCATGGTTGTCCATTTGATGAGGCATTTGTTGTATGCGCTAGCTTATACTCATGGAAATGTTTGATTTGTTGGATGTTGACCAACTATTTCTTATTTGGGCTTTCAAGTTTATAGATCATCATGACCTCAACAAAAAAGGTTTCACAAATGATGTAAGATCCTTTCCAAAACATTCAAAACTTAGTTTGTTGAGGTAAGTATGTGGGGTTCTAGTAGAGAACCTTATCTTCTAGTTGAAATTTGACTTTCTTGATTTTGAGGTCATGGCACTTTTTGTTGTAGGCCTTGTGCAACTTGTTAGAAGATAGGTCTACCAATAGATTTTCATCTAGCAAGTTGAGATTCATTAGTCTAGGGCTACCAATAGATTTTCATCTAGCAAGTTGAGATTCATTAGTCTTTTCTTTTAGGCTAGACTTAAGTCAAGATCTAGGTCATAGGCTATTGAAAGTGTATGAAGCTTGGATTGGATAGGAAGTGTTGGTAATTTTCCGTACACAAGCTCATAGGGAGAGTATCCTATAAGAAGTTTCCATGTCGAGTGGTAGGCCCAAAGGGCATTGTTAAGTTTTGTGCCCTAGTCTTTCCTATATTTGCTAACAGTTCTTGTTAGAATCCTTGTGATTTCCCTATAAGTAACCTTAGCTTGACCATTAACTTGGGAATGGTAAGGTGTTGTGAGTTTATGTTTAACCCCCAAGGATTGCATGAGCTTTTGAAAAGTAATGATCGTAAAGTGAGTTCCATTATCATAATTTAATGCATGTGGCATACCAAACCTATTTACAACATTTTGTTGTACAAACTGAGCAACAATAGAATATGTACAATTGATGATGATTACTACTTCTACCCATTTCGTACAATAGTCAACAGCAATTATGATGTACAGCTTTCCATTTGACATGGGAATGATGGAACCCATGAAATCAATGCCTCAAATGTTGAAGGGTTCTAATGATTGAATTCATCATTAAGGTTCCTTCATTCAAGTGGTCATTCCACCATCTCTTTGGCATTATTCACAAGATCGGATGTAGTGGTGAGCATCCCTAAAGATTATTTGCAAACAGTACCCTGCCATTAGGATTTTAATGATTATACATCTCCTAACATAGTGTTGTCCACAAGGACCTTTGTGAGCATCTTAGAGAACACGCAATTGATCAACATTAGGAACACACCATTGAACTAGGCCATTGACACACATCTTGTAAATGTTTTCATTGATTTCCATGAAGTGTTTTACCTAGTGAAGGAACTGCTATTTCTTTTGGTGGTCCAATCCTTGTGGCATCTCTTAAGTAAGAAGATAGGTGAGAATGCCATCATACCATTTAGGCTCATTAGGCAACTATTTAGTTATAGCCCCAACCAATAGGAGTTTGTCAAGAAATATATCAGATAGTGGGCTTTCTTCCTCTTTTTTGTCCCATCGCAACCAAGACAAGTGGTCAATGACCACATTCTCAGTGCCCTTTGGATCTACTATTGTAAGATAAAATTCCTGCAAGATCACCAACTATTGTATGGCATGGGGGCTTACTATTTTCTTGTTCATCAATAAGTATATGGAACTATGGTTTATGTACATAAAAATCTTGTATCCAAGCACATAGTGCTTGAACTTTTCTAGAGTAGACACCACTACCATCAGAGTTTTTTTTATAGTAGTGTAGTTCAATTGTGCATCCATAATGTTTTGGCTAGTGCAATGGATGTAATATGGACATTTCTTGTCATCCATATGCATAAGCATGGCTCCCAAAGCATAATTTGATCGATCCATCATGACATGTAATGGTCTGGACCAATTAGGTGCTTGTAAAATTGGTGGTTCCACAAGTTTTTCTTTTAACTATTGAAATGCTTTTTCACATTCCTTGATCTAGACAAATGGAGCATCTTTCTTTGTCAACTCCACCAATGGTTTCATGATCTTAGAGAAATATTCTATGAATCGCCAATAGTAGTTAGTATGTCCAAGAAATGACCAAACATCTTTAATGGTTTTTGGTAGCGGGTTATTCCTTAGATGACCTTTATTTTCTCAGGGTCTAACTCAATTTCTACTTTTGATATCTTGTGCCCCAACACAATGCCTTCCTGGATCATTAGATGACTCTTTTACCAGTTAAGCCACAAGTTGGGTTTAACACATCATCTTAGCACTTTCTCAAGGTGGCCCAGGGCTTGCTCAAATGTAGCTCCATATGTGGAGAAGTCATCCATGAAGACTTCTACACCACTATCGATCTGCTATTGAAAATACTTAGAACTAGACATTCAAATGTGGCAAGGGCATTACATAGACCAAATGGTATCTTACAATATGCAAAATTCCCCTAAGAACTTGTGAATGTGGTTTTTGCTTAGTCCTTTAGTGCAATTTGAATTTGGTTATAACCACTATAACCATCGAGAAAAATATAGTAGCAATGCCCAGATATTATGTTCAACACCTGATCAAAAAATGGCAATGAAAAATGATCTTTGAATGTTGCCATATTCAACAGCCAAGGATTGATGCAGACCTGCCACTTGCCACCTTTCTTTGACACAATCACAAGTGAACTAACCCACTCACTATCCACAATGGGATAGATGAACCTTACCTTGAGTAGTTGTTCAATTTTCTCTTTGACAATCTACTTCAACTTGGCATCCAATCACCTTTGAGGCTATCTTTTTGGCTTCATGGATGGATCTATGTAGATGCGATGTTGGCATATCCTAGGATCAATCTTTGCGACTTCAGGATAGGACCAAGCAAAAGCTGGTGACCATTTTTCAACCACTTTAAATAGCATATTTTTTTTGCTCTGGAGCAAGATTTGCATTGATTATAACTGGCTTCTTATTTTTTAGAAACACATATTCCATTCCAGTGGGTAGCATTTTTAGTTCAAGGGACTCTTGCTTGAAATTTTCAGAAATTTCCAATTGTTCCAAGTATGTATCATCATTTGTATCATCAAAGAGTTGGTGATGAACTTACTCAAGTTTATTCATGCCTACAACATATGCATACATCAAGCTCTCAGTTGGTTCTATGCAAAGTGTGCTACTCTTGGAATTAGCGGTTAGCCACTAGATGCCCTCTTGTTTTGTGGTTGTTGTGTATAGACGCCTTTGAGTTTTTGCTTCAAGTGCACACTACTTGTATGCATAGATAGATGCTTACTTCATGGCATCTTGTATCATTGTACGTGATGCATGGAACTCTCTTCTTCTCGATCATTACTAATGCATTTTCTTTTGATATTTCTAGGGAAAGATCTCTTATGCCCATTTTTACATCATTGATGCTAAGCCATTCCCTTTCTATAATGATTGGAAAGTCCCCTTTGTAGTTCTTCACTTTGATCACTAGAAAATTAGCAGGATAAGACCACCCACAAATAGTGATCACAATGTCTTCTACCAATCCTAGTAGAATAATGATGGATTGGTCTGCTAATTCTAATATGATGTTGTTTTTCTTAAGAGGAGGTAGGTCCCATGCAATGTGCATCTCATGAGAAATAAAATTGACTCTGGAACTTGATTCGAGAAGAGGTTTGCATGATTTATTTTCAATGATCTACAAATAGATGAGAGGACTTCCAAGATCAACTAATTTCCTAGGAAGGTTTCCAGCATAGATCCAATCAGATATTGTGTAAGTAAGGTATTATAGTATGGATCCAAGGTGATATTTGGATTGAAGGGGGCCCAAAGGTATTTGGTACAAAGGAAGATGGACTTACAGGGTCACCAACTATAGGTGTAATTGAGGGCTTAGGTGGACTATAGGATCGAAAGAAAGGTCTTTTCTTTGATTGAGTCTCCAACCCACTTGGTTGATAAACCAATTGTAGATTAATGGCCCTCGTAGCATTGTGTTGTTATAGTTGGGCTAGTAACTCACACTGCATAGATGGAGCAAGTGGTAGCTGTCAGACTGGAGGAGCATGCATAAGGATAGGAGGAGGATAAGGATAGGAGGTGGTATCCCTTCTTTTATGTGGAGAATGGGATTGATAATAATCAAAAGGATGGTAGTGATATTGGAAGGTAGAAACATGACTAGAGGAGTCACATGGAGATAATGGTTGCTAAACATAGTACCCATATGTATCAGGCTTTCAATAAGGGTATTTCTACCTTGGTGGTGCCAACACCCATGATTGTGGATACTACCACTATTGATATTGCTTATAGGGTTACAATGGAGCTTCACTTGGATAATACTATTGTTGTTGATAGAACTGCTGATGAGTCATGAATTTGTTGGCTGCAATATCATAGCCATGATATCATGTATGCGATATCACATACGCGATATCACGTTACCAATATCACAACCTAGACGCGATATTATAGCCTGTCTTCTCATCTATAAATAAGAAGTAGGAAGATCTGGTATGAGCCTTTTGATTTTTTAGGAAGTTTAAGTTTTCAATAGTTTTTAGTACATCAGTTTTTTTCCTCTCAACCCTTTCTCCTAGTGCATGCCTACAGTGTGATGATTGTAATTGTACGACATCCTTATTTGAGTGTGACGTACTTGGACACACACATGATCAGCAATAAAGATTTAGATTACTTCATCATTGCAGCATCCACTTAGCTTAATTATTTAATTGTTATTGTTATTTATTAATTTCTTAGTTAATATCTCTCTACCCTTATCTCTTAGTAACACAGAATGAGTACGACTTAATCACGAGCATTTAAGTGTGACTACTTGGTAACCCAGTAGCATACTTAGGCCATGCGCTTGGTAATCCCAATGGTAGTTGTGCATGAGGTCCTAGATGTGTACGGATGATTAAGGAATGAATGCTCATCGCACTTAGGCTAGTTTAGATTCTCTCTCACCCTCTCCTTCCTAGCTTAGTTAATATTATTTCCCATCATACTCAGGAGTAGCATTAGTGTAGGAACACATCATACACCTCACTCTAGACTAAACCATACATGACAAAGCTAATACTAGTCTAGGTGGGAAGATAACAAACTACAATCTACAAGTAATAGTCTAGATACCACAACTAGCTTGTCTATGGAGTTCGACCGGATTGTGAGTGAAACACTCGTATTTGTATGGTTGAGTGTAGGGGTACCTCGCCACTCATCATTAGCGCCATTGTCTAGGACGGTGCTAGTTATCTAGATTACTTGTATCATACAAGGTCATTGTATAGGAATTAATGATATATCTTTTAGGGATAAATAATTACAAAAAGTCACACACAATTTCACAACCATGCCTCTCCTACAAGACTACGATAATGCCACATCTAGTGAGGCAATTCATTGGAGAACTAATGAATTATCTGACAATGAAGATTGGAGTACGCAATATGAGGTCGGGGTTTCTTATAAACATAAACAAAGGTAGCATCATCCCAACGCATGAAAGCATAACTTGCTAGATGATGATGAACCCCACTAGTCGCCACAAGCCTAACACAAATACAAGAGGATATTCGAATCACCTATAGGCATCGTAAAGAGAGTTGCCTACCCAGGCTCGATTTAAACAACTTTCCCAATTTCTCAAGAGGCTATGACTTAGATCCGCAACAACATTTACAAGCCTTCTACGATGCCTGTGCATGGAACAACATTGATAACGGTTGGCAAAAACTCAAGCTCTTTCCTATGACACTTGTTGGCCAAGTAAAAGTATGGTATAGATTGTTAAAACAAAATTCAATATGATGTTGGCCAACAATGGTAGAACTCTTTAACAAAAGATATCAAACCTACACAAGAGTGTCAGCCTTGAGGAAACAAATCCAAGAGTGGAAACAAACACAACATGAACCCTTGGACATGGCCTTAGAAAGATATTATGTACTATTAAACAATTGTCCAGGCCATGAGTTCTTCGAGGAAAGGCTAATGTACCATATCATGGATGGACTTCGTGATGAAATACGAGAGACCCTAGGGATGTACGCCCAAGGTCAACAATACGAACTATGAACCCATCAATTCCAAGAGCTTATTAAGTGGGTAGAAAAAGAAGAAGGAGAAATGGCTAGATGGGAGAGTGTTGAAAAATATCAACAGGACCAAAATATCAACTTAACAAAGGTCCATAATCACAAAAAGGAGAAATCAACCTATCTCAAGGAGGAAGAACTATCTTTTCCAGTCCAACAATCATTAGATGAAGTCAAAGCAAAGATCAATAAGATGCTGGAATGGATGCATAAAAAGTGTGGAGAATATATCAATATTGTTGGAGATAGAGTTTTGATAACCCAAGAAGCAGGACAAAACATCATTAGACAATCACTGCCAATCACATGTATGGATGCAACATTTTCTTATACGATCATCCCAAGGGCCAATGCCCAATCTTGTTACATTTATATGAGCATTGGGGAAGCATGTTACTGTTGGCGACCGTTTGGGACGCGACCGCCAACGAGTGTCCTCGAACAGGATTTAGGTGCCTGCTGGTCTCTGGCAACACCAAGGCCCAGATACCTCCAAATAACTCAGTAGTTAATGTGAGTATGTGTGTGTGCTGTTGCGGCGTGCGGTTGTGTGCAATGTAACGATTGCGTTGTATATGTTGTGTATAAACTAACAATGACTTACTTAAAGGGATTCAGCCAACTTTATCAAGTATTGTGAGTTGTTGTAAATTTCCTATTTTGTTCAAACTACCTAGTCTACGCGGTCCCTATAATACCTGCTTGTAACAAATAAAATTTTGCATAAACATTTGAGCACAACTCCGCAAATCTACTCCTAATTTTCCCCAGAGAGAGATATAGTTCCACAAGAAAACTAGAAATAGAGCAAGATTCAATGGAAATAGACAGAAAAGAAAAGAAAGCAGATTTGTGTGGACCTCAAATATTTAAACAAGGTAAAATGACACGAGTAAACACTTCGCAATAAAGCTATTCCAAATTCAATATCTACGAATTGTTCAAACTTCCAAGGCTCAACCAAGCAATATCTTCAAGACAATCCTACTGTGCTACCAAAAATCGCTGCGTAAACTACCACGTACGAGACTCCACTTTGACTAGACAATAGATGCCAACGATTGCATTCAAACAGAACCTTTAAAAGACTTGACAATTTCTGATTGAAATAACACGGAAAATCACTTTAAAGATAAAGAAGCTATTCTGGTCCCATCAAAATACCAAAGATTTTCTGAACCCTCTCGGCTACTAAATTGTTCCACGGCGTGACTACAAACAGAGGCTCTCTTTCAACAACCCAATAGCAGTTCCCAAACGTTGCACAATAACGAAATTTACTACTAAAATGCTCTCAAGGCTTTTAATCACTAGCGCTTCTATGGCAAAATTTTAACAGAAATTCCTATTGGGCAACAAGAACAATAAGAGCAATCTAAAAATCCCAAAATTACTTGCCAAGAATGATACTATCTAAACCACTAGCTAAGCAATTTAAACAAAACAAAAAATGAAATGCATAACTCACAAGACCATGACAAAGAGGCTGAAATCTTTATTCTAGCAAATCATCTTGCAAATCATCTTCTTTACAAGTCTTCCAAGTGTGATGATGATGCTCCTTTGATGATCCCCTTCTCCATAACCCTTGAAGCCTATTTATAGGATTCCAAGGTAGGTAGGGAAGTTACAAATTTAAAAATATCTCTCCTAACTTCTCTCCCAAGTAACTTGGTTAACCAATAGGAGATTACTTACTAAATATCCTAGCTAACTTTACTCCTAAGTAATTGAACTATCCAATTAGAAATTTACTTGCCCAACAAGCTAGGAGATTTTTATCCAACTAGTTAGGTAAGTTACAACAATAATTTTGGATGGTTACAACCACCAAAGAGATAACAATGTTACATTTGACATGTGTCCATGGTAATTACAATTATCAAAATAGAATTTCCAAAATACATAGGAATACAAGCTATAGTGCTCCATACATATTTATTCCTTTGATTTTGCTTCTTCCAATGAGAAGTCAAGTTTTCAAAAAAAATCTCAAATATCTTTCCTAACTTCTCTCTTAAGTGAGGGGGTTATAACTCATTTATTTAATTAGTAAGGAGTTATATATAGAATTAGGAGAAATTAATATTATAATGAATGTAATGTAATATATAAATATTGTATATGTTTTAAATATGCATTGCACATATGAGTAGTACGTAATAATGTTTTAAGATTTGGGATGAAAGGCAAGTACCATAAGTGATGAAAATTAATTTTTGATCAACCGCAGCTCTATTTTGCCAACATATTTCGTGATACTTGTCTCATTGTGCTTTTGTGTCTCCCTTACCTTATTTCATGGATTGGTATGCATCGGCATCGGCATCGGCATCAGTATGATTCGAATTGCAGGTTCCAGGCAGATGAACTTATAACTGTCGTTTCTAGAAAACCCAGATCTGTTCCGTGAAATTGCAGGTGGATTATTTTCTTGAAAAAGTGTTGAGCCATGGGAGGATTATTTTCGGAAAATCAGTTACAGGGAATGGGAAGTTACGAAAAACCCTGCAACTGCCTGAAATATCAAGTGTAGTGTGCACCGTGCGGTTTGTTGAAGGCGCGTAAACCTTAGGGTCCTTCTGTTGTGGTAAAGCTTCTCTTTCATTCATCTTCTATGCCTGCTGTGAAATCATTTTATGCCTGCGTTGTGCAGCAAGGCCCTGATTTTGACTTGCGCAACGCATAACCAGTAGGGTTTGGTTAAGACCGGCCCTGTAACGGCCCCAAAAAAAAAAATAATTTCATGCAATTTCCGTTCTCAAGAACACATTAGCGTCGTTGGGGGAGGGCAAATTGACTGAAGTTTTCTACCTTGAAGACGACAGCATCCACGCGGTTTCTGTCGAAGAAATTGTGGCACAACACGCAACCCTGCTCTTCTATTTTTGTTGCGCCCACAGCCGCTCATGCTGATGCTGCTTCTAACGCCGCCGACTGCCACCACGAAACAAGGCCCAATCGCGTCGTACCTGCGCCATTTGTTCATCAAAAAAAACAAAACCCTCTGCCATTGTTGCTCATGTCTGATCCATGCTTCGGAAATACCACGCATGGTATCATTGTCCGTTTTTGGGTTGGAGATTTTGCAGGAAGGTTTGGTTTGGCCTGATGTGATGCCGTTAATAATCACATGTAACACCAAGATGGAAACAACGATGGCTGAGGCGCTGAAATGCCAACAAATTTTCAGAGAAATGGAGTTTGTGCAGCAGGTGTTTGACAAAATGTTTAGAGTAATTTTGGATTTTTAATGACGATTTTCTGCACTAACAGTACCACATAATCCTGCTTATTGACCCATTACATTCTCTGTTTTTTATTTTTGCACAGTGCCGTTTTAGAGGCTCTTCTGGCTTCTTGTCCTTATAGATTTTTGGTTTTTTCTTCTTATATTTTTCCAAGAACAGCAATGGTTACAGAGAATGATATTTTTGATGACAAAATTCTCCTTGAACAATCCTGTTTTCTGCCTTTCTACTACAGAGTAAAACATCTTGTTTGCAGAAATAAATTTCTTGCTTAACCTTGAAACCATATATTCTTGAATTACCAAGGAGAAATAACCTCAGACTGCTGTAAACCTTAGTGATCTAGGAAAGTAGAGCAACATACTTCTCAACATGGCTGTGTAAACTTGCTCCGGTATATACATATAAAAAAAAATGCCTTCTGGTTACTCATTCTCCTTCTTTAAAACTGTAAATTTACTCACTTCTTCATAAAAGAATCTCAACTATTTAACCCATTTAATCTTACCAGTCTGCTCCATGAAATGGCCAAATGTGCCAACATTTCTGCCCCCAAAAACGTAAAGAAACTTATGTAATCTTCATCTCAAGCTAAAATATACTGAAATTTTCATTGAGTTTTTACATTCAAGAGAAATCTTTTTCGAGGAAAATTCCCATTTAACATATGGTATAATGGGACAAAAAACTCATTCCTAAAACAAATCAAACTATACATAACTATACATCATCAAGTCCTTCAATGGACTATTCTTGGGCTGGGAACTGAATTGTAAGAGTTACCCTAGTGGGTATCTTCATCTCCTCCACCTTTTCGTAAGAAATTTCTGATGTGATGTAAGCAGTCTTGTTGTCTCCTCGTTTGGTGGAGCTCTCACCTTGATTCGATGAAGCTTTTTCTGCAAGCCTTTCCTCATTTTCTTGTTTGAAAGAGCTCTTTTGTTCTTCTCCATTGCTTCCTTCATTTTCTTCTTGAGAGGCCAAAGCTTCTCCCCATCCCCATGGTGACTCTCCATGAGTTGGTGACTCTTCTTTTTTCTCTTCATCTTTGGAGCAATCTTGATATTGCCCCCAAACATTGGACTCAATATCTACACCCCAAGTGAGAAAGGAGAATTCATCAGATAGCCAAGCCATAAAGGGTCATTCCTTTGGAGCTCCACAAGATTTAGCCTTTAGATAGGCCTTTAAAACATGCTCAGGGCAACATCCCATCACATATGGAATAAAAGGCTTTCTCATTGCTCTCTTAAACTCCATTAGCTCTCTCTTATCTTCACTACCAAACTTGAAATGGAAGATAATGGAATCTTAAGCAATCTAACCCTCCTTTTATAGGTACTTAAATGTTTAACTTCCATTCAAGTGTCTTCAACCAAGCTTCCTACATTTTAGGCATTCAAACCATTTTTCATAATCCTCACCAAGTGGTGGATTAGTCACCTTCTCCACTTGTCAAATTTGTAGAATTTCACTTGTTTTACTTGTATGCTTCCACTTGCCTCATTTGAAGGAAAGATAATGTTACAAATATAAATGAAACATAATTAAATATAATAGACACTATATCCCTAGTAATATTTACATGGTACTATATACATATATTTTGTGTAAT
>MNCI01029685.1:87536-144584 GCA_015680685.1 Gnetum montanum
GTGTTGAGCCATGGGAGGATTATTTTCGGAAAATCAGTTACAGGGAATGGGAAGTTACGAAAAACCCTGCAACTGCCTGAAATATCAAGTGTAGTGTGCACCGTGCGGTTTGTTGAAGGCGCGTAAACCTTAGGGTCCTTCTGTTGTGGTAAAGCTTCTCTTTCATTCATCTTCTATGCCTGCTGTGAAATCATTTTATGCCTGCGTTGTGCAGCAAGGCCCTGATTTTGACTTGCGCAACGCAAAACCAGTAGGGTTTGGTTAAGATCGGCCCTATAACGGCCCCAAAAAAAAAAATAATTTCATGCAATTTCCGTTCTCAAGAACACATTAGCGTCGTTGGGGGAGGGCAAATTGACTGAAGTTTTCTGCCTTGAAGACGACAGCGTCCACGCGGTTTCTGTCGAAGAAATTGTGGCACAGCACGCAACCCTGCTCTTCTGTTTTTGTTGCGCCCGCAGCCGCTCATGCTGATGCTGCTTCTAACGCCGCCGACTGCCACCACGAAACAAGGCCCAACCGCATCGTACCTGCGTCATTTGTTCATCAAAAAAAAACAAAACCCTCTGCCATTGTTGCTCATGTCTGATCCATGCTTCGGAAATACCACGCACGGTATCATTGTCCGTTTTTGGGTTGCAGATTTTGCAGGAAGGTTTGGTTTGGCCTGATGTGATGCCATTAATAATCACATGTAACACCAAGATGGAAACAACGATGGCTGAGGCGCTGAAATGCCAACAAATTTTCAGAGAAATGGATTTTGTGCAGCAGGTGTTTGACAAAATGTCTAGAGTAATTTTGGATTTTTAATGACGATTTTCTACACTAACAGTGCCACATAATCCTGCTTATTGACCCATTACATTCTCTGTTTTTTTATTCTTGCACAGTGCCGTTTTAGAGGCTCTTCTGGCTTCTTGTCCTTATAGATTTTTGGTTTTGTCTTCTTATATTTTTCCAAGAACAGCAATGGTTACAGAGAATGATATTTTTGATGGCAAAATGCTCCTTGAACAATCCTGTTTTCTGCCTTTCTACTACAGAGTAAAACATCTTGTTTGCAGAAATAAATTTCTTGCTTAACCTTGAAACCATATATTCTTGAATTACCCAGGAGAAATAACCTCAGACTGCTGTAAACCTTAGTGATCTAGGAAAGTAGAGCAACATACTTCTCAACATGGCTGTGTAAACTTGCTCCGGTATATACATATAAAAAAAATGCCTTCTGGTTACTCATTCTCCTTCTTTAAAACTGTAAATTTAATCACTTCTTCATAAAAGAATCTCAACTATTTAACCCATTTAATCTTACCAGTCTGCTCCATGAAATGGCCAAATGTGCCAACAGTTACACCCAAAGTTCATATAGAGATACTATGTTCGATCACAGTGGCAACAATCCCAATCATGGGGGAAGCTAGCCCTAAACTGGAGACACCCTTCGTATCATCTGAATCTAAATGCTTATCTAGTTTAACATCCTATTTTCCCAACTGGATCAACATCCTCTATCTCGCCACATTATCATTCTCCTCAATACTATCAACCCATGTCCTCAACACAACCACCACCTTGTGTACCTTACACTTCTCCTAAATTTCAATATTCTCATCCTTTCCCTCCTTCTACATTGTCACCAACTATTCCTGTAGTGTCTGCACTATGGCAACAACCCACAAACATTACTTTTGCTACTATTGCCAACAATAGTGAGAGACCTCCTCAACAGCAAAGGTGTCCCTTCTTTAGACATGACCTTAGGAAGGGACAACATAGTTCCAAGGCCACTACATTCTCCAACTTAGCACAAATTCCAACACTGTGGTGCATCCTTCCCTTCGAACCCAATGCCTCGTGTTACTTCATCAGGGCCACCAATTAACGCTCCAACAACCATATGGCCCAATGAATATGGCCATGGAGAGCAACATCCCGATCCTTGCATGCCATCTTACGGTCTCAAGTATCACAGTGGGTCAACTCTTTACCCAAGAACCACATCTTATAAATTGCCCCACTATGATCACTATAATCATGTGTGTGAACTCCAATGGGGTAAGTATGACCGAGTTTCAATATTTCCAACATGCAGGGATCCTCATCTTTCATTTATTAATCCTCACTATGCTCAACCATTTAGTTATGGGGGATATCCCCTATTCTAATAAGAAGTAGGATTAGTAAATATTTTTCATTTTCTTTAATTTTACAATTTTTTGTTTTCCAATTTTTTTTTAATTTCTTTTATTTTTCTTTTTTGTTGCCTTTTTATCTTTTTATCTTTTTATAAGTAATCTCATCTACGAATAAAACACTCATGTGGCTTGTTTATTGAGGTGTGTTCTATGTTATCGAGTCTCGAGTGATCAATTATTTAGATAGTGAGCCCATTACACCCCACTCATCCATTCTACAAATAAGAGGTTCTGATTGAGGGTACAGTGATATTCTTAAAATTCTTATAACTTAAAATTAATTTTGTGTTCATTGTACCTAAAATGAAGAAGGATGGATCAATAGGGAATGATTAGGGTGTGACATCAAGGGGACTCACGAATTCTCTTTGGTGATGTCTATGGGAGTTATCACGTAACGTGGTTGTACTAAGATCCTTGTAGATATAACGCAAAATGGGAGTAAGAGTAATCAAAAGCCACTTAAAAATCCAATGTTGTTCTAGGAGGTCCCACTGGAAAGATATGCACCCATTCCTGAAGGTTGGCGGCTTCTCTAGATTCAACAATTGAAAAAAAAAAAGACAAAGAAAGTGCCACAAAGCAAAAATCACTCGTCCCTTGAACCAAACGCCAAGTGATCATACACCTTGTTGTTATGCTACTCTCATAGTTGCTCATCATGGGATGAAACAATGTGGTATCACTGATCAAAGGAATGGACTTGGTCCTAATATTGGAATGACATGTTAATGACACATTAATCATGCTTTACATGCAAGATTCATGGTGCCTTGGGTCAATTACCTCATGTCCCAATTTCTACAATCCTGTCTATGGTCCATCTCATCTTGTTGTTCATGTAATTGTAGCTTGTGTCTTGTATAGCATAGAATTCTTACCTCATTCCAGTGACACTTACATGTGTGTGTTTTGTGGAACTAGTATGGATTACATTTCACCCTTCTAGTGCCTACGGACATTTTTAAGTGTGGTTACGTAAGGGCATTATAGGTTGGAACCTACTTTGGGGAGGACCAACTTGTGTAATTTTTGTAATTTTCACTCATAACACATCTTCCACACACCATCTATTACCCTCAACATATTTTCAACGATATTCTTTCCCTTATTACTATCCCTTTGATTTAGACGTTCCTATGAACCATCACATAGCCTTTTTCTCCCCTTATCATCTGCGGTACTTATTGATAAATTCCATACCATCATAATTTTCATGCCTTCAAAACTAGTTGAGTTACCCTGGAACCCTTCAACAATAGTCCAAATGTCCTTAGTTTACATCGTCAACTTTGGAAAAATCTTAAAAATTTTGTATATTATATAATGCCTTAACATCGATAGGCCATGATATCGCGTATATACATGACCCCCTGTGCAACTTAACATCATTTTCAACTATTCATGTGGGGGAATTTTTTCAAACTTCTCTCTACGACATGCGATTACATGTCCCTTACTTCCATACCCATATCTTGCTCACTGGTCCTCCGATTTTCATTCCGTTTGAACCCACTTGAACCTGAAGTATTCAGCTCAGTCATGGGAGAGGGGCACATGCCGAATAGCACATAACTTTTTTGAAATTTTTCATCACTTGAAGGACATTACCAAGGGTAATTAGTTATAAATTAAGGATAAATGTGTCAAAAACAATTTTATCCCCTTAGTTATACCAGAAAATTAGATTTGGAAACCACCTAAGCAAAGAGGATTCAACATTATAATCTTTCAGGGATATTTTAATTAACTTCACATGGAAATAAAGAAAATCATTTAAGGCAAGCAGTAAGGTATAACCTAACTTTGATAACAACCTTACTAACAATTGGCCCCGTTTGATTGCAGATGGCCCTGAAACATGGACAACAGGAAGGTCCTTCTCAAGGTGGGAGCAAAGGACCTAGGAGAGGTAAAGGATAAGTTCCTACTGAAAAGCATGCAGAGCAGGAGGAACAATCATTTAATATCCACCAAGAGGACCCTGCTATTGTACAATCAAGGTAGGTAAAAGGAGGAGCTGCTGTAGCATCTAAATAGGGACAACATCTCACGTTGTCCTAGGATTGTGTTCAGGCCATCCATGAGAAGTCCATATTCACTATAGTAATTATGGAATTAGACTTTGAATCTTTTGCAAAATTTTCTCTGAAGGTCGTTAGGGATCAACTCACAGGGTCCCCATTATGGCCTATCCTCTCTGAAAGCAGTGCCTGGTACTTAGGGAAAACATACCAATTTTAGCAAAATAAAGAATAAGGTACCATGGTTAACATTTATGGTGTGACTATTGACTTCTCTATTCAGGCCATTTCAGAAGTATTAAACCTTCTGAATACAAGACCAAAGCTTGCTCAGTTGTCTACTCATTCAGACCTTGATGCACAATGATTTTGTTTGGAAAGGGCATATGAAAAGGAAGATAAGACGTTTGGGGAGTTGACGATGGAAGAGAGGATTTATTTCAAAATAGGAACTTATCACCTCTTCTCCACAAAAGGTTTAAAAAGGATTTCAACATATGCAGCAAGAGGATATGAAATGTTGATGGGAGAGGTTAATGCTAACCAACCTCATCTATATTTTATAGAAATTCTGAAGCGGTTTGAAGAATGGAAGAAAGGGAAGCTTGTGTTTCCCTTCCCTTGTCTTATCAGGAAGCTATGAAAATGTGCTGGCATTAGAGGATATACCAATGATGTCCTTCAAAAAGCCCAAAATGCTTCATATGCCAAACTGCTCAAGCCACCATCCGCAAGGAAAATCACTGGTGAGACGCTGGGGCTGGAACAAGAAAAAGAATAGACAGTTGGAAAAACTACAACTCAACTTGTAGGACCCAACCAACATCTAAGCATGGGACCTAGCCAACAACAAGAAGTATGGCCTAGCATGGGCTAGCAGGATCAACCACCACCATTGCTGAAAGATTACTGACCATCGATGAGCCATCTCAGGGCCATTGTTGAGACGGTCAGTTGGGGAAGTTGTGATGATGCAAATCTCTTTCATGTCATCGACAATGTCGTACAACCCATGGTTTCTTTGGATTACACTAGGGGTAAAGTTTCCATCCATACAGGAGGAAGGGAGAGTACTTGGTCACAATAGATCTCAGGGAATGCTGCATCCTTTCAAGTGAAATTAGAAAATGGTAAAGGGGCCATGGTGGTGGTCATGTAGCACCAGGATGTAGCAGGAGCTATAGAAGTGGTCACAGACCACATTAAAGAATCATTCAATGTGCCTATTGTGCCACTGGTACATCTTATAGGAGCACAGGATGCTCAAACTCTAGCTAGGACCTCAATGACTCCTGCGAAACATGAGGATGTACTTGATTGATTGCTAGAAACACGACAAGTAATGATGTCCTTATTTTACATCCCATACAATGTTACAGCAATCCAATCAGACCTCATTTCCACCAAGGGGAAGCTGGTCTTGATAGAGATGACGGTCAAGCATGCTGAAGTAGAAGTGCAAAAATTGCAAGAAATACTCCTGGCCCTACAAGCAGCACAATGAGATCCCTCTCAATTTGTTCCCATGAACCAGCTGGACACTTTCAAAACTGAGCAACTTACCAAACTATTAACTGAGCATCCCTAAAGATTTCTTTCCAATAGTACCCCTACCATTAGGATTTTAAAGGCTATTCATCTCCCTACATAGTAGCCCCCATAAGAACTCTCATGAGCATCTTGAAGAATGCATAGTTGGTCAACATCAAGAACACACCAACAAACCAAGCCATCAACACACACCTTGTAAAGATGTCCATTAATCTTCATAAAGTGTTTAGCTTGATGAAGAAACTATTATTTCTTTTGATCATTTAACTCTTTTGGCATGTCTTAAGTTAGAAGACAAGTGAGGATGTCATCATACCATTTTGGTTCAGGAAGCACTTGTTCATTTATTGCACTGACAAAGAGGAATTCATAAGGAAATTAATCAGTGTGAGCTCTCATCTTCTTTGTTGTCCCATTGTAACCAATACAAGTGATCAGCGACCACATTCTCAGTCTCCTTTTGATCTACCATTGTAAGATCAAACTTCTATAAGATCATCAATCATTGTATGACATAAGGACTCACTATTGGTTTATTCATCAAAAAGAAAATGGCACTATGATTAGTCTGCATAAACACCTTATATCCAAGCACATAGTACCTAAACTTCTCTAAAGCATACACCAATGACATCAACTCTTTCTCTATTGTGGTGTAATTGAGTTATACACCCACAATGCTTTGACTTATCCAGTCAATGTAATATGGATGTTTTTGATCATACAACTACATAATCATAGCTTCTGAGACATAGTTTGGTGCATTTGTCATGATGTAAAATAGACATGACCAATCAAGTGCTTATAGAATTTGAGTCTCTACAAGCTTCTTCTTAAGCTAAAGGGATACCTTTTCACATTCCCTAGTCTATATGAATGGAACATCTTTTTTTGTGAGCTCAACTAATGATTTCATGATCTTAGTGAATTCTCTATGAATCACCAATAGTAACCAATGTGTCCAATGACTAATTTGACATCTTTAATGATTTTCAGTTGGCGAGTTATTCCTTGGATGATCCAACTCTTTTCAGGGTCCACCTCAATCCCTTCTTGAAATATCCTATGCCCTAACATAATGCCCTCCTAGACCATGAGATGGCTCTTTTACCAATTGAGCTAAAGATTAGTCTCCACACACCTTTTAAGCACTTGCTCAAGGTAGTCCAACGCTTGCTCAAATGTAACACCATAGGTGGAGAAGTCATTCATGAAGACTTTGACCTCGCTACCAATCTACTCCTAAAAAATGTTCAGGGCCAAGCATTGGAAGGTTGCAAGGGCATTGCATAGACCAAATGGCATCTTGCAATATGCAAACATCTGCCACGAACTTGTGAATGTTATTTTGGCTTGATCCTATAGCATGATCTGAGTTTGATTATAGCCACTATAACCATCCAAAAAGCTATAATAGTAGTGCCAAAAAATAATATCCAACACCTGGTCCACAAATGGCAATGGAAAATGATCTTTAAATGTTGCCATGTTCAATAGCTTGAAATCAATATAGACTCGACACTTGCCACCTTTCTTTAGCACAATTACAAGTGGACTAATCCACTTACTATATGCAATTGGATAGATGAACCCCACCTTAAGGAATTATTTAATTTCCTCTTTAACGATCTCTTTTAATTTTTGGTTCAGTCGCCACTACAGTTGTCTCTTTGGCTTCATGGCTAAATTAGTATAGATGCGATGCTAGAATATCCTAGGATCAATCCTTATGAGTTCAAGATATGACCAAGCAAAAATTGTTGCCCATTTTTTGATTACTTTCAACAACATCCTTTTCTATACAAGAGTAAGGTTGGCATTGATTATTACAGACTTTCCATTTTTCAAAAATGCATACTCAATGCCAATAGGTAAAGTTTTCAACTCTAAGGGTTCTTGTTTAAAAATTTCAAGGAGTTCTAAATCTTTCCAATTGGTATCATCAAGTTCATCATCAGAGAGTTGGGAATGAACTTGCTCCAATTCATCCATGCCTTCAACATACGCACAAGTTAGGATCTCAATAGGTTCCATGCAAAGTGTGCTACTTTCAAAATCAACTATCAGCCATTGGGTATCCTCCTATGTTTTTCTTGCAGCATACAGGTAATTTTTGATTTCCAATTCATCTACATACTATCTACACGCTTTGATTATTGTGCTTCTAATAGACCAAAGTTTCTGCACATAGTGGCACCTTGTATATATGTGATTCATGAAACTCACTTTTTCTCAATTTTCTAAATGCATTTTTCTTGGAAATCTCTAAGGAAAGATCTTTAATGTCCATTCATGCACCAACAATGCTCAAGAAAGCCTTTCCTATAATGATTAAAAAGTCCCCCTTGCAATTGTCAACTTTGATTACTAGAAAATTGATAAGATATAACCACCCATAGATAGTGGTGACACTATCCCCCAGTAGTCCCAAAAGAATAGTGATGGACTAATCTACAAATTCTTAATGGATTTTTTTCTTCTTAAGAGGAGGCAAGTTCTAGGCATTGTACATTTCATGGAAAATTAGATTAACACCAAAACCAGAATCGAGAAGAGTTTTGCATGGCTCATATCTAACAATCTACAAGTAGATGAGGAGACTTCCAGGATAATCTCTTTTCCTATAAAGGTTTCCAACCTTGATCCAATTAGATACAATGTGGGTTAACATGATAATGTGGATCTTGGATGGCATTTGGTTTAAAGGGATGGATGCAGAAGATGAAGGAGACACAAGGAAACTACTCGCATTAGTAGGTGAGGGCTTAGTATGACTATTGGTTCAAAAGAGTGGTCTTTTATGGGATTTGGGTACTGAACCACTTGGCTAAGGAGTCAACTGTAAGTTAATAGCCTTGGTAGCATTACGTTACTATGGCTATGTGGAAATTTCATCCTACATGGATGGTGTAGGTGGTAATTGGGTTGAGGGTGAAAGAACATGTGCTAAAGGATGAGGAGGGTGATAAGGATATGGGGATTCCCCTCTAGGAGATGAAGAATGAGTTCTGTAATACTCTAGAGGGTAGTAGAGATGTTTAAAAAAAGTGTGGCTAAAAGAGGCACATGGAAACATTGGTTTCTGAACATAGTACCCATATGGATTTGGCTACCTATAAGGATACTACTTCCTTGGAAGCAGCATCCTCCACGACTATGAATGTTTCCACTGCTAATACTACTCATATGGTTGTGGTGGAGCTCTACTTGGATAATAAGCTTGTTGTTGTTGGAACTACCTTGGGTTGCCTTGAGGACAAGGTAACCTTCTGGGTACCTTCGTGCTAGTCTAGGATTCAAAGCATACACCCCAGATTCTTATAAATGTGACACAATAGGCCAACATCCCTTAGGATGTTCATATTGGTAGATGTCACACCCACCATCATCATCTAATTCTGACTCCACAAACTCTACTACTGTTGTAGCCTTGTCCTTACCCATTTTGTAGGCATGTTCAACTTCTTTCCTTTTCCTGTAATCACAATCACTACCTTTTTATTTATATTCTTCTCTAATTTTCAAAGGAGTATGAAATTCTCATGCAAAGCTTTCCACATTTTGTTAACCTTAGTTGAAATTTTAGACATAGATTTTTAAATTAGCAAGGTTTTTTGTGGCACCACTTCATCAAGTGATGCCTCCTCCTCACTATCACAGAATTGTACCTCTCTTTTCCTAATGGAAGGATCCTGGTTATACTCTTTAGTACTTTCTCATTTTTACAACTCACCTTCTTCTTTTGCAACCTACTCAATCAGCCTTTTAATTTGATGGACACTAAGTTTGTTGATAGTGAACTGTAGATTCAAGTTCAAGCGTCATTCACCAAAGTCAAGGGTTGGAAAATCTTCATGTTGAGAACCCTCAGAGGAAGGATCCTCATTGTCATCTTGGTTCAACAAGAACAAGGGGTTAGTGAACCATGTCTCCTTTGTAGCTTCACAACACTTGCCCTAGTGCCAATCTCATTTGTATTGTATTTTTGTAAGATGCTAGTCCTAATAGTTATGGTCCTATACAACATATTCATCATGGAGTTCCTAGATGCTCAACCTATTAAGAGTTTGAAGCAACATCCCATAAACAAGTTGGTCATGAGGTAATACAATGTTGTCCTTCATATCTCTCCAACACAGCTACTCATCCTAATGCAAGATGAAGGTGAAATTACGTAAAAACTCATCTAGATGAGTGTACATCACTTTGAATTCTTAGGGCACTAATGGTCTTGAATCATCATGCCTGAGAGAAGAAGACATTTTGGATTAGAGAAAAATTATTGTGCTTAAATTATAATTATAAATATTAATTTTTTTGAATGATTGTGACCTTAGGGTTCTTTTCAATGATCTTAAACAATATTCACAAAGTCCTAGATAGTGCATGTATCAAACTACAAATCCCTAGCAACAATGCCAATAATGAGCAATGAGTAGATCCTACGCCCCACCATATGAATCACTCAGCATTTAGGAATGAGGTGGTTGAATTCTGTGGACTTATAGTTTTCTAAGTACATGAGTTTCTAGGAAGTGAAACTAACCGTTGCAATCATTTTCTTTCCAATTAAACTTATCAAATGCAAAGGTATGGTTAAGTCTAACTGAGGCATATGGTTTTTATCATTTTTATGTTTTGTGTTTTAAGTCACCTAAGGATAAAGAATAATGAATAAAATAATATAATTAAATTGCTAATTTATTCTAACTAACTACACCTAACTAATCCTAACATAAGCATCTATTTCCACTTACCATACACATCTTGAACATGTTTAATGCCACTGGGTTACCAAATGTTAGGCATTACTGGGATTACTAAGCACCAACTGTATGCTTGAAGAGATTGTACTTATGTGCTTAATTAATCTCTATTCACTTTAGCTTAATTTAGCTAAATTGAATACTTAATTACTTTAAGCATTGAATGAAATTGCATAAAACATTAAATGCATAAATAAACAATTAATCTATTTCAAAGTGTTGTAAGGTTTATCAGAAAGCTTGTCTTTATTGTCACAAACACTACCATGCTCAAGTACAACAGTGCTTGAATAAACATCTGTACACTCTATGACTCCTACTGTGGGCACTTAGAAAAATATTCTAACTTTCAAATGACAACACTACAAGAGTTCCAATATAACTATGATAAAAGATGTCATAAACATGATGGGTGAGTGTGTATTTATAGGTAAAAATAGACATTGCGTCAACAAGGCCATGTCAATGAATAAAATCCCACGTCAATGGGGTTGTGTCGATGAGGCCTCATTGACATAACCTAGAAAACGTGACTCATCAATGGCAATACCTATCATCTAAGATGATTTTATGGGTGCTACTTCCAAATGTATTCTAAAAACAGAATTGGTGATTCAATCTTTCTTAGTCATACCCAACATCTACCTTAGCATTCACATCTCTACTACATGTACATGTTGAGTTTCATGCTTTGTGATAGGCTAACATTCCTTACTATAAATGACTGTAGGTTTAATAATAGCTTTATAGAACTTTCTCTTCAACCTAGTAGGGATTCTTCTATTATAGAGCACACTACTAGCTTCTCATCATTTTATTCATCCTACTTCATTTCTGTTTGTCACATCATTGTTAATTTCATTATTCACTTGGACAAGTAACCCAAGTATCTGAATTGCTTATATTAAGTAACCTTTATGTTTCAAAAAAAAAGAGGGAGAGAAAGAGAGAGTGAGATCAACAAGATACATTAGAATAATTATAGAGAAATATAATGTTGCCTCAAATGAGACTTGAATTGGCAACTACATGCTTAACAAAACAATGAACTAACTACTTGAGCTACTTATCATTAGCAATAAATTTAAAGATATATAAAGATGTTCTAAAAGTTCAACAAAATAAAGATGAAATGGTTTTATCATATCCATTCAAGACCTCTTATTTTATGTTTAAAGATAAAATTAAATGGTAATCATTAATAAGTTATAAACTTGATAAACTTCTATAATTTGTTGGTGATCAAGAGTTATTAGTAACTCTAAGCAAAAGAAAGAGAACCAATGACTTTGGTAATTCAAATCATATACATGGACTCATATGGATAAGTTCTTTAAGTAAAAAATATCATCATCATCATGATCCTAGACTTGTCCCAACAAAACAAGGTCAACTACATAAGTACTTTTTCACCATTTACCTCTATGAAGAACAAGATCTTTTTTTATTTGCAATTTCTTCAAATTACCTTCAAGCATTTATTTTTCTATCTTTTATAGTCTTCCTTTCGATGGCTTTCCTTGGCCAGTGATATAGAAAAATTTTTAATAGGCTCACTATTAAATCTTCTTTATACATGTTCAAACCAACTAAAATGTCATTCTTGTATCTCATTTAAGAATAGGAGAAACTCAAAGACTTTCTGTAATGTCTATAGTACGTAATAGTTGTATTATGTAATTTTTCTCTTACCATAACATTCAACATCTATCTAAGCATTCGTATTTTTTTCACACTAATTTGTTATTCATGTCTCTTTTGTACTATCCAACATTCAATGCCATATAAGATAGTAGGATTGATGATTATCCTATAAAATTTTCCCTTTAGTTTTATTGACATTCTTTTATAACATAGAACATCACTAGCCTATCTCTATTTTGAACATTCAACCTTAATCATACTTCTTATATCTTTATCAATTTCACCATCGGATTAGAGTATTGACCCTAAGTTCTAGAATTACTTACAATGAGGGACATTTTAGCCCTAAATTATCACTTCTACTTCATCATTTTTTATGCTCTAATTGAAATTGCATTCCCTATATTCTACTTGGTTCTATTGATTTTTAATCCTTTGGATTTTAGAGCATGTCTTCTCTTTATCATTTTAGAAGAAATATTTTCTTGAGTTGTATTTACTAATATAATATCATCTGCAAATAGCATATACTAAGGGATTTCATCCTTTATATCCTTTGTTAATTCATCCATAACCATAGCAAATAGGTATGGTCTAAGGTTAAATCCTTGATATAAACCTATTGGAATTGGAAAGTTAGATGTGATTCCACAAATTATTATAATTATAGTAGTAGCTCCTTCATATATGTCATGAATCACCTTAATATATTTACTTGGGATGTTTTTATTTTTCCTCTATAATGCCCACCAAATTTTATCTCTAGGCATTCTATTGAATGTTATTTCTAAGTCAATGAAGATCATATGTATTAATCAATCTCATGTCATTCAGATAAAGGTAGTATGGTGGTGATAAATTGATAATGATATGAATTTTCTCTATTAACATGATTGAGTAGGCAAAACATCTTTCTAGAATTTTTGTTGAATCCTTTAGCTATAGTCATTCTTTATTGATAATGGAGTAAAAAAATGCTTCAAATTAGTTAACTCTACAATATTTCTACCTCCAAGAAAACATGTTCAGTTTCTTGCCTAAATGTTTGAGTAATGTTCTATCTAGAAATTATTTTAAGATAAATTACTAAAAACTTCTCCATGTGATAAAATAGTTTACTTTTAGTTTCGAAGTTAAAATGTTTTTCAAATAACATTCATGCTAGAACCATAAGGATTTAATAGACATAGTTTGTGTCATCCATGAAATAATAAGCTTTATAGACTTGGATTCTTATAATGAGTGACAAAATGCATAGGCAATGATACAATTTCTTGACAAGGTTTTGTATAGCATGTGCTTGTAAATTATAAACATTCAAGGAGTTCATGGAACATAGTTGAAAGTAAATAAGTAGAAAAGCTTGTTGAAGGTTAGAATTCTCATAATTAGTGACTAATACAATTGATGTGAAATGCAAGTTAAGAAGATGACGATGTTATCTTGATTTTTGTTCGTTTAGTATGTGTTGTACTTTACAAACCAAAAGCCATGTAATTTTTCCTTCATCCAATGAAATTAGAATACAAAAAATGATATTTTAAAAATCATTATTTAAAAAGTGAATTGATGAATGGATGTATTTTATTTTACCTCATTTCATTATGAATTTTTTCAATTATATTAATTTTATTTAAAAGGAAAGCCTTTCCATTATCCCCTAGTATGAACCCATTCTTTTTTTATAAATATAAAGGCCAAATCATGTTGTAACACTTTCAAAAATGTGGCATTAAAGATTGTGTCCAAATTTCTCTCGATATTCTTAGCTCTCTTTTCATATTTCATCTCTTACAATAGTCTTTGTTCACTAACATTCATTAATTCCATCAATTGCTATATCAGCTTCCCTAATGATTCGTAAATATTCATAGTGTCTGCAACATTAATTCATCATCTCTGTACATTCTATTCAAACAACGATCCTTACAAATTCAATTATTGAAAATTTCAATTTCAATGGAGAAAGATAAATAGTCAAGTTTAACATTTCTCATATTTCTCATCAAATTTGTTACTATTCATTTACTGTAAAAATTCCAAAGTATAGAAGGGATAAGGCAACCTTATAGATATTAAACTCATAAAATTTAGATTTCTAAGTTTCGAGATTTTTTTTTTTAACAATTTAATGTTATGTCATGGTCTATTCAATTTCCTAACATGACTCTACAATGACCCATGGTAAGAATTCTATCAATTTCTTCATTCACCATGAATCATGGTTAGCTCGTGATTACCTTGTAGTGAATTTGCAAATTTAATAATAACATCATAAGTCACCCAAAGTGTGTGTTGTTAATTTAAATCTCAATAGTCTAAGGTTTTCAATGGATCTCACAACCTTTGGCAAGGTTGTACTAGTAAAGATACAATTTATTTTACTATTTCTCAAAGACCATGACTTGTGGTCAACATAATTTGGTCACCATGACTTGTGGTGAGGTTGTGGTACACAAAAAGTTCACAAAAGTAAAAAATTTTATCATCAACCATGAATATCAATTCATCCTCCATCTTAGCTGCTTACAGTGAAAATATGATTAGGCACTTGTATAATTCCTTAGCAAGGTTTGGCATTTAAAGATTTGTAATGAAATTCTTACATACTATACATTTTTTCTGAAAGGTTTTACGTATCATAATGATTATGTCTATATGCCTATTAATATGGGCTAACCTCTTAAAGTAAGAAAAGTATTTGAGGATGACTTTCTAGGGTTTAGCTATCTCATATTAAATTTTTTAAGCTATATGCCTAATAGCATAGCCTAAAACTAGACTTTAAATTTGTAGGTTATATTGTTCTTTAGAAGACCTTTTAATCAAAAAATAGTATGGATATTACGGACTCAATACCAAGATTTTCTTTCACCTAGAAGGGCATTTTATACAAGTACCTTGTACATGAAGGGTCAATAAGATCTCAGGTATAATACTTACAAGAGTAAATTAAAAGTACTAAAATAATATTAAAAGTCACCTTCCATATAGAAACTATAGGATGTCCTTCAAATTTAATCTCTAAATATCTATTTATTTTTTACTATGCTTTCAATTTAGTTCATGTCTTATCATAGCCTTTCAATGAAACCTATGAGTTGCAAACCTTGACATTTTGCATGTCATAGCCTTGTAAATTTACAAATTCATAAAACTATGTTGCATCCAATGCAACCTACCATACCTCAAACCTCATTAACTCATTTTACTAAAAAAGAAATTGTGAAAAAAGCATTGCATCATATGCATTGATAACTTGATGAAGAGTAGAACATGTCCATGAGGATTTAAGAAAAAAAGAAATAGTTTTTATTATAAACTAAGGTTGAATTTGTACTTGCCTCCCATAAAAGCCCTTGTAGCCATGAGACAAAGTAGTTTTAGAATTCCTTTTACAATTTTTTTAAAGTAAAAAAATCCAAAAGTAAGTGATGTCTACTAGAATTACAATTACCAAACCAAGACTCTTAACTCAGAGATTAGGTTGCATACATGCAATTGACTTAAAAGTTATGTCACTAATTAGTGAATTAATAAATACCATTGTAGGCAACACCATTCTCTTCTCCCCATCCTCCACTTTAAACTCTTGCTTTTGGCCAAAAATTTTTGAATGCATTTCAAAAAATCTACCAAATTATAGAGTTGATTTCTCCCAAAGTGCAATAAGATTCTAACTTAATACTTCTCTATTTCAAAAAATATTTTAAAAATAAATAAATAAATCATCTATGAACTTTCATGTTATATATAAGTTCTAATTAAGTATCATGTTAACTATATGTTTTAGATTGCATTTATATTTGTTAACTTAGAGATTCAATAATTGATTGCTAAGTAAAGTTTTAGAAAAGAAGTATATACGTAAAAGCCCAACCTCTTTTATATATGCCTAAGCTAGAGCCCACTCTTATGACATGAAGAACCAGTAGAATATCATCATTCTAAATAATAGCAGCCCTATGTCTTAGACTACATTTAAAAAAAAATTTCAAGTTTGAACACTCCTTTTTAAAAAAATCATATTCTTGTAACAATCAAATCAATTTTGTGTTAAAAGACAATCCTGTTGAAGTACCAATTAAATAAATAATGCACAGTAATGCACTGAGCTTGCAACTTGGTCAAACAGGCAATTTTAAACGCAAATGAGTATCATCCTCATCCTAAAGTGAACTACTAAATATGGCCGATCATAAACCAAACGTGATGGTTTCAAAAATATCTGATGCACAGCGGATTATTTTTTTCCTTAAAAATGTCCTTCCTTTTCTTCTTAAAAATATCTAATGCTTTAGAATCCAATGTCGATATCTGTTTCAGTTTCCTACACTCAACTCTAGGTTTGTCAGTCTTAGTTTGGCAAAAACTTCATGAGATTGAATTTATGTCTATCTTAGTTTGGTAAAAAGGCTATAAGATCAAATTTATGGATTTTGCTTTTAAGCATCAAACCATGCCAGCTCCGACAAAGGATTCAAAACCAAAAATGCAGACAACTTAGCCATGCTGGATCTGGGTTTCATTTGCTATGATATCCTGTTCTGACTTTGGCAACAAACAAATGCAACAAAAATTAAAATTGATTGTTAGTATCTGTTTTGGCTTTTTCGCAATTTCCCGCAGCACATACACTTGGAAGATTCTTAATAAAATTATGTATGTGAGGCGTAGCACCAGCAGCAGTTTGCCGGCTACCATAATTATCTTCTCCCAATATCTAAAACTTTTTCTGTTGTTTCTTGCCATGTGAGGCCAGAAACAGTTTTTAATCTTAAGCCATCTTAAAAGTTTTTTTTGCAGTCGTTGCTATATAAATCTGATTGTATTCATCAGATTTCATCCATCCATCCAAGTGCATGCATTCTTGAGCAATTTGTTTAGAAAATAGTAGTTTCAGCTGGAGAAATATCATCTATTGGTCATGATGAGAAATCTGCAAGGAAGAGACCTAGACCAGAAGAAGATGATGTCCAGGAGCTAGATGAATTTGTAGGCTCCAAAAAATTGAATGGCTCTGCAGCAGAATTCAAAATACCCATCAAAATCTCAGATAATTTTTCTGGGGATCTGGCTGCTCTGTTAGAAAGTGATGATGATCAAGTAGAATCAGCAGTAGAGGAGGAGAGATTGAACAAGTTCATGAAATTGCTAGAGACAGAAATCTTTGGCTGCACAGAAGAGACTGAGCAGAATGAGGTGCCTCAGAATGTGGCCAAAGATGAAGGACAGTCTAATCAAATTATCATGTCTTGGTCCAGCCATGATTTAGATTTAGTTCAGTTAGAAGGAGACTTTGATAAATTCAGAAGAACCGAGGGTGATGATAATGTAAGTTTGTCTTCATGGCCTGTTTTTTCGTGGGAATCTCATCCTTCATCTTCTCTGAAACAGGGATCCCCTGCTTCCCAACCCAACATGTTCTATCCTGAATATATTGCACATACAGAACACCATAAATTAAAACAGCAAGAAAAAAGGATTAGGGCTATGGAACCTTGATTCAGTTAAATGTGCAATCAGCAAGAATTAAGTATTTGTAAATTGCTTATTTTTGGTACTGTCAAGATACAGTCAAGAATGCATCAAGGATACAATTTGTAATTCTTGAATTTTCATCTTGCTACCCAGTCACTATGAGAATATGAGAAAGCATCTTAGATACCTCTTGGTTGCTTGTGCATGGCTTTAGGAATTTATCGATGAAAAGTCTTTCTTCCTCCCGGATGAGACCAACAAAGTAATGTCATAATAATAAATAATTTTAATGAAAGAAAGAATTATAAAAATTCAATGTATAAAGAATGAGTAAGCTTTGTTTAGTATATACAAATTAATTTTTGGTTAAGTCTACGTATTAGCATAGTGTGTGCTATACTCAAATATCAATGGAGCATGCATGATACAAATTTTTAATTAATGATAATTTTGTTGAAGCAACTTTGATAGTAAAAGCCCAAAAACAAATAATAACATTGATTTTCACTCTTCTAAACGAATATCTTTGAGTAAGAGTTTAGAGATCTTTCATTATGTTGTATTATATTACAAATATTTTAATTGTTTGGTAATTGTTTTTATTGCAAAATATTAGGCATGTAGCTTTTTGCTTATGAAACTCATTGATAAATTGATAGATAACATAACATTGTCCACTATTCCTTTATTCATTAACATGCAATTTTTATAGTATACTAATGCATTCATACTTTCAATGTGTAGGTTTTGAAAGATATGCATGTCTCATACTTTGTTACACTTATAAATCTTATTTAAATATTTGACAATATGGATTGGCGAGAACATTATTGAAGATGATACTATATCCTTTTTATAATATTCATTTGTAAAATTTTGGTGAGACATGACTTTTAAAGTGAAACTAAAACATTGTTTTATAGTAGTACCCAACAAATTATTTACTAGAATGTATCTAACTTCTACAACTATTACCATTATAAGTGCACATGTTTAATTCATGTTCAATTTTGTAATGTTGTAAATTACTTATGAAAACCAAGGAAAAGCATATTGAATCTACTATTCTTCAAAGAACAAATTTTGCATCTCTTGCACGATGTAGATATGAATTTTCTTTTTCTTTTTCTTTTCTTTTTTTGTGAGCTATGATATAGGTAAAAATGGTGTGTATTTATGCCATAAATTTAAATCCTATAATTATATTCAAACAAATTTATGAGCTTAAGGATGATGAGAATTATTATCATCATCCTAGCCTTCTTCCAACTACATGGGTGATGAGCAGCGAGTAAACCCTACGCCCAACCATATGAATCACTAAGCATTTGCGCACGATCCAATTGAATTCTGTAGACTTATAGCCTTCTAAGCACAGTGGTCTCTAGGAAGTGAAACTAACTGTTGCAATCGTTGTCTTCCCAATTACACTTGTGAAATGCAAAGGTATGGTTAAGTGCAACTGAGGCATATGATTTTTATCATTTTTATGTTTTGTATTTTAGGTTGCCTAAGGAGAAAGAATCATGAATACAATAAAATAATGAAATTGGTAACTTAATCTAACTAGCTACACCTAACTAATCCTAACATAAGCATGTGTTCCCACTTGTCGTACACATCCTAAACATATTTAACGCTACTAGGTTACCAAACGTTAAGCGTTGCTGGGATTATTGAGCACCAAGCATATTCTTGAAGTGGTTGTACTTATGTGCTTAATTAATCGCTATTCAATTTAGCTTAATTGATTCCTTAATTACTTTAAGCATTAATAAAAATTGCATAAAACATGAAATGCATAAATAAATAATTAATCTATTTCAAAGTGCTACAAGGTTTATCAGAAAGCTCATCTTTATTTCTACACACTACTGTGCTTAGGTAAAACAAGTATTCGAATAAAGATCCATACACTCTCTGACTTCTGTAGTGGGCACTTAGAAAAATATTCTAACTTTGAAATGACAACATTGCAAGTGCTCCACTACAACTATGATAAATGATGCTATAAACACGGCAGGTGAGTGCGTATTGATGGGCAAAAGCAAACACTGCATCGATGAGGCCACGTCAATGCATCAAATCCCAAGTTGACGTAGTCATATCAACAGGGCCATGTCGACATAACCTAGAAAACGCAACTCATCAATGGGGTTAGCTACCATCTAAGATGATTTTATGGGTGCTACTCCCAAACGTATTCTAACAATAGAATTGTTGATTCAATCTTTCTTAGTCATACCCAACATCAACCTTAGCATTCACATCTCTACTACATGTACATGTTGAGTTTCATGCTTTGTGATAGGCTACCATTCCTTACTACAAATAACTATAGGTTTAATGATAGTTTTATAGAACTTTCTCTTTAACCTAGTAGGGATTCTTCTATTATAGAGCACACTACTAGCTTCTCATCATTTTATTCATCCTACTTCATTTCTATTTGTCACATCATTGTTAATTTCATTAATTCACTTGGACAAGTAACCCAAGTATCTAAATTGCTTATACTAAGTAACCTTTATATTTCAAACAGAGAGGAAGAGCAATAGAGAGTGAGATCAACAAGATACATTAGAATAAGTATAGAGAAATATAATGTTACCTCAAATGTAACTTGAATTGGCAACTACATGCTTAACAAAAAATGAACTAACTACTTGAGCTACTTATCATTGGCAATAAATTTAAAGGTATATAAAGATAATGATGAAATGGTTTTATCATATCCATGCAAGACCTCTCATTTTTTGTTTCAAGATAAATTTAAATGGTAATAATTAATAAGTGATAAACTTGATAAACTTCTACAATTTTTTGACGAAATAGCTTTTTAGGGTTCAAACTGAATAATTATTTGTTTAAATTTCCTTAACTTTGGTAGAGCATATAAAAGAAAATATTTTCATCTTTTACTATGCATTACTTGAAATGATGATAAGGTCTTTGATTTTCAAGTTGAAAGATATGGGTTGAAGCCTAGGTGTAGCCACTTGATGAGCCGTGATATCGCATCCGCCACATGATATCGTGTTCTGCCTCATCTTCTATAAATAAGAGGTGGCGCCCTTTGTTCCGAGAGTTAGACTTAGACCCTTAGCCAAACTCTTACAGTTTTACCATTCCAAAGTTAGAATAATTTCTGTATGCCTACAGTAGGAGTCATAGAGTGAATGGATCTTTATTCGAGCAAATTGTACCTAAGCACACATTTTTGTATGACAATAAAGACAAACTTTATGATAAACCTTGCAGCATACAGACTAAGCTAATTAGTAATTAATTCTTATTGAATGTTTAACGTTTTCCTAGTTAATTAATTTCTCTCTCAACCCTTGATCCTCCTAGTTAAGTGCACTTAGTACGACCGCTTCGAGCATGCGTGTAGTGCTTGGCAACCTAGTAACGATTAGCATTTGATAATCCCAGTAGCATTGCACTAGTTCAGGATGTGTACGACAAGTGGAAACGAATATTGGTGTTAGGACAATTAGAACTTAGTTAATGAATAGTTAAATTAAGTTAGTCACTTAGTTCTCTTTCCCTTTCCCTTATTAGCATAAGACACCAAAAAGATAAGAGTTATAAAAATCATATACCTCAAACTTGCTTAACCATACAATTGTGACAATACTATTAAGTTTGGGAAGATAATGATTGATTAACCCTGAGTGTTCCATTAAGGCGTGTAAGCACTTAGTCCTTGGAGTTCGATCGAATCATGCGTGAGACACTTGTATTCGTATGGTTGAGTGTAGGGTACCTCGCTACTCATCATTGGCACCATTGCCAGGGACTTAGTTGTTTGTGTGCTGCGTAGAACATAGGAAATCATCCATATCGTTGGAACGCTAGAATGAACCATTAGGGTTAATCAAAGAAAGATAAGACAACAGTACATCACACACTGAACAAAACAAGGATGTCTTCTTCTTCACATAAGAGCACTTCACTACCTAGGACTCACACAAGAGACTGTCGGCAGCATAATACATGTAACCAAGATTTGTCAGTTCCTCAACAGTTTCAGGTGGTATATACTCATCATGATGATTATGTACCCAATTTCACCTTTATTCTCCACCAAGATGAACAACTACGTTGGAGAGACTTGGAGGGTAACATAGTATTGCCTCTAGACCGATCAATCCCCAACATGCTCCTTCTTGCTCTCACATGAATAGGCATTCCACTTTTATATGCAGAATACATTGCATGCAATCATGACACAAGGGACTATCATCGAACAAAAGCATAACATCAAAGGGACTTGTGACAGGAGAGTTACCACACATCCTTGAAGGGTAAATGGCCCCATAACGCCTTTCCCATTTTAAGTGAAATTGGGAATGATGAACCTGTTTCAACAGCCCCACCAAACAATGTTCCCCCTTCTAACGATGGTTAGGAGGTGGTGTATTAGAACCTCCACTCCACGGTTCACAACCCTAGTTCTGATCCCCATGAACATGAATTTTTCAATGATCGAACAAAAATACACAATAAGGGTGGACGTTCTAATCGTAATTATGATCAAGGCCAGGACCACCGAAGAGAAGGTAGAAAACATCATCGTGGTGATGGTTCTCCTTCTTCTTCACCTTCATCATCACACTCATCCTCTCCTTCAGTGTCCAGCTGCAGTCGTAAGGAACCTAACTGTGAGGATAAAGGAAAAGAGAGTGAAAAACATTGATGAGACAGATGAGAACAAGGACAAGGGAACTCTAAGGAATCAAGGCATAGAAGGAGGAAGAGTAGGGAACCACGTAGACATTACAAACACTATGAACAAGTTGACCACGAAGAACCCCTACTCATAGCTAGAAGCATGCTAGATATCACGAAGGCCGTAAGAGTTCCAACACGGCACCAAAAGGATAGTAGGATCAAGAGGTTATACATGAACAATATCCCACGATTTGAAGGGGGGATACAACATTGATCCTCAAGATTACCTACAAGCATTCCATGATGCATGTTCCTTGCAAAACATCGAGAATGAATGGCATATACTGAAGTTGTTCCCAAGGACACTAGTGAAAGAAGCAGAAAGTTGGTACTAGTCCTTAGAACCAGAATCCATTTGGAGGTGGAGTACAATGTTAGAACTATTTAATGATAAGTACCAAACGTACTCCTGAGTGTCTAACCTGCGAAAGAAAATCCAAGGATGGAAGCAGGGAAATCATGAACCCTTGGATGCTTCCATGGACTACTATTACGCACTATTACATCATTTCCTTGGCCATGGTTATTCGCAGCGCGATCAACTACGCCATCTCATAGATGGACTTAGGCATGAAACAAGGAGAACCCTTGGAATATATTCCCAAGGAAGATTATCAGACCTTAGGTTTCATCAGGTCCATAGATTACTAGAGCAAGTAGCCAAGGAAGAAGGGGAGCTACATAAGAGAGAAAGTGCAGAAGAATACAACCAAGATCCTTCCCTTCGGAAAAAGGGAGTGAGATTTTGTGAGGAAGAGAAAGATTCATCACTCGAAAAGATGATGAATATGAAAAATTTTCCGCTCCAAAAGTTAACAACAAAAGTATCAACAAAGGTAGACCAAATGTGGAACTCCCTGGATAGTAGGTTTAATACTATTCTTAAAATCATAGAGGAGTCTAGGGAGCGAGGTAGTGACTATGACAAAAAGAAAAAGGGAGAAGTGGACAATGAACGTAACAAGGGTAAGGGCAAAATGGCCATCACCGAAGAGGTTGTGGATTCAGACATGGACAATCATGATGGTTGTGAGATATGCCAATACGACCATCCTAAGGGATGTTGCCCAGTGATCTCACATCTACAAGAGTCTGGGGTGTATGCACTCAACCCACGACTTAACAAACAACAAGCACCCCGATAGCTACCTTATCCCCAAGGTAACCTAAGGTAGTTCCACCAACCTTCAACATATTATCCAAGTGAAACTCCACCACAACCTGTTGGGCAAAATCAACAATAGCAATCCCCACAGTCATGGGGGATGCTACCACCAAGGCAACAATACCCCTACCGACAACTAGATCCATATGGCTACTATGTGCAACATCCAATCTCTCCATGTGACTTTGTTGGTCATGTGACATCACAACACCACTACCAAGCTTGGGAGTATTATAGAACTCCTTCTCCTAGGGGAGATAACCCACAAACATACCATCCTCCAAATCCATCAGCAAGTCTCACACCGATAGCTCCATTACCGCCCACTCCAGCAATGCAAGGGAAACTCTCCACTCAACCATAGCAACGCAATGCCATGAGGGCTATGAATATTCAACCTGCTACTGGTTCTGACAACCATATGAAGAGAAGACCTTTCTTTAGAACCAACAATTCAACCAAGCCCTCATAACCACAAGCAGTTGAACCTATAAATGCCTCTCCATCAAATAAGGCTTCAGAGCTTCCTTCAAACCAAATACAAAGCTCAACGCATATGGATATGTTAACCCTTGCCATTACTAATTGGATTAAGGTGGGCCACCTTCCCAGGAAATTCTCTAATCTTGAAAGCCCTTTGATCTATCTCCAAGTCGCTAGGAATGAACCATGTAAAGCTCTTCTGGACTCAGATTCCAGAGTCAAATTAATATCACAAGAGATTTACAAAGCCTCGAACCTACCTCCATTAAGGAAGAGTAATATTTTCTTAAAGCTGGCCAACCATTCCATCACTGTTCCCTTGGGACTAGTGGAGGACATCACTACCACTATGTATGGGTGGTCATACCCAGCTGATTTCCTAGTGATACAAGTAAACAATGATAAAGGGGACTTCCCAATAATAATGGGAATGGCATGGCTAAGTACCATAAATGCATGCCTAAGAATCCACGATCTTTCCCTGGAAATATCCAAGGAGAACACTTTTGGAAATATTGAGAAGAAGAAGGTTCCATGCATGACATACAGTGATACAGGGTGCAATTACGTGCAGAAATGTTCAGCATTGCTTGCATGCAACTGAAGTGCACGAGAAATTAACATACAAAAGTGCCTATATGTAGCAAACACACAACAAGAAGACACCCAGTGGTTTATAGCTGATCAAGAGAGCAACTCACCAACATGCATGGAATTAACTAAGAGAATAACCTGCACCTACATCAAAAGCTTAGATGCACCTCCTAACTCAGTCATGGGGGAGATGGCCACCTCTATTGATCAATTAAGGCCTTCAGTTCTTTTTTAAGTTTTTTTTTTACACATTTTTGTTTTACAAATTTCTTTAACTTTTTTTTTTTTGCAACATCATTATTACTCTTTCATTTCTTTGTGTGTGTTTGTTTGTTTGTTTTGTTAGATTAGTCACCCAATAAGTGCTCCTAATGGTGGTATGAACTATATTATATTGATTGCTAATGTTTGATTTTTACCTTGGAGTTATAATGTTGATACTAAGGTATGGTTCTTTTGATATAGTAGGCAATGATTCCATGTCATCCATGCATTCATAAATTTCTATGGTCTCTCTTGGCTTGGAATTGTATGATCCCTTTCTTAACAATGAAACTATTAATGAATTGGTAATTGGGCATTTCTCAAACTGAGGAAGGACTCAAGGATTGAAAAGGATGTGACTTTAAGGGGATTTGATGCATTTGTGCTGGCCATTCTCTTGGGTGCTTGGATGTTTTCTTCTTGAGTTTTCCTTACCATTCTGACATTGCTCCATTATTGGGAAGTTGAGCTAATAAAAATAATAATTCTTTGCATATTGTGGTTCTCACATAAAAAAAAGTGAAAAAGTGAGAATTCAAAGCACACCCCTTAGACCAACTAGTCATTTGGGCTACAAGCACTAGTTATGGAACTAAACAAACATGTCCCCTCTAACTAAGGCCCTTTCATGCTTCCTAATTTTCCCTTTATTGCTTCTTTTGAATGGTGGTGACTCTTTGGTGGAAGCATTCATGTTACTTCAAGTGGATGGATTGGCCAACTATATTAATGTGAAGTCACTAGATATGGATTGTTTGAGGCTAGATTTGAAATGAGATCTACTAAGTCACATTAACCATGAATACACAAGGGGCTGTCCACCACCTTGTTCTTGGGACTTCATCCTACTCTCTTCTTTCCATCATTCTTTCTCCATTTACCACCTCATTACCTGTTGTATTAGTAGTTTATATTTTGGTTGATACATTATTTTCTTTTTGGTAAATTCTTGTGGTTAAGACTTTAACTCTTGCTTCCAAATGACATTTCTAGAGCCTATGGACTCTTTGAATGTGGGTTTGTCAGGGCATAAGGGCATGAGCTTGCTTTGGGGAGGAGCCACTGGCATTCCTATTTGGTGCATTATTTAACTTCTTTCCTTTAAACATTTTCGTAATCAACATTCAATTTGTTCATTTCCACCTATGACATTCATTTTATTGGCATTGCTATTGTTTCTTTTTCTCCATCTTCCTTTTTCATTATCTTTTTCCATTCTATCGCTACCAGAGGATTGCTCTTAGTCATGGGGGTCCTTGTCCAATTTTTTCATTTTTTTCCTAACCCCTACACCTTGGGTAGTCACCAGTGTTATATCTCCATAATCCATATTAGCCATATCAAAACTTAGCCTATGGACCTTACACCAAGGCAAGGTATCAACTGCATTGTAATTTATGTATTTATCCTTGCTAATATGAGACTGTGTTGTGTGTGCAAATGGCAACCATACAACAATGGACTAGATCTAGAGGAAACACTTAGGATGTACTGGTGCTAGAAAATTTGTGCAAGGAACGAGATTGATGGTGTGCTTATGGATGGACAACGTGAAGTGCAATCTTAGTGTCGGCAGCAACAAAATTCCCCTTCTCTCTTTCTTCTCTTCTCTCTTCTCTTTCAGCTACCAAATAAATTTGGATGTCAAATGTATATAGTGTTCACTCTTATGGTCATGAGCACTAATTTTGCCATGTATTGTAATGTTGATCCGTTCACATGTCACCCCATTCACCACTAGTGTCATTCAAGTCAATAATCCCATACCTTTCCAATATTTTGTAAGGAACTCGAGATGAGTTTTCATTCAATCATGGGGGTATGATGAGCCATGATATAGCGTACATGATATCACATTTGCAATATCGCATTCACCACATGATATCATGTCCTGTCTCATCTTCTATAAATAAGAGGTGGTGCCCTCTGTTTCGAGAGTTAGACTTAGACCCTTAGCCAAACTCTTACAGTTTTACCATTCTAGAGTTAAAATAATTTCTGTATGCCTGTAGTAGGAGTCATAGAGTGAACGAATCTTTATTCGAGCAAACTATACCTAAGCACACATTTGTGTATGGAAATAAAGACAAACTTTATGATAAACCTTGCAACATACAGACTAAGCTAATTAGTAATTAATTCTTATTGAATGTTTAACACTTTCCTAGTTAATTAATTTCTCTCTCAACCCTTAATCCTCTTAGTTAAGTGTACTCAATATGACTGCTTCGAGCATGCGTGTAGCACTTGGTAACCCAGTAATGATTAGTGTTTAGTAATCCTAGCAGCGTTGCACTGATTCAGGATGTGTACGGCAAGTGGGAAAAAATACTAGTATTAGGACAATTAAAACTTAGTTAATTAATAATTAAAGTAAGTTAGTCACTTAGTTCTCTTTCCCTTTCCCTTATTAGCATAAGACACCAAAAAGATAAAAGTTATAAAACTCATATACCTCAAACTTACTTAACCATACAACCGTGACAATACGAGTAAGTTTGGAAAGACAACGATTGATTAACCCTAAGTGTTCCATTAAGGCATGTAAGCACTTAGTCCTTGGAGTTCGACCGAATCGCATGTGAGATACTCATATTCGTATGGTTGAGTATAGGGGTACCTCGCCACTCATCACCACTAAAAAAAATTAGGCTTTCAATCATTCATTGCTTTGACAAAATGAGCATTAAGCCTTTGAGTGATGACCCTTATGACCATACATTGTCTACATAACCTGCAAGTGTAATCTTGCCTAAACTATATTACCTATATATATCTATATATATATATATATACTTTGGCTAAGAAAATCATATTTTTTATGAAAAATCAAATCTTACCATCAAATCTTCCTATGAACAAACAATGTCCCTTCATCTCCTATCTTGTATTATGACCAATTTATATCATTTTTTATGATTAGGAAGTTCCTCCTTATTGTTATTATTGGGATTAATTTTTGGTAATGCCAAGATTTTAATGTTGGTTGTTAAAAATCCAAAGTTAGTCATTAGTTAAATAAACAAAGGAGAAAGAAACTAGAAGAGTTTATTGGTCAAAGTTCAAATTAAATAAATGATAAAATAGATCCATAAAATGTGGATCTAAGTAAGAAATTTGTCAGAAAACATTGTTGCAACATCATGTATAAATTTTCATGAAAAGCTAATGAAAAACATGCATAGTCATTGTCCCAGACATGGACATGGACAAGGAGCAAGGCTTCCATGTTTGAAATTTAGCTTTGTTCATTTGTTTTTGCATGATATCTGCTTTTAACATATCACTCTAATTTTCTTGTGGGTGTTCATCAATTTCTATCTATGCCTTCAATTATAACTTGGGTAACTTTCCCTGGATGTTATGATTAAATAGATTATTTACCTTGACAACAACAATTAAAATAAAACAAACAAATAATTGATCTCTCTGCCAAAATAATGTAATTTATCTTCTTATTAATGAAGTATGCCAACTTCTTTTTTAAAGTGTAATAAACTTGGGATACTAAGCATTATCATCAACCTTCCACTATGTATATGTCAAAACAGTTCTTATTTTTTACCATGTTTCATCTCATATTCGTTTTCATGCCTCTGCCTTGGGGTCATGTTAAAAGGTCAATTCCAATAGTGTACCCATTATATACAACAACTTTCCAAGCTAGCACCTAAAGGCCATGACTAAACTTCTCAAATAGTTAACTTTGTTTTTAAATGAATATGTTTTTACACAGAATTACTAAATTCTGACCAAATAATAAAACTTGTATGGTCGATGTAGAATTGGCTATGTAGCAACTGCAATCAACAAAGTTGAATAAATATCTTTTCCAAATATCTAAAACTATTGTTTTGTTTTTTTGTTCCAGTTTTTAAATCTTCAACACAGAGTTTTTTTTTTGTAGTCCTTGTAAGAAATTTGTAGTAAAACATTATTCAAAACATGCATATAACCGAGTTGCACAAGTCATCAAAATGTGGAAATAAATCAAAAACTGACCTCTAGCCATTGATCCCTTTATGTGAACTTATTTCAATTAGCGATGAGCAGTGAGGTACCCCTATGCTCAACCATACGAATACGAGCATTTCATGTGCGATCCAATTGAATTCTAAGGACTAAGTGCTTATGCACCCTTGTTGAACAAGGATGGGTTGGTTGATCATTGTCTTCCTAAGCTTACCTGTATTTTACGATTGTATGGTTAAGTAAGCTTGAGGTATATGATTTTTATAGATTTTATGTTTTTATCTTTTGTACTAGTAGGGAAGGAGAGAGGTAACTAAGTGACTAATTTAAGTTAACTACTCATTAACTAAGTTTTAACTAATCCTAACACCAGCATTCGTTCCCACTTTCCGTACACATCTTGAACCAATGCAACATTACTGGGATTATGAAACGCTAATTATTACTAGGTTACCAAACATTACACGCATGCTCGAAGTGGTCGTGCTTATGTAATTTAATGATTTGCTTAATTGATCAAAATGAATTGTTGTGCTAATAACAGAAATGTAAACTGCATAAAATAAAATAAAATAAAATAAATGCATATAAAAATAAAATAAAATAAATGCGTAAGAAAACAAATCTCGAGTGCTGCAAGGATGAATCAAAGAGCTCATCTTTATTGCCGTACACAAGGTGTGCTTAGGTACATGATGCTTGAATAAAGATCCGTCCACACTTAGACCTCCTATTATGAGCACTTGGAAAATATTCTAACTTTCAAACAAACTATAAGAGTTTTGCTACTTGACTGCTAAAAGACATTTTTTCAATTGTGCACCTAGGCACTGTATTTATAGGCTTGGAAGCAACTACTCTACTAATTAGAGTAACTACTCTAATAATTAGAATAACTGCTAAAGTAACTACCAGAGTAGCCTCTTTAATAATTATAATAACTCCTAGAGTAACCGCTAGAGTAACCACTCTAATAATTAGAATAACTACTAGAGTAACCACTCTAATAATTAGAGTAACCGCTCTCATCATACCCCCACAACTGAATGAAAACGTGTCCTTGAGTTCCTTTCAAAATATTGGGAAGGTATAGGATTATTGACTAATTGACAACTGATGGTGGAATGGGATGACAGACTTAACGTGCCCAATGAATAGATCAATAAGCATATTATAACATTAGTGTTCATGACCATTGTGGTGAACACTCGTACATAAATGACATCCAAGCCTTTATTTGGTAGCTTGAAGAGAAAAAGAGAGAAAGAAAGAAGATGAAGCGTGTTGCTACCAATGCCAAGATTACACCTTCTATTGTTTATCCATAGCCATGCCACCAAACTTGCTTCTTTCATAAATGCTCTAGTTCTGATCCATCCTGAGTGCCTCCTCCAAGCCTAGTCCATTGATTGTATGATAGCCATCTACACACACAACACAGTCACAAATGAGCAAGGATAGATAATCCAAAATGCAATTGATACCTTGCCTCGATATCAAGTGTATTGGTTGAGTTGTGGTTATGGTAGAAATTGGTTTGGAGATTTATCACTAGCAACTACCCAAGGTGTAGGGGTTAGGAAATTACTAAAATGAAAAAAATTGAAAAATTTGTGCCAAGGCCCCCATGACTAAGAGTGAACCTCCAGTAGCTATAAGATGGAAAAACATGAGGAATAAGAAACATGAAAAATATTAACAGCAACACCAATAAAATGGATTTCATGGATGGGGATGAAACAAGAAATGATTAATTGTAGAAAATGTTTAAGGGAAAGAAGTTAACAATTGCACCAAAAAGAAATGCCAATGGGTCCTCCCCAAAGCAGGCTCATGCCCTTTATGCCCTAACAAACCCACAAACCAAAGAGTTCGTAGGCTCTAGGAATGTCATTTGGAAGCAAGAGTTAAAAACTTACCCACAAGAATTCACCAAAGAAAAATAATGCAACCTAGAATAGACTAATGATAAAACCAGCAATGAGGTGGAAAATGGGAAGAAATATGGAGAGAAGAGAATGGAATGGAATCCCAAGAACAAGGTTGTGTAAAGACTTTTGTGTATTTCATGGTTAAGATAATTGAGTAGAACTCATCCCAAATCTAGACTCAAACCAACCACATTCAGTGACCTCACATCAATACACTTGGCCAATCCATCCTCTTGAGGTAACAATAATGCTTCCACAAAGAGTGACCACCATCCCAAGGAGAGTGAGATGGAGAAGCAGGAAGCGAGAAAGGGCCTTAGTTAGAAGAAACCTTTAGGCATGAGTAACATGTCTTTCTGGTGCCATAACTAGTTCTTGTAGCCCATATTTCTTTATTATGTCTAATTGGTATGCTTTGAATTCTTTCTTTCTTTATTTCTTTCTTTCTTTCTTTATTTCTTTCTTTCTTTCTTTGATGTTTATGCATGAGAATCACAACATGCTAAGACTTATTTTTATTCACTCAACTTCCTAATTTTTGAACAATGTTAGAATGGTGAAAAACCTAAGAAAAAGCATCCAAGCATCTAAGAGAATGGCCAACACCAATGCATCGAATCCCCTTGAAGTCACATCCTTTTCATCCTTTGAGTCTTTCCTTGGTTTGAAAAATACCCAGCCACCAATTCATTAACAAGTTTACTTAGAAAAAGGGGACTATATAGTTCCAAGCCAAAGGAGACCATAGAGTTGTATGGATGAGTGGACGACATGGACTCATTTCCTGTTTTACCAAAAGAATCATACCTTAATATTAGCATCATAATTCAAAGGTAAAAACCAAACATTAGCAATCAATATGACATAATTCAATCCACCATTATAGGCACTTATTAGATGATGAATAAAAGTAAATCAAGCAAACAAAGAAATAGTAAAAACATGAACAATGGTGTAAAACAAAAATAAGAAAAGTTGAAGGAATGTGTAAACCAAAAATTCAAAAAGAACTAATGGTCTAGAATAGTTAACTAAGGTGGCCATCTCCCCCATGACTAAGTTGGAAGGAGGAGATCTAAAATAGTGAGCAGGGTTGTCCATCAAGAGACATAGCATGTGTACTAGCTATCCTAAGCTCTTGGAAAGGTTTGGTTTGTTGCACGTTGACCAAAAGTTTCTTATCCGGGCTCTTAGGTTTGTATATTGTCATGGCGCCTAAAGGAAAATTTGCATAAATAATATAAGATCCTTCCCATAGTATTTGAAATTTAGTACGTTGTGGCACATGTGTGGGATTCCAATAGAGAACCTTATATCCTGGCTAATATTTAACTTTCCTAATTCTTAGGTCATGATGTTGTTTATTGAAGGCCTTATGCAATTCGTTAGATGATAGGGCAACTAATCGATTTTCATCTAGCAAGTTAAGGGTTACTAATCATTGTTTTTGTGCTAGATCAAGGTCCAGGTTGAGGTCACATGTCGTGGATAGTGTACACAGCTCAATTTGAATGGGAAGTGTTGGTAATTTACTGTACACTAACTCATAGGGAGAGTAGCCTATAGGGAGTTTCCATGTGGATCAATATGCCCAAAGAGCATCATTCAATTTAGTGCTCCAGTCTCACCTAAACTTGCTAATGGTTCTTGTCAAAATATTCATAATCTCCCTATTGGTGACTTCTACTTAACCATTCACTTGGTGGTGGTATGGTGTAGTCAATTTATGCTCAACCCCTAAGAGTTGCATTAATTTTCAAAAAGTTTCACCTATGAAGTGTGTACCATTGTTTGAAATAAGTATACATGGCACACCAAACTTGTTTATAATTTGTTGTTGAACAAATTGTCTAGCTATAGATGATGTACAATCTTTAACAGCAGTTGCTTCAGCCCATTTTGTTATGTAATCAATGGAAACAATAATATAAGCTTTTCCATTGTACATTGGTGTAATCAGCCCCATAAAATCAATTCCCCAAATGTCGAAGGGTTCTAATGGTTGAATCCATTATTGCAGATCCTCCATTCTAGTAGCAATTCCCCCATCGCATTGACAACGCTGACAAGATTGGACAAAACAATGGGCATCTCGAAATAATATAGGCCAATAATATCCTACAAGAAAGATCTTGATGTTCGTTCATCTCCTAGCATAATGACCCCCACAAGGACCCTCATGAGCATCTTGGAGAACTCACAGTTGATCTATATCAGGAGCACACCATTGAACTAAACCATCGAGACACACTTTGTAAAGTTTCCCATTGATCTCCATAAAGTACTTGGCTTAGTGAAGAAACTATTGTTTCTTCTTAAGGTTTGATTCTTATGGTGTTTTTTGGGTGAGGAGATAGGTAAGAATGCTACTGTACTAGTTTGTCTCAGTGGGTGATTGATTATTCACTACACTAGTAAAGAGAAATTCATCAGGGAAATGATCAGAAATTGGATACTCATCCTCTTTATTATCCCATCACGACCAAGATAAATGATTAGCAACTACATTCTTGGTGCCCTTGCGATCGATCATCGTTAAATTGAACTCTTGTAAGATTACAAGACATCGTATGATACGAGGGATTACCATTGGCTTATTCATGAGGAAACAAAGTGCACTATGATCTGTATGTATATATACTTTATATCCCAATACGTAGTTTCTAGACTTTTCTAGTGCAAACACTACAGTCATTAATTCTTTCTCTGTGGTAGTGTAGTTAAGTTGTGCACCACTGATGCTTCTACTTGCATAGTGGATGTAATAACGATGCTTCTAGTCATCTAACTGTGTAAGTATGGCTCCTAAAGCATAGTTGGATGTGTCAGTCATGATATGGAATGGTTTGGACTAGTTAGGAGCTTGTAGAATGGGTGTTTCTACTAGCTTCTATTTCAAAGTTTGGAAAGCTAATTCGCATTCCCTAGTCCACTCGAAAGGTACGTCCTTTTTTGTTAATTCCACCAATGGTTTGGAAGCCTTTGAAAAGTTCTCAATAAATCTCCTATAGTAGCTAGTATGTCCAAGGCATGATCAAATATCTTTGATAGTTTCCGATTGATGGGTAATTCCTTGGATAATTTTGATTTTCTTGGGGTCTACCTCTATCCCTGTGTGTGAGATTTTGTACCCTAGTACTACACCTTCTTGGACCATCAAATGGATTTTCTACTAGTTGAGCCTCAAATTGGTTTCTACACATCTTTTTAACACTTGCTCCAACCAGTCCAAGGCTTAATCAAAGTTTGCTCCATAAGTGGAGAAGTCGTCCATAAAGACCTCTATGCCATTCCCTATCTACTATTAGAATATGCTTAGAACTAGTTATTGAAATGTTGCAGGGGAATTTCACAAGCCAAACAACATTTCTTTGTATGCGAACGTTTATTTGTATGTGAACGTTCCCCAAGGATTGGTGAATGTATTCTTGGATTGGTCTTCTCAGGCTATTTGCATTTAGTTATATCCGCTATATCCATCTAGAAAACTATAATAGCGATGCCCTACAATGGTGTCTAAGACTTGGTCAACAAATGGCAATGGAAAGTGATCATTGAATTTTGTCATATTTAGTAGTCTAAAATCTATGCACACCCTCCATTTGCCTCCCTTTTTAGGCACAATAACTAAGGGGCTAACTCATTTTCTATCAACAATAGGGTATATGAACCTAGCCTTGAGAAGCTGTTTGATTTCTTCCTTAACTACTTGCTTTAGCTTAGGGTTCAATCACCTCTACGGTTGTCTTCGAGGCTTCATGGAGGGGTCAGTCTAAATTCTATGTTGGCATATCCTAGCATCTATTCTAGTTACTTCAAGGTATGACCAAGCGAAGGCTTCTGACCATTTATTTATTACCTTCAGCACTTCTTCTTTCTGTTGAGGAGCAAGCTTAGCATTGATAATTACCGATTTTTGATTTTTAAGGAATGTGTCTTCCATATCGATGAGCAATGGTTTCAGCTTAAGGGGCTCCTGCTTAAATTTCTCAGGGATTTCCAACTTCCCCCAGTTGATATTTTCAAGGTTAAGACTTGGAAGTTGGTTGTGGACTTACTTTAATGCATTTATGCTATCGATGTAAGCACAAGTCAAAGCCTCAGTTGGTTCCATGCATATGAGTGAACTTCTTTCTTGATAAGCTATCATCCATTGGGTGCCTTCCTATCGTTTGGCTGCTGCATACAGGCATCTTTGTATGTTGATCACTTGTGCAGACTAATTATATGCAGGCAATGTTAAACTTTGTACAACCCATGACCTTTGCACGTAATTACACCTTGTGTCACTATATGTGATGCATGGAAATTTCTTCTTCTCAATCTTTCCGAATGTGTTTTCTTTTGATATTTCTAGGGAAAGATCATAGATTCCTAGGCGTGCATTGATGGTGCTTAGCCATGCTCTTCCCATTATGATTGGGAAGTCCCCCTTACCATTGTTTACCTAAATCACTAGGAAGTTAGCTAGGTACGACCATTCACAAATAGTGGTAACAATGTCTTTCACCAATCCCGATGGGATAGTGATGGATTGGTCAACCAAATCTAGATAGATGTTGCTCTTTTTCAATGGAGGCATGTTACAAGCCTTGTACATTTCTTGAGAAATCAAGTTGATGCCAGAACCTGAATCCAAAAGAGCTTTGCATGGTGCATTTCTAGTGATTTGTAGGTATATCAGAGGACTCCCAGGATTAGAGAATTTCCTAGGAAGGTGGCCAGCTTTGATCCAATCGGTAATGACATGTGTTAGCATGACCGTATGCATTGAGTGCAGTGATTGAGTTGAAGGGGGCTTTGAAGTTTTGATTAATACTAAGGCATCTAAGGAATCATCTGCTTGTGATTGCAAGGGCTTGGTTGGACTGTTGGTTCTAAAGAAAGATATTTTCTTCATGTGGTTGTTGAAACCAATAATAGGTTGAGAGTTAATAGCCCTCATGGCATTACGTTGCTACAGCTGGGTAGGGATTTCACCTTGCATCGTGGGAGCAAGTGGTAGTGGAGCTATTGGTAGAAAAGATGCAGCCAAATGAGAAGGATGATATGCTTGTGGAATATTTCCTCTAGAAGAGGGAGTCCCATAATACTCGTAGGCTTGGTAGTGAGGTTGAAGAGTGATATGACCAGTAGAGTCACGTGGAGAGATTGGCTACTACACGTAATATCCATATGGGTTAGGTTGCCGGTAAGGATATTGTTGTGGGTGCTACCATTGTTGATATTGCTCAATTGGTTGTGGTGGAGTTCCACTGGGATAATATGTTAAGGGTTGGTGGAACTTCCTTGGGTTACCTTTAGAATAAGGTAACCTTCAGGGTGTTTGCCTTTTGTTTAATCGTGGGTTAAGTTCATACACCCCAAACTCCTATAGATGTGAGATTATACAACAATATCTCTTAGGATGGTCATATTGACATATCTCACATCCACTATCATTGTCTATTTCCAAATCCACAACCTATTCAATGATGGAAACTTTGCCCTTACCCTTGCTACATGCATGTTCAACCTCTTTCTTTTTTCTTTTCTCACTACCTTGCTCTTTAGACTCCTCTACTATTTTAAGAATAGTTTGAAATCTATTGTCTAGGGAATCCCACATTTGGTCTACCTTTGCCAAAACTTCTGATGTCATCTTTTGGATAGGCAAATTTTTCCTATTCACCATGTCTTCGAGTGGTAACTCTTCTTCATCCTTACAAAATTTTACTCCCCTCTTCCGAAAGGAAGGATCTCGGTTATAATATTCTACACTTTCTCTCTTCCATAGCTCAGCTTCTTCCTTATCAACTTGCTCCAATAGTCTTTGAATTTGATGGGACCTAAGCTCGGATAGTCTCCCTTGGGCATAAGTCCCAAGGGTCCTTCTTGTTTCATGTTTAAGCCCATCCACAAGATGGCATAGTTGATCCCTTTGCAAATAACCATGGCCAGGACAACGATGTAATAGTGCATAGTATCGGTCCATGGCAGCATCCAAGGGTTCATGTCCTTGTTATTTCCAACCTTGGATTTACTTTCGCAAATTAGACACTCGAGAGTATGTTTGGTACTTGTCATTAGATAGTTCTAACATAGTACTCCACCTACCAATGGATTCTGGTTCTAAAGACCAGTACCAACTTTTTGCCTCTTCAACTAATGTCCATGGGAACAACTTAAGTTTTTTTCATTCGTTCTCTATGTTCTGTAAGGAACATGCATCATGGAATGCTTGTAAATGATTCTAAGGATCAGTGTTGTATCCCCCTTCAAATCGTTGGATGTTGTTCATATCTAATCTCTTGATCCTACTATCTTTCTAATGCCTTTTTGGAATTCTAATAGCCTCATTCATGTCCAACATACTTTGAGTAGCAAGGAGGGGTTCATCATGATCATCTCGTCCATGGCGTCTATGATGCCTACATTGTTCCCTACTCTCTCTTCTTCTATGTTGTGACTCTCTAAAGTTCCCTTGTACCCTTTCCTAGTTGTTTTATCTATGACTTTCACTTTGTCTAACTTTATCCCATGGTCTTTTTCTTTATGACCACATCTGGATACTGAAGGAGAGGGTGAAGGAGATTATGAAGGTGAAGAAGAAGGAGAACCATCACCATGATGGTATCTGCTACCTTCTCTTGTGCAGTCTCGGCCCTGATCACGATTGCTATCAGAATGTCCACCTTTATCATGAGTTAATGTCCCTTTTTCAGACCCTTTGTGCCCATGGGTATCAGAACCTAGGTTATGAATAGTGGAATGAAGGTTCTAATACACAATCCCTTGGCCAAAGTCAAGGGGAGGAACATCATTGTGTGGGAAACTACCTAAGGTAGGTTCACCACCCTCATTTTTTCTTAAGACATGTGGGGCATCCCAGGATCACTTACCCTTTAAAGACTTATGATGTCTCTCCTATTACAAGTTCCTTTGACATTGTGCCTCTGCGATATGATATTCTCTTGAGTCATGGTCTTGCACAATGTATCTGCATGTAAGTGCAGCATGCCAATTCATGTGAGAGCATGAAGAAGCATGCTCAGGACTGAACGATCAGGAGGTAACACTATGTTACCTTCTAAATCTCGCCAATGCAGTTGTTCATCTTGATGGAGGATAAAGGTGAAGTTTGGTATATATTCATTGGGATGAATATATACCACTTGAACTTGTTAAGGTACTAGTGAATCAACATCATGTGTATTACACCACTGACTGTTTCCTGTTTCAAACCTAGGTGATGAGGCGCTTTTGTATGAAGAAGGAGACATACTTGTCTATTCAGTGTGCAATGTATTCTTGTTTATTATTTTCTCAACCAACACTAACAATTCATTCCAATGATGTGAATGATTTCCTATGTTCTAGTTAGCACACAAACAACTAAGTCCCTAGCAACAATGCCAATGATGAGCAGCAAGGTACCCCTACACTCAACCATATGAATACGAGCGTTTCATGTGTGATCCGGTCAAATTCCAAGAACTAAGTGCTTAGGTGCCCTTGTGGAATAATGACAGGTTGGTTGATCATTGTCTTCCCAATCTTACCTGTATGTCATGATTGTATGGTTAAGTATGCTTGAGGTATATGATTTTTATAGCTTTTATGTTTTTATGTCCTGTACTAGTAGGGAAGGAGAGAGGTAACTAAGTGACTAATTTAACTTAACTACTCATTAACTAAGTTCTAACTAATCCTAACACCAGCATCTATTCCCACTTGTCGTACACATACTGAACCAGTGCAACACTACCAGGATTACCAAACGCTAATCGTTACTAGGTTACCAAGTGTTACACACATCCTCAAAGTGGTCGTGCTTGTGTAATTTAACGATTTTCTTAATTGATCAAAATGAATTTTTGTGCTAATAAAAGAAATGTACAGTGCATAAAATAAAATAAAATAAATGCATAAGAAAAAAAATCTCAAGTGCTACAAGGATGAATCAAAGAGCTTGTCTTTATTGCCGTACACAAGATGCGCTCAAGTACACAATGCTCGAATAAAGATCCGTCCACACTTAGACCCCCTACTATGGGCACTTGGAAAATACTCTAACTTTCAAACAGACTATAAGAGTTTTGATACTTGACTGCTAAAATACATTTTTCAATTGTGCACCTAGGCACTGTATTTATAGGCTTGGAAGCAACTACTCTAATAATTAGAGTAATTGCTAGAATAAACACTCTCATCTGTTAGTGTTCTGATTCTTCTATCACAAGAATGCTCAACAATAAAAATGTATGCAGACTCTAAGTTTTTGTGATAGAAACCAAAATTGTAACACTACTATGAGTTTGATGTATTTTGGTACCATTTGTTCTCCTATCAAGAACATTTTATAGACCAGAAAAAATACGTTATGAAAGATTCACTTTTAGTTTAAATGGGAAATATGATACCATTCTTGTGGAAACCATTACAATAAATTTAGTTGATTTCAATTTTGAAATCATTAGTTTTCCATAACATATAAACAATTACATTAAAACTTTTCATAACATGTAAACGATTACTTTGAAACTTTTCATAACTCATAAATGGTTACATTGAAAATTTCCATAACATGTAAATGATTACATTGAAACTTTTTGTAACATGTAAATGGTTACATTATCCCACTTGGTCTCCATATTTAACCTAATATCCATCAAATCCAAATTTTAAGAAATAAGTACAAAAATCCTTTGAATGTGAGTATTATCTTCCATGCATTAAATTGTATTATTTCTCAAACTTATTATTTATTTGGTAACTAAACTTTATGAATAAACCCAATGTTTATTCTAGGTTCTACCATGTGTGGATTTTCTCTATTAACTATATGCGTGAACTAAATATCAGAAAACATCACAATTGAATAAGAGTTTCATTAAGATTGTAAACTCATATGTACAAATTACATTATGAAATCAAGTTCCATTTGAACTACAAATCCTTAAATAACTTCGGTGGCATTCCTTTTATCAAAGGATATGCTATCATCAATTTAGTACTTATATGCTCAATAATCACATTCATTTCATTAATACATTCCCTTATGGCTAAGTACTTTATGTCAATATGTTTACTTCGACTGCCACTCTTATTATTCTTATCCATAAAGATAGCAGCTAAATTATCACAAAATATTCTTAATGGCCTAGATACAGAATCTACAATTCTAAGGCCTAACATGAAACTCTTCAACCATACACCATGTGAGTAGCCTCAAAATAAGAAACAAACTCTGCCTCCACTATGGAAATAGCAACCAAATTTTTCTTTCCACTCCTCTAGGATACAACTCCTCCAGCTAGCGTAAAAACATAACTAGATGTTGATTTCCTAGAATAAACACAACTAGCAAAGTCTAAATCGAAGTAGCCAACCACCTCTAAATTGTCAGTTTGTCTATACATAAGCATGTAATCTTTTGTACCTTGAAGATACCTCATCACCTTCTTTGCAATCCTCTAGTGGTCAATGCCTAGATTACTCTGATATTTGTCCAACACTCCTACAATAACTACAATGGTAAGTCTTGTGCAAACCTAAGCATACATTAGGCTTCCAATAGCTAAATTATATGGAATGTTGTTTATTTTTCTTTTCTCTAAATCATTCCTAAGACACTGGTTTAAATTGAACTTTTCACCCTTCACAATGGGTGCTATACTTGATGAACAATTTTTCATCGAGAACCTTTCTAAAACTTTATTGATATAGGTTTCCTATAATAGCCCTAGAATACATCTAGATCTATCCCTATGGATATTAATGCCAATGACATGAGATGCCTCACCCATATACTTCATGTTAAAGTTCTTAGATAGAAATTATTTCATCTCATATAGAAATCCATTATCATTAGTCGCAAGAAGGATATCATCCACATATAGAAAAGGAAATAGATTTTGCTTCCATTGACCTTCTAGTATATACATAGATCCATAATGTTCTCTTCAAAATCAAATGAAGTGATAACATCATGGAATTTTAAATACCATTGATGGAAGGCATGTTTCAATCCATATATGGATTTCTTGAGCTTACATACCAATTGCTCACCACTACTAGGGCAAAATTCTTTAGGTTGTTTCATATAAACCTCTTTCTCTATATCACCATTTAGAAATGTTGTTTTCACATCCATTTGATGTAATTCAAACTTAAAATGGGCAACCAATGCCATAATCACATTAAGGGAGTCCTTAGATACAGAAGAAAAGGTCTTTGTGTAATCTATTCCCTCTTTCTAAGTGAACCCTTTAGCAACAAGTCTTACCTTATATCTTTCAATGTTGCCTAATGAGTCTTTCTTTGTCTTGAAGACCCATTTGCATCCAATGGTTTTTACACCATCAGGCAACTTGGCAAGATCCGAGACTCCATTATATGACATAGAGTTCATCTCATCTTTCATGGCATCATAACACAAGTCAAATTTCTTACAACTCATGGCTTGTGAAAATGTTTCGAGATCATTTTTGGCTCCTATGTTATAGTCAGACTCCTTTAGATACACTATATAGTCACTATAAATCATTGATCACCTTACTCTAGTAGATCTCCTTAATGTTAGTTCATCATTCTTCTGAGGAGCATGATGTTCAATAGCCTATTCAATAGGTTCTTGTATCTATTATTCAACTAGATCTACTACTTCTTGATGAGTAGTCTATGGGACTTCAATGACTGGTTGTTGTTCATCATGCATTTTTTCTCTAGGCATGTTGTGTACAATAATCAATTTATCACTTGAAGTAAAGGATTAAGCATTTGCATGATCTTTCTTAGGAACAATGTTCCAGGATTGATTGCTCCCACTAATCAAGTCATTCTCAAGAAATTTAGCATTCCTTGATATCACAAACCTAGTAATATGTGATGGACAATAAAATTTGTATTCCTTAGATCATTCAGCATATCCAATGAAATATCCACTTATGGTCCTTGGGTCTAGCTTATTTTCTTGTGGATTATAGACTCTTACTTCTAACGGGCATCCCCAAACACGTATATGTCACAAACTTGATTTTCAATGTTTCCATAATTCAAATGGTGTCTTTGAGATAGCCTTGGTTAGAATTCTATTTAATATATACATAATCTTCTTAAGAGCTTCAGTCCAGAAGGACCTAGAAAGCTTGGAGCTACAAAGCATACTCTGCACCATGTCCAACAATGTATGGTTTCTTCTCTCTACCACACCATTCTGGTCAAGAAAACCAAGCATAGTGTAACAGGCAACAATCCCATGCTCTTGAAGAAACTTAGCAAATCAACTAGGCACTTGTCCATCATCAGGGATGAGTGGTGAGGTATTCCTACACCCAACCATATGAATCACAAGCATTCATGTACGATCTAGTTGAATTCCATAGATCTTAAGTTCTTAAGTATACTAGTTCTAAGACGTAAAATCTAAACGTGGCAATCATTGTCTTCTCAACTATACTTGTGGAGCTTACTTGTATGGTTAAGTCTAAGGCACATGATTTTTATTATTTTATATTTTATTTTTCTATGATTAATAACAAGTTAAAACTTAATTTATGAACCACTTTAATTAATCTAATTGCTAATCAATAACTAACTATCCTAACATAAGTATCTGATTCCACTTTCCATGCACATCCTAAACATGTGTAACACTGGTAAGTTTTCAAATGTTAAGCATTGTTGGGATTACCAAGAGTCATACACATGCTTGAAGAGGTTATACTTATGTGCTTAATTAACTTCTATTTAATCTAGTTAGCTTTCTTGATCTTAATTACTTAAAAGCATTAAAGGAAATTGCATAAAAACATTGATGCATGAATAAAATATTTAAGCTAGCCAAGGTGCTACAAGGTTTGATCATAAAGCTCATCTTTATTGCCGCACACACTACCATGCTCAGGTACAACAATGCTCAAATAAAGATCCATACACTCAATGACTCCTACTGTGGACACTTTAGAAAATATTTGAACTCTAGAGAAGAGAAACTACAAGAGCTTTACTATGCTATGACAAAAACTATATCAAAACTATCTGTCCAAGCACTTATAGGTTGGCACGTAACCCATAATATTAAATATTTGACATCACATCTTGGGGCCCGATATCGAGTATCTGATATCAAGGTTCCAATATTCGATATTAGATACTCAATATCAAAGCTAGACAAAACATTTTTCATCACACCCCCACAACTAAATGAAAACTCATCCTTGAGTGAAAAAAAGGAGGAACAAGTTCCTTACAAAATATTGGAAAGGTATGGGATCATTGACTAACATGCAATTGACTTAGACAAAATAGTCAAACTCTAAGTACCCAAGTGTATAGATTTACAATTGTTTTACAAAATTGGATGTTCATGATAATAGAATTAAACACCCTGAACAAAACTAACATCCAACTCCTTTGGTAGTTGATGAACAAGGAAGAAAATTCAATGATCATGAAGGGTCCTTGTTGCATGATGTTGCCCCCTCTTCCTTGGTGAATATGGTCTTGCTTTCAGTCCACGCTTCCCATTGCAATCATAACAAAATCACAAATTAGTGTGCAATGCATAACATATAGCTTTTAAGTACCTTTTCTCATCAATGGTTACACTTGGCTAGTTTGTGATTATGGTGGATTGATTCCTTTAATAGTGTTAGCAAGAAGACTAAAAAATAGGGTGAAATAGATAAGCAATCCATAAAATTCTAAACAGTTCAAATGTGATGGAGTTCTTGGAGAGGGTTTAAGAATTCATAATAATAAAAAGAGGATTTCATTGAAAAACATTGTAAAGATTTTGCACAATTGGATGTCAATGATGAGGCACACAAAAGGATTTGATTGTAAGAATGTCAAGGATAAAAAACTTAACTAACCCAATCAAAAAATATGTAAGTGCATCCTCCCCAAAGTAAGCACATGCCCTTTATTTTCCTTACATAACTTCAAATTGAGGAGTCCATGGGCCCCATGGATGATTAATGGTTATGAAAAGTTAAGTACAAAAACTTGAAAGAAACTACCTAAGAATTTTGACACATCAAACCAAGACATCGAACCATAATATGAAACTGATAGCAAGGTGAGACATGGAAACCATAGATGGATGAGGGACTGTGGAATGAAGTTCTCGATTAAGGTCATATGATATCCCTTGTGAATTTTGTTGTTAAATGATTTGATAAAATTTATCTTTAGTCTAGACTAAAACCAACCACATTCGATGACTTTGCATCGCCACTTTAAGACTAGTCCATCCCCTTGAGATTCAAGAGTGCTCTCACAAAACAACCACTGTTCCTTATTACAAAAGAAAAGAGAAGTAGGAAGTGAGGAAGGGCATTAGTTAGGGGGAAACTTCAGGCATGGGTAACATGTCTTTCTACTCCCATAACCAGTGCTTGTAACCTGTTTATTTTGTCTAAGGGGTGTGCTCTAAATTACCATCATTTTTTTTACTGGGAACCACACCATGAAAATACTTATTCAACTTCCTATTATTGGTCAACATGGAATGGTAAGAAATCCATGAAAACACACATGCATCCAAGTAAGTAGAAAGGCATAAAGAGTATTGAGTCCCCTTGAAGTCACATCCTATTCAAACCTTTCAATCCTTTCCAAATCCAAAAACTACCAAAGTTACAAGTTCGTTAAATTTTTATTAATGGAAAAGGGACCTCACACTTCTAGAACAAGAAAAACCATAAAGTTTGTGAATGGGTAGATGTTGTGGACTCACTACCTATTTCATGGAAAAGAAACCATGTCCTAGTTATGAGTAACAAAATTCAAAGCTAGAATCCAAACACCAACAATCAAATAACTGGATAGAACATGCCACATCAATGAAACCATCCTCTACGTAGTTGGCAATAAGGTATGTTATGATTAAAACATAATAAGAAAATCACATCCAAATAAAGGAAAATATACAAAAAATTGTAAAATATTTAAGAAAAATAAAATGTACTAACGATGTTGTAAAATAAAAATTTTGAAAAATTAATAATGTAGAAAACAAAAAGGTGTAAAATAAAGAATGCGTAAAACAAAAAAGGTAACAAGGTGTAAAGAAAAAATGTTTAAAACGGAATGATGAAAAACTAAGGAGCCACTTATATAAATAGCATGGAAGGCCATCTCCCTCATAACTAAGTTGAAGAGAGGAGATTTAAAAGATTGAGTGTGGTTGTCCATCCGATGAGGCATTTGTTGCACTCACTTGCTTAGGCTCATGGAAAGGCTTAACTTGTTGCATGTTGACCAACTACTTTTTTTCTAGGCTCTCAGGTTTGTGGATAATATGGCCCTAGAAGGGAAAGTTTCATAAATGATATAAGGTCCTCCCCACAATGTTTGGAACTTATTTTGTTAAGATACATATGTGGGGTTCTAGAAGAGGATCTTATCTCCTAGTTGAAATTTGGCTTTCCTAATTCTAAGGTCATGGAGCTTTTTGTTGAATGCCGTGTTTGACTTGTTAGATGACAAGGCCACCAATCAGTTTTCTTCTAATAAGTTAAGATTCATTAATCTTTCTTTTTATGCTAGACTTAAATCAAGCTCAAGGTCATAGGCTATTGAAAGTGTACGAAGCTTAGATTGAATAGGAAGTATTAGTAATTTTCCATACACCAACTCATAGGGAGAATAGCCTATAGGAAATTTTGATGTTAAGTAGTAGACCTAGAGGGCATCGTTGAGTTTTATGCTCCAATCTTTCTTATATTTGCTAATAGTTCTTGTTAGGATATTTTTGATTTCCCTATTTGTAACATCAACTTAACCATTGGCTTGAGGGTGATAAGGTGTTGTTAGTTTATGTTCAACCCCTAAGCGTTGCATAAGCTTCTGAAAGGTAGTGCCTATAAAGTGGGTTTCATTATTAGAAATTAATGCACATGGCATACCAAAGCTATTTACAACATTCCATCATACGAATTGAGCACTAGTAGAAGATGTACAGTTAGTGACAGCTACTACTTTTGCCCATTTTGTACAATAGCCAACAATGACTATAATGTATGCCTTTCCATTTGACATGGGTGTAATGCGACCCATGAAATCAATGTCCTATATGTAGAAGGGTTCCAATGGTTGGATCCATTATTGAGGTCCCTCCATTCAAGCAGTCATTCTACCATCTCATTGGCAACATTTACAAGAGTGGACAAATTGGTGAGCATCCCTAAAAATTGTTGGCCAATAGTACCCTGCTATTATGATTTTAATAGTTGTGCATCTCCCAACATAATGGCCCCCACAATTACCTTCATGAGCATCCTAGAGAATGCATAGTTGATCAGCATCAAGGACACACCAACAAACCAAGCCATTAGCACACATCTTGTAAAGTTTTTCATTGATCTCCATGAAACGTTTTACCTAGTAAAGAAACTATTGTTTCTTCTGGTGGTCCAACCCTTGTGGCATCTCCTGGGTGAGAACATAGGTGAGAATTCCATCATACCATTTAGGCTTAATGGGAAATTTTTTAGTTATAGCCCTAGCAAAGAGAAGTTCATCAAGAAACAAATCAAATAGTGGACCTTCCTCCTCTATTTGTCCAATCACAACCAAGACAAGTGGTTAGTGACCACATTCTTAATTCCTTTTCGATCTACCATCATATGATCAAATTCCTGTAAGATCATCAACCACTGTATGACATAGGGGCTCATCGTTGGCTTGTTTATTAGGAAGTGAAGAGCACTATGATTAGTGTGCACAAATACTTTATATCCAAGCACATAGTACCTAAATTTTTCCAGAGCAAACACCATGCCATTAATTCTTTTTTGGTGGTGATGTAGTTCAATTGTGCATCCAAAATGCTTCAACTTGTGCAATAAATGTAATATGGACATTTCTTGTCATCCAACTACATAAGCACAGCTCCCAAGGCATAATTGATGCATCTATCATAACATGAAATGGTCTAGATCAGTTGGGTGCCTATAGAATTGGAGTTTCTACAAGTTTTTCCTTCAGTTGTTGGAATGCTTTTTCACATTTCTTGGTTTAGAAAAATGGAGCACCTTTCTTTGTTAGCTCAACCAATAATTTTTCCATCTTAGAGAAATTCTCAATGAATCACCAGTAGTAGCCAATGTGTTCAAGAAATGACCAAACATCTTTGATGGTTTCTGGTTGGCAAGTTATTCCTTGGATGATCCTTATTTTTTGGGTTAACCTCAATTCCTACTTGTGATATTCTATGCCCCAATACAATGCCCTCCTAGACTATCAAATAACTCTTTTACTAATTGAGCCTAAGGTTTATTTCAACACATCTTTTTAATACTTGCTCAAGATGATCCAAGGCTTGCTCAAATGTAGCCCCATAGGTAGAGAAGTCATCCATAAAGACTTCTATCCTACTACCAATCTACTATTCAAAAATTTTAATGACCAAGCATTGGAATGTAGTAGGGGCACTGCACAGAACAAAAGGCATCTTCTGATATGCAAAGATCCCCCAAGAACTCATAAATGTTGTTTTGGCCTAGTTCTTTGGCATGATCTGGATTTGGGTATAGCCACTATAACAGCTATAAAACTATAATAGTAATGCCTTGATATGGTGTCTAATACTTGATCAATGAATGGCAATGAAAAATGGTCCTTGAATGTTGCCATATTCAATAGTCAAAAATCAACGCAGACCCACCACTTACCATCTTTCTTTAGCACAATCACAAGTAGACTAATCCACTCACTATCCAAAATGGGATAGATAAACCCTACCTTGAGGAATGGTTCAATTTCCTCCTTGATTATCTGCTTCAATTTGGAATTCAATCACCTCTATGGTTGCCTCTTTAGCTTCATGGTTGGGTCAGTGTAGATGCAATGTTAGCATATCCTAAGATCAATCCTAATGACTTCAAGATATAACCAAGCAAAGGATATCAACCATTTTTCAATCACATTCAAAAACATCTATTTTTGTTCAAAAGTAATATTTGCATTGATTATTACTAGCTTCCCGTTGTTTAATAATACATGTTCCATGCCAGTAGGTAGAGTTTTTAATTCAAGGGGCTCTTACTTGAAATTTTCAGGAATTTCTAACTCTTCCTAATCAATTTCATCATTTGCATTATTAGGGAGTTGGTAATGAACTTTCCCTAGTTCATCCATGCCTACAACATATGCACATGTCAAGCTCTCAGTAGGTTCCATGCAAAGTGTGCTACTTTCAAAATCAACGGTCATCCATTGGGTATCCTCTTGTTTTGCAGCTACTGTGTATAGACACATTTGAATATCAGCTTCAAGTGCACATTTCTTACATGTGGAGATGGATGCTCATTTCACAATCTAGAGTTTTTACACACAATTGCACCCTATATCACTATATGCAATACATGGAACTCACTTCTTCTCGATCTTTCCGAATGCATTTTTCTTAGATATCTCTAGGGAAACATCTCTAATGTCCATTCTTACATCAACAGTGCTTAGCCATGCCCTTCCCATGATGATTGGGAAGTTCCCTTTACAGTTATCTACCTTGATTACTAAGAAATCAACAAGATAAGACCACACATAGATAATGGTCATAATGTCCTCTACCAGTCCCAATGGAACAATGATGGACTAGTCTACCAATTCTAATATAATATTTCTCCTTTTGAAAGGGGGTAGGTTTCATGAAGTATACATCTCATGAAAAATCAGATTGACACTAAAACTTGAATCAAGAAGAGCTTTACATTGCTCATTCCCGGCAATCTGCAAATAAATAAAAGGACTTCTAGGATCAGCTGATCTTCTAGGAAGGTTCCCAACATGGATCCAATTAGATACAACATAAGTAAGCATAACAGTATGGATCTTAGGTGGCATTTTTTTTGAAGGGGATTCAAAGGAATTAGATCAAGAGAGAGATGGAGAAGCAAGGTTGCCAACCGCATGTATATGTAAGGGCTTGGGTGGATTGTTCAGTCAAAAAAAGGATCTTTTCATGTTTTATTATCTGAACCACTCAGTTGATGAACTAATTGTAGATTAACCACCCTAGTAGCATTGTGTTGCTATGGTTGGGCTAGAACTTCACCCTACATGGATGGAGCAAGCAGTAGCTGTGTTGAGGGTGGAGGAATAGGTGCAGGAATAGAAGAAGGATAAGGATAAAAGGTGGTATCCCTCCTTGAATGTGGAGAATGAGTTTGATAATAGTCAAGAGAGTAGTAGTAAGGTTGGAAAGTAGAAATGTGACTAAAAGAGTTGCAGAGAGACAGGGGTTGCTAAATGTAATACCAATATGGATCAGGTTATCTATAAGGGTATTGCTGCCTTGGTAGTGCTAGTGTCCATGACTATAGTTTCTGCCACTGTTGTTACTACTCATATGGTTGTAGTGGAGTTCCACTTGAATAATACTATTGTTGCTAGTGGAACTGCTTGGGATTGCCTTAAGGATAAGGTAATCTTCTAAATGTTTGCCTTTGTGCTAGTCATGGATTTAGAGCATACATCCCTAACTCCTGTAAGTGCAACAAAATGGGGAAACATCCCTTAACATGTTCATATTGGTAAATGTCACACCCACCATCATCATCTGATTTACTTTCTCTAACTTCCTCTACTACAGCAATATTTCCGTTACCTCTTTGGTTGGCACCTTCAGCTTCCTTACACCTCCTACAATCATGATCACTACTTTGTTCTTTAGAATCTTCAACAATTTTTATGACAACTTGAAATTTTCTATTCATAGAGTCCCATAATTGATCAACCTTGGCCAAAATTTTAAAGGTAAATTTTTGAAGCGAAAATTTTTTCTAGTTCACCACCTCATCAAGTGCTAATTCCTCTTCACTATCACAAAATTAAGCCTCCCTCTTGCAAACGTAAGGATCGAAGTTATATTCTTCTACACTGTCACATTTCCTCAACTCTCCTTCTTCTTTCACTACCTACTCAATGAACCATTGAATCTAATGGGCTCTTAATTCCAACAATCGCCCTTGGGCATAAACACCCAAAGTTCTCCTCATTTTTTATCAGAGTCCATCTATGATGTGGCAAAGTTGTTCCCATTGAGAATAATCATGGTCAATACATCTATGTAATAAGGAGTAGTATTGGCCCATGGTGGCATCCAAGGATTTATGTGTCCCTTGATTCCATCCTTGGATTTGCCTCCTCAAGTTGAACACTCGAGAGTACATCTAATACTTATCATTGAACAATTCAAGTATTTTACTTCACTGTTGAATGGATTCTAATTCTAAGGACTGGTACCAACTTTCTACTTCTTTAATGAGTATCTTGAGGAACAACTTAAGCTTTTTCTAGTCATTTTCTATATTTTGTAAGGCACAAGCATCATGGAAAGCTTAAAGATAGTTCTATAGATCTAAATTACATCATCCTTCGAATGTAGGGATACTATTCATGTTTAGTCTCTTAATCTGACTATTCTTAATGTGCCTTGTAGGAATTTGCACTAACTTTGCAATGTTTAGCATGCTTTAGGTAGCAAGAAAATGCTCATAGAGGTCATGCTTCTAGTGTCTATGATGCCCTCTACTACCCCTTCATTCATGACAATGTGTCTTTCTTGCAGGTCTTGACTTATCTAACGGTCCCTTCAATCATCTTGGTCCCATCGATCACCTCTATCATGATCATGCCCCCTGCAGTTGCCTTCAAACCTAGAAGAGGAAGAAGATGACAATGAAGGTGAAGAGGAAGGAGGACTAGCACCATCATGGTGCCTACTACCCCCTCTTCAATGATCGCAGCTACGATCATGATCTTGTTTCTTATCATCATCCTTGGTATGCCTCTCCTCCTTAGATCCTCCTTTGTCATTGGATCCATTCTTGCTAGAACCTAGATTATGGATCATAGACTATAGGTTCTAGTTTTAACCTCCTTCACCCAAGTCAAAGAGAGGATGGAAAACCCCCCAAAGAAGGATTCTCCACCATCTTTTTGGTATAGTAGGTATATGGAATCATTGAACCACTTTCCCTTTTCAAATTCATAGTGATATTCTAGCTATTGATACCTTAGATGTTGTAAATCAGTGGGATGATCATCCTTGGTGTTACTATCCTACACAACATACTCAGCATGAAGTCCCTAGAGTCTCAATCATATAAGAGTTTGTTGAAGCATCGTAGGAATTGATGGATCGAGAAGCAACACAATGTTGCCCTCCATGTCATGCCATCACAATAGTTCATCTTGGTGTAGGATGAAGGTGAAATTAGGTACATACTCATCAGGATGAGCATATACCACTTTGTATTGTTGGGGCACCTGCTAATGTACTCTGTTGGACTTGGGTGGAGAATCACTCTTGTGAGAAGAAGACATCTTATGTTAGAAAATAAAAAATGTAGTGTGCTTAAAGTTTTTGTAGTTATTTTAATATATGATATGACTCTAGGGTTCGTTCCAACAATCTTGAATAGTTTTTCACTAAGTCCTAGATAGCACATGTAATAACTAAAGATCCCTAGCAATGGTGCCAATGATGAGCGGTGAGGTACCCCTATGCCCAACCATACAAATCACAAGCATTCACCACAATCTAGTTGAATTCTGTAGATCTTAAGTTCTTAAGTACACCGATTCAAAGACGTGAAATCTAATCATGACAATCATGGTCTTTTCAACTATACTTGTAGAGCTTAATTATATGGTTAAGTATAATTGAAACACATGATTTTTATTATTTTATATTTTATTCGTCTATGATTAATATTAAGTTAAAACTTAATTTATGAACCACTTTAATTAATCTAATTGTTGATCAATAACTAACTATCATAACATAAGTATCTAATCCCACCTTTTGTGCACATCCTAAACACATATAATGTTGTTAGGTTACCAAGCGTTAAGCATTACTGGGATTACCAAGAGTCATGTTCATGTTCGAAGTGATCATACATATGTGCTTAATTAACTTCTATTTAATCTAGTTAGCTTACTTTAGCTTAATTACTTAAAAGCATTAAAGGAAATTGCATAAAACATTAAATGCATGAATAAAATATTTAAGCTAGACAAGGTGCTACAAGGTATGATCAAAAAGCTTGTCTTTATTGCCACACACACTACTGTGCTTAGGTACAATAGTGCTCAAATAAAGATCTATACACTCAATGACTCCTGTTGTAGGCACTTTGGAAAATATTCTAACTTTAGAGAATAGAAACTATAAAAGCTTTGCTATGCTATGACAAAAACTATATCGAAACCATGTGCCCAAGCGCTATATTTATAGGCTAGCACATACCCCACGACATCAAATATTTGACATCACATCTTGGGGCCTGATATCAAGTATCATATCAAAGCCAAACATAACATAGTTCATCAATTAGTGTATCTACCATAGTATTCACCACCTCTATTAGACCTCACTATCTTTATTTGCTTACCGCATTGTTTCTCTACATTAACCTTAAACACCTTAAAGGCATCTAAAGCTTCATTCTTGGTATGAAGCAAGTAGAGATACATATATCATGAGTAATCATCAATAAAAGTAATGAAATAATTTTGACCATGCGCATCCATATCTGGACTACAAATATCTATATGTATGATCTTTAATATGTCTAGACTCCTCTTAGCATCTTTCCTTGACATATCGGTTTTCTTTCCCTTTATGCAATCCACACAAGTGTTAAAGTCAAGTAAAATCTAGAGTACTAAGTACTCCATCATTTACTAATCTCTTTATTCTCTCAATAGGGATATGTCCTAATCTATGATGCCACAACATAGAGGATTCCTCATTCATAACACATCTTTTGATGCCAAAAATATCATGAACATGCATAGAAGTATAAGAAGTTTCATTTTGTAAACTAATTTTGAAAAGACCATCTGGCAATGTACCATTTCCAATAAGTTTAGATCTATAATATAAAATGAATACAATGTATGAAAAATTAAAGGAAAATCCCAATGATACAAGCCTTGAAATAGAAATTAAATTCCTCAAAAAACTTGGAATATAAAATATCTCTTCCAACTCTAAAACAAAACCACTACTTAAAACTAATTTACATGTTTCAACTGCCTCCACATGTGAGCAAATCTTATTGCCTGAATAAATGCACAACTCACTTTGCACTCACTTCCTAAGGTTTTGTACCCCTTGCAAGGAATTAGAAACATGGATTGTAGAATTAGAGTCAATCCACCATGTGTTATGGCCAACATCAACCATATTAGATTCAAAACAAATACGTGAGAATTGAGTACCTTTCTTTTCAAGTCATTTCTAATATTTAGGAAATTCCGTCTTTACATGCCCTTTCTTCTTGCAAAAAAAGCATCTAGATTCCTTTTTAATATCATCTTGTGCAAGTTGTTTACCCTTCCACTTATTCTTGGCTTCCCCCTTATTCTTTCCGTTTGTAGCCAGATGCACACACTCTCTTGCTTCCATAACAAGTCTACCCTCTTCTTGTACACACATGATCATTAGTTAATTAATTGACCATTTTTCCTTATGTGTCTTATAAGAAATCTTAAAGGATCTGTACTACTATGGAAGCATGTTCAAAATGTAGTGCACAAGGAAAGACTCTGACATCTCCACCTCAAGTGTTTTTAGCTGAGCTACTATATCCCTCATTTGCATGATGTGCTCATGCACACTAAGAATTCCAGTGAGCTTCATGAATGAAAATTTCATTATTAAGGTGCTAACCAAAGCTTTTTCTGATGACTCAAATTGTTCACTAATTGCCTTCATCAAAGCTTGCACATTTTCATACTGTTCCAATGAACCATGCATACCAACCAAGATCTTGGCCTTTATAAACATGACACATAGGCAATTAGATCACTCCCATTTTTCATAATGACTAACATCATCTGGTTGGTTGGTTTCTATAATAGCAGGTGGTTCATCCTTACGAATAGCATAGTTAATGTTGATCCTTCCTAAATGAAGGAGAATTCTCTCCTTCCACACTTTATAATTATCACCCTTTAATTCAAGAATGTCACATTTAAAATCAAACTAGAAACTAGTTCACAAGTTGTATTACTACATAAATTAAAACATGCTTATGTCATTGAATTTGAGGTTAAAATACTATATGACATGTTTACCAATGTAAATCATGCATAAAATATGAATCAAATGACATAAAATTTCCTGTCGGCTAACTTTTAATTCAAATAGATTTATATATCCGTAGGATGAAACTATTAAATTATATCCCTTTTCTTAATCCCTATGGGAAAATTAAGAAAAATAAATTAATACATCAGCCTAATTAATCATATTAAATATAATAAAAATTCCTATGGAATAAAATCTATTATATTACATATGATTAATCACACTTTAATCTTTGTTTACCATATGTTATCCAAAAGCTCTTAATATATAATTTTTCATAATTAAAGATGTTGTGGCTACTCTCTAATTATACAAAATTATACATATCACTAGTCATGATTTTTATGCAGAAAAACTATACATATATCAATATGTCACTTTATAAATATATACAAAAATTGCTTCATTGATCTGACAAATTTTGCTATTCTAGTGGTAAAATGTTTATTTCAACAAATGCTACAAATATGATGATTCATCTAGATTTTAAACTTCCCATGCAAATACTTGTGCAAATAATGCAAATATGATGGTTAATCCAGATTTTGGAACATAAGAGGCTAAGACCAACTGTACTAAATGTTTACTTTCAGCACACATCTTAATAGCTACATTTGATATTACTAGACAAAAATGTGACAATTGTAACCTAGTTTTTTCATTGAAAGTTCAATAGCAACTTTATGTGTGGTTAAGGCTACACCCAAAAGCAAATCCAATATTGTTTCACAATTTGGAAGACTAGTTAAACTAAAATTTCAATGTTTAATATAACCATGTAACTTTTGGATAGGACAAGTGGATTCAAAACTTTACTAGATAAGACAACAAGGTCCTGAATAAATAGATTCAAAGATGCACATATCTAAATTCTAACATAAATTAATTTTCTTTCAAAAATTATTCTACTATCTAATGTCAGATTTTATTTTTATAAAGCCAAAACTAACAATGCATCGAAAAGAATTTAAAATAGCAAGCAGTAAAAACACTAACATCATAGTTACATGCCTTTAGCTAAGGATGAATTGGTACTAAATTTACATGCCTCACTTCGCCTTTTTCAATTTCTACGAGCAAGTTGCGTTCAGATTTCTAGCATGGTCCATGAAATTAAGGAAAGAAAATTCCTAACTATACTTCATGGAAATTAATTGTGCATGTGCTTTTCGAACCTCATGGTATTTACAATTTGGTTGAGAACTTGAAAATGCCAACGTGTCTCAACATCCAAAAGAGAAAAACTTTTGCACATAAAATCAAAGCGATTTTGTTTCAAACATACAAAGAAAGACATTCACAAGAAGTGCATCCTTAGAAACAAACCCAAACAAGTTCCAACACTTCTCTATTTCTAACATGAGACCAAGCAATGTATTTTGACAATAGTACTGACAATTTCATGTAGAAGAAATCCACCCCAATTTGACACCATTAACAAAGCACTAAATACAAAAATAGAATCATAAGAGCAACAAAACAAATACAATTAAGCAATTTGTGCATACTAATCATCCAAACAAGTTCTAAGCATCAAGATAGAGACCAAACCTAGTGCTCCAATACCAAATGTAAGAAATTTGCAATAAAACATTAATTAAAATGTGCATATAACTAAATTACACAAGTCATCAAAATGCGAAAAAAAAATCGAAAACTGACCTCCAACCATTGATGCCTTTTTTTGAACTTGTTTCAATGAGTGTTTTGATTCTTCTATCACACTAATGCTCAACAAAAATGGTGTATGCAGACTCTGAGTGTTTGTGATAAGGACCAAAACTATAACACTGTTGTGAGTTTGATGTATTCTAGTATCATTTGTTCTCCCATCAAGAACATTTTATAGGCTAGAAAAAATATATTACCAAATATTAACTTCTAATCTAAATGGGAAATATGAGACCGTTCATGTGGAAACTATTACAATAAATTTAGTTGATTTCAATTCTGAAACCATTAGTTTTCCATAATGTATAAATGGTTACATTGAAACTTTCCGTAATGCGTAAACGGTTACAGTGAAACTTTCCGTAATGCGTAAATGGTTACAACCCTTACTATATAAATAAATCTAATTGCATTTGTCAAGTTGCATTCATCCACTGGCAAGAGAACCTTTATCGATTTGTTTTAGAGTGATGTAGCCTGACTAGCCATGATCCTATTCCTACTTTATCAGTTTGTAGATGATGAAATTGAAGAGATGAGAGTAACGACAATGTTTATTGTCCACATCGCCTATGTTTTTGCAATAACCTCATCTATTTTTATTTTCATATAGTTCAACTAGATAGAAGTATAATTTATTCTTTATAAATATAGCTTCCATTAAAGTTATCCCTAAAATATTTTAGATGTTCAAGTTGGTCTAAGGTGCTAAATTAAGGTTTTGGTTTGAAAGGGCATAGGTTCAAATCCCACTCTCAACATGTTAAATTGATTTTTTTGTTTTGGCTTCTACTTGATTGCTTGCTTTTTTTAGTTTTTTATTTTTGGCTAGAATCCCACCTTGATGATGTTTAGTCTTCTTGACCTTATCTCTCCTTTGTGTTGAACTCTTATTTGTTGAGAACATATTCAATTGCTTGACCAATACATTAGCAACATGCCTCTAATTTGGAAGGGAGGGTGTAGCACTCTACTCGATTGCTTGATTATTATTTTATTTTTTAGCTGGAATCCCACCTTGATGTTTAGTCTTTTTACCTTATCTCTCCTTTGGCTTGAACTCTTATTCGTTAAGAACATACTCAATTGCTTGACTAGTACATTAGCAACATGCCTTTAGATTGTAAGGGAATATGCAACAACCTACTTGCTTGCTTGATTTTTTTTACTTTTTTATCTTTTTGCTAAAATCCCACTTTAATGTTCAATCTTCTTGACCTTATCTTTCTTTTCTGTTGAACCCTATTTGTTAAGAACATACTTGAATCTTGACCAATACATTATCTGTTAGGAACATGCCGCTAGGTTGGAAGTTTCATCTCATGTTGGAAGGGAGGGTGCAACATCTTGGTTACAAATCTTGTGAGCATACCAACTATTCATGACTGACTCTCTCTCTCTCTCTCTCTCTCTATGGAATCCCACCTTGATATTCATTCTTCATAACCTTCTCTCTCTCTCTCTCTCTC
>MNCI01029685.1:144703-166156 GCA_015680685.1 Gnetum montanum
CCCTCTCTCTCTCTCTCTCTCTCTCTCTCTCTCTCTCTCTCTCTCTGGAATCCCACCTTGATATTCATTCTTCATAACCTTCTATCTTTTGTGTTGAACTCCTATTTGTTGAGAAAATACTCAATTGCTTGATCAATGCATTATCTATTAGGGACATGCCTCTAGGTTGGAATGCAAGGCACAACACCCTAGTTACAAATCTTTTAACTATACCAACTATTCATGGCTTTCTCTCTCATATCTATTGAGCTCTTATTTGCTGAGAAAATACTCGATTGCTTGATGAGTGCATTATGTGCTAGGAAGATGCCTCTAGGTTAAGAGGAAGGGTGCAACACCCTAGTTACAAATCTCCTAATTTCCTAGAATTCCACCTCTTTTCCTTTTCTTTGCTTTTATAATTGTAAGACCCCATTTGAGCTTGTTTGGCTTTATTGATTTTCTATTTTAATAGGATTTCACTTCTTTTCTTTTGATCCTTTAGTTCTAATTTCCTAGAATTCTATCACATTCTTTCCTCAAGATCTACTTCTCTTCACCTAGCTCCCTATTTTCCTAGAATTCCACTATTTTTCTTGTCCCTTCTATTTTTGTAAGATCCCATCTATTTTCCTAATGTGGGATGGTCAAGCTCAAGAATTTTTTTGAAAGGTAAGATTATAATTAAAATTATGTCTAGTACAAAACCTCTAAGACATATAGCTAACATGATACTTTTTTAGAACTTACATAAAACATAAAGATGCATGAACTGCAACTCAAAGTGGTAATCTCTTACATACAAATCCACGTTAGACAATGAGCTAACCACTTGAGCTGTTAGATGATTACCTACAAATCTTATTTTCCTATTTTTCTACCAAGGGTAAATGGCTCAAGTGGGTCACTTATTGTCTTGTTAGACAAAAGGTTTCTAAAAGATTTCTTAGCCGTAATAAAAATTTCCAGTTTCAAGTTTCCATATGCCTCTATAACTCTTCTAATGTATCCTATTGGCTATATATCTTAGGGTATACTTATAGTCATTTTTTTGGGATAATGAGGTGTTAGCCTAGCAGTAAGACTCTTGATCTAGAAGCTCCAAGTCATGGGTTTAATTCTAGTGGACAATACTGAGTTATGAAGTTCTATTTTGACTATGTATTCATGTAATGCATAGAAAAACTAGCTTAATTGTTTCTCATTTGTTTGGTAAGGTGTGTAGCCTACCCTATAGAGCCTACTTTACTATCACTATCACTATCACTATAACTAACTAACTAAGTAGCAATCAAGGAAAGTCATTCCTATAGCTATATCTAACCACACTAGTTTTTTTGCATGGTATGTTAAGATAAAGTTATATGTGTTAATGTTCACATACAAATCTTTGAGAAGGTGGATGGAAATGACCCTTGTTTGATGTTACTTCCGTCTACCATGGGATCTCTCCCTTTTCTTTAACCTAGCTTTCTTTAAAACCTTACCTCTTTTTGGTTTGGCTACTAATTTGCTATTTTCTTAAAATCCTGCCTATTTTATACTTTCTTTATATGTTGAAGATGGCTATGCTTGCTACTTTCTAAGAGAGATGACTTTGCTTCGTACTTTCTAAGAGGAATCTCATTATATTAAATGCTTATACTTCAAATCTTACATGGCATTTTATGGTACCTTTGAAAGTGCTTAGGTTTGATATCTTTGCAAGTGCTAGGGTTAGTAATAAAAAATAAAGAAAGTAGAAGTTTCACTTTGTTTAATTAGAAATTGAGATTATAATTTCAATCTATCTATATTTTAAAGAATTGTTGTCATGAATTTTGGGTGTTTGAGTATCTCAACTTGTATTATGTACCATAGAATATATAGCTAACACACACAACTTTTATAGAAATTTAATACAACATTACATCTCAACACTACTCTATATCAAACCCATTAAGCTTTTAAATAAAACATCTTACCAATAGTGTTAAGGTACTAGACTTTGAGTCCCTCACTTGTCAAACGACTTTGAACACAAATTAAATAAACACGTTCCTAAAGTTTAGCTACTACGGTTGGCGTAGCACCAAGCATTGATTAAGCTAAGGTTTTAAAATTAAGCAATCACCTATTTCTTCCTTGATCCATGTCATGAAAGCTTTATTGTGCGTTAACAGCATTAATCATGAACGGTTTTTTTTTATTTCATTCATACATTCAGTTTCTTGCTCTCAAATCCAGGTTCGTTCATGTTCATCCAGATTGCTTTGTTATTAAGCTTGTAAGATTAAATTTATGAATTCCAACCCAGAAATGCAGTGAACACAACTTGATCATGGTTGGTCTGTCTGGGTTTGGATAGACGCGGCAACTTGCGAATTTTGGCCAGATTTCTGAATGATAGTACGTATCCATGAAAAATGCCGGCAAGCAACAAACAAATGCATAGAATAAGAATCCAATATATGTTTTGGATGTTCCTCTCTGGTATCATATGCAGCAAATTCTTAACAGAATTCCGACAAAACAGCAGAAAAAAACATATGCAATCAGCGCAGAATCAGATGCGAAGCTACAGTTTGCCGGGTGCCATGATTATCGTCTCCCAGGATCTGAAACATTCTTTGTTGTTGCTTGCAATATGAATCCAATTCAATTTTGAATCTCAAGCAAATCTCAGAGTACCCTTGCCGTTGCTGCTGTATATATCTAGTACAGTCTGCAGAACTTGTCAGCAAAATCATTCAGATCTGGATCATAGCCAAGAGACCCACAAAAAAACGATGGCAGTTGCAGTTGCAGTAACGCCCTCTCTAGATCATGGGAAATGTGTGAACAAGAGACCCAGATCAGAAGATGATGTGCAGAAATTGATTGGGTATGCAGAATTCCAAAAACCCAACACAAACTGGGAAAATGTATTTGGGGATCTGAAGGATGTGGCTGCTCTGCTAGAAAGTGACGATGAAGAAGCAGAATCAGTAGTGGAGGAGAAACTAATCAAGTTCATGGAATTCCTGGAGACACAAATCTTTGACAGTGAGCAGGATCAGAATGTGGGCAAAGATGTAGGAGAGTCTAATCAAATTTTCTTTTCCTGGTCTGGCCATGATTTGTTTCAGATAGCATCGCAAGGAGAAATTGAATTGGAAAAACTGAAAATAATGTATATTCATCATCATGGTCTGTTTTTCCTTGCGAATCTCATTTTTCTGCTTTCTCTTCCTTGAGTCAGGGGATCCCCTGCTTCCGAGAACATGATATTCTGTCTTGAAAATGTTTTATGTATCGAACACAGAAAGTTTGGTGTTTTTTTAATGTAAGTTAAACAGCAAGAAAAAAGGTTAACGGCTATGGAAACTTGATTCAAATAAGCAAAGATGCAACTTGGAAGGCTACTGTCTTGCACATCTCTCTTAGTTTTTGCCTTTTTGGTGCATGCCTAATGGCTTTGGGAAAGTCATCATCGATTGCTTCAAAGTACTGCTAAAATAGTAAAATGAAAAGAAAACAAAATTGAGAAAGATTTGAACTGAGTGGACTTTGCTCAGTATGGTAGGTACACTAATTGGTTCAATAATGTAAATTCATTTCATTTCAAGCTACAATAATTAAGTATTTCTCAAAAATACACTGGTAATTTATTATAAGGAGCCTTTGTTTATGACATTTTCTGAAAAAATGGAATATATTCAACTTGTTAGCTTTTATTTTTCTTGGCTGGATATCAAAGTTAAGAAGATTGAGAAAAAACTTTTATAAGTGAAAGGAGAAGAAACTTTCAATGAAAAGTTCATTATTTGTAAATATATTATCCAAGCAATTCAAGTATGCTATGTCTTATGTTAGGTTCTGATAGTCGCCCCTGGGCATACATGCCAAGGGTCTTTCGCGTTTCAAAACAGAGCCCATCAATGATGTGGCGAAGCTATGCCCGCTGAGAGTAACCATGATCAGGGCACCAATGCAACAACTAGTAGTACCTGATCATGGTGGCATCCAAGGGTTTATGATTCCCATGTTTCCAGCCTTGGATTTGCCGTTTCAGGTTCGCCACTCTGTAGTACGTTTGATATTTGTCATTGAAAATTTCAAGCATCATACTCCATCTTCTGATTGATTCCAGCTCCAAGGATCGGTACCAACTTTCAGCTTCTTTGATGAATGTGTGAGGGAACAGGTTCAGCCTTTGCCAATCATTGTCAATGTTTTGCAGGGTGCAGGTGTCATGGAACGCTTGCAGGTGGGTCTGCAGATCACAGTTGTATCCCCTTTCAAATCTGGGGATGTTGTTCATATCAACGTGCTTGATCCGACTATCCTTTATGTGCCTATTAGGAATTTGAACTGCCTCAGAGATCTGGAGCATACTCCAGGTAGCCAACAACGGCTCATCTGAACCATAGTCCTGTTGAGGACCATGACTTCTGTGATGATTCTAGCTATATCTCCTTTCATGTCGGTGAGCATCACGCAATGGCTCGCATGTTTCCTCATGTTTCTCCTACTGATCCTTTCGAACCTTTTTGCCCCTGTCATTTTGCTTCCTCCTACCTCGGTTACGATCAGAGCCTGAGTTGGATGAAGGAGAAGGAGAGTGAGAGGATGGACAAGAAGGAGAGGGATCTCTCCCTCTACCCTGATGACGGTTCTGATCGTCCCATTTATCCTTACTATGTGACCCTCCGTCCCCTTGGGAATCTTGGCCACCTAGATGCTTGGAATGAATCATGGATTGGAGGACCTGGTGCCCTAGGGGAAGTTCGGTTGAATGGGTGTCATGAAAGATGGGATCTCCATCGTCTGGAAACCCTTGCGAGAATAGGGGGTTACTGAATTGTTTCCCCTTCAGCTGTTCATATCTGTCTACCTACTGCTGATCTCTTGCTCTATGAGCCTCAGTGGGACGATAGTCCCGGTAGTCATGGTCATCCATGACATAATCTGCTCCAAGGTTCTGGATGCCCAATCTGCTAAGATTGTGAAATAGCATCGCAGGAGCCGATCGGTCGGGAGGGTGTACAATATTGCCCTTCATGTTTTGCCATCGTAGATGCTCATCCTAATGTAGGGTGAACGTGAAATCAGGGACGTACTCATCGGGATGCTTGTATACCACCCGACACTCTTGTGGCATCGGTGGGGTGGATATGTCCCTCTTGTGAGAAGACATGCTAGACGTTAGATGGTCCACGTAATCGATGTACCTTAATATTTATTTTTAATTCACCTAGTGTGCGTAAATATTTCTATCCTAGGTCCGTTCCAATGAGTTGAATGATAATTTCACTAAAATTAGATGACGCATGTAAGACTTATAGTCCCCGGCAACGGCGCCAATGATGAGCAGCTAGGTACCCCTACGCCCAACCATATGAATCATGAGCATTCACACGCGACCCGGTCGAATTCCTTAAACTGTAAGCACTTAACATACACCAGACTCTAACCAGTGGAACTTTGGGTTAGAACGGTCATTATCTTCCTAATCTCACTTATGATGTTCCATTTACAATGGTTAAGTGAGACTAAGGCTAATGATTTTTATAGCTTTTCACATATCTTTTGGCGACTAATTTAAGGTATGAAAGGTAAGGAATAAACTATTATCTAATCTCTAATTATCCTAACTTGTATTCTAACTATTCCTAGCATAAGTATCCGATCCCATCTTCTGAGCACGTTCTGAGCATCTCCTAACACTTATGGGCTACCAGACATTAGGCTTCACTATGTTTACCAAGTGTTTGATTTACGTTTAAGATGGTCGTACTTATGGCCTTTACAAACTACGACTAAACAATAACGATTAAAATAATAATAACAGAAAATTAAGTAAGTAACATGTAACTAACAAAGCATAAATATATTAAACTACTGAATGCATAAAATAGCTAAGTCCAAATGCTGCAAGGAATGCTCGAATAGTTCATCTTTATTGTTGTCACGCCAATGGGCTCAGATACATCAATGCTCGAATAAAGTGCCGATCATTTTTCTTACACCTACTGCGGGCACTTGGAAAATATTCTATCTCCTACAGGAACAAACTACAAGAGCTTCGCTACAATTGACTGAAAGATGCCTAAATGAGGCGGAAGGCCCTCTTATTTATAGGCTGAGATGGGCGGCTGTGTAAACGGGGCCACGTCGATGCAAGAAAGCCACGTTGACGAGCCCACGTCGACGCGGTAGGCTATGTCGACAGGACCGCATCGACGTGGCCGCGTATATGTGGCCTAGCCAACGCATGACTCAATGACACTTCATCATACCCCCATGATGGAGCAAAAACTCGTCCTCGAGTTACTTTAGAAATTGGAAGGTATGGATTCTTATTTGCAACACACATAACTAAAACACATACATAACTCACACATGACACAACATGAATTTGACCAAGTGCTTGAGTTACAGAGGAGAACAAATTACAAAAATGGTGGTGTTCAGAGATAAAATTGAACACCTCGCTAGTCCTGGAGCCTCTGCTTTATTAGAATGATGCACAAAATTGCTGGAGAAGATCACATCGTCCCTGGGGGCAATGGTTTTAATGGACTTTCTCCAACCTCTAGCCCATGCGTTGGTGGCGGCGCGAATGAAGGTTGACCTGCGGTAGCTGCAACTTTTGGAGGCAGCTGGAAAGCCTCCAAGAGAGCCCTCATCTTTTCTGCTTTGCTTCTGGGGTCGTTCATGGTCCAGGCAGCTTCCCTAATGTGTGCTAGAGCTGCAACTTCCCAAGGGCATGGCAATGTCGAAAAGAGTTCTTTTAAATTGACAAACCAGGCTGTGAATTGCTTGCATTCAATGTCGAATGCTCGGATTGATGCCTGCAGCTGCTGGTAGTCATTCATTCTTCGGGCCAGGTCCTCCGCGACTGTACGTTGTCCTTCAAAGCTTGGGCAGAGGATCTCGAGTTCTGCGCTTGCTGTTGCCAGCTTCTATTTTGTTGCCTTGTGCACCTGGAACTCACCCTCGTATACAGAATACGAGGCAACCACTTTCTTTTCTAACTCTAACCACAGTCTCTCGATTGTGAGCATAGCCAGGTTTGCATATCGAAGGTTGTCCAACTCCATGTATTCTATCATTTCCTCGATTTGTAGCTCCTTTAGGTGGATTTTTGCTTTGTTGTAAACGTTCATCCCATCAAAGATAGATGGCCATACATCGCGTCCCTCTTGAAGCTGTTGGAGCACTTGGTTCATCTTGGCTTTGGTGACTTGAATGTCTTCTCATATACCTCCTTCTGAAATCCCACTTGATTCTTGTAATGATTTTTGACTTTTTTAAATTTTAGGGCCTCATTTTTCCAAGCAGCAATCTTGATTGCAGACTTCTATCGCAATGCCCGAACCTCCTCCACTAACAAATTTTGATTTTCAGTTGCCAACCTTCTTATGTATGCGTTCACCCTGGCTAGCTCCTTCTGCTATTGGTGGATAAAATCTTTCATGTGTTCATTCTCCGCACCAACATTACGTAGGCAATGAACTTCTACGGTCAGCTGCACGTTCTCTAGGCGAACATCCGCCAAGTCCTTCTCTAAGTGATACGCTCGGGCATTTGCTATGGACTTGTCGAGGATCGTTGTCTCTCATTCATCCTCAACGACCTGGAGTTTAAGCTAAAGCTGCTGAAAAGCATCATCTTTGGTGATTTCGTGGTTGAGGATGGCTGGATCTTAAAGCTGGGCTCTTAATTGGGCTACCTCAATTGCCAAGCGCTGACAAGCGACTTGAGCAGCTTCAAGTTACCCTTCTAAAATAAGGGTCTTGCCCCTTGCCGAGAGCAGCTTCGACTGGGTTGTAGTGATGTTGTCTGAAAGGTCGAAGACATCCAGAAGCAGTTGCCCGGTTCCCACCAGTCAGTCCAACAACTCCTCATGTTGGGCTACGTCAATCTAGCTACACAAAGTTCCGGCAGACACCTGTACATCTTGTAGTCCATGAATGTTTGGTACAGGTGCTATCGGTGCATTGAGAGCAATAGCGATTGTGTCAGCAACCACTTCGACCGTAACTTCTTGTCCCTAGTGCTGCATCACCAGGACCATCGCCCTTTCACCATCTTCCAAGCGGACCGAGAAGGCAGCAGCATTCCCTGAGATTTCAGGGAATAACTGTTGGGTTGATGTTGATACATCTCAGATGCTTGGATCTATTTTGGTTTGAACTTGTGCTTGGGCGATGGAGAATATCGGCCCTGCCCTTTCAAGCAAGCTAACTGAGTGAGCCACTTGCTCCAGGTGGTTCATGGCAGGGTGATAGACCGAAGGGTCTTCTCCTCCACCAGTCTTGCCAGATTGCTCTTGTTGGCTCAAGAGCGTTTCCCGAATCTCACGAAGGTATTCTGCTGTGTTTTGCGAGCTCGGCTACGTTGTTTGTGCAGGTGGTGAAGGTGGTTGCTGCTCCTCCTTTGTCTGTGTGGTGGCAGGGGTTTTGTCTTTCATCATCTCTTGCCACGAGGTAATTGGGGCGCGTCGAATTACATCGTTGGAATATCGTGCTATCCTTGCTCGTTTGCATAACTTTTGGATTAGGCAGGGAAAGGGGAGAGCTCATCTTCCACGTTCATTCTCAGTGAACCTTTTTTCAATCTCCAAAAACAACAGTTGTGGAAGACTCATGGGAAATTTCCTACTTAAGGTGGCACACGCATGAGTGGAGAAGGCTGTGACTTTGCTAGGTCTTACCATTGGATTCAAATGGTAAGACACTATCTTGGAGTATACTCTCTCCACCATGGTCAAGGAGTCGAATTCCTTGTGCTCCACCCCATAGCACTGTCGGGTCCATTGCGCCTTTACCTATAGACCGGCCTGTTTTGGAATTTCTACCACATCTGCCCTAGTTTTAGGCAACCCCAGAGCTTGCGCTATCGCCTCTGAAGAGTAAGAGACTTAAATGTCTTTGATTCTTACTCTTGACCCTGGTTGCCGATTCATCCAGAAGAGATAGGTTTCTCCTAAGTACCACTCACCACTAGTTGTGATGATTGGCCACATCGGAGAGTTCTGCAATTGGACTCTCACGTCTTCTGGAGCGTTATCGAGGAATGGTCCAAAATTTAGCTCTTGGAGGACCATCCGTTGGACCTCGCATGGCGTGATAGCATCAAGGCAGGCTTGGGTCAGGGTGACTTCAAGCTGTGGTGCTATCCCAAGAGTCTCATCCCCGAGCGATTGCCCGCTAGGAATCTCCTCTTCGGGAATCTGGTGAATAGATTCCACCTCATGTCTTTCACGGAAGGGCCCAGTTGCATGAGAGCCCTTCGCATACTCTGGCTATTGCACACCTCATCCCCTTCCCGTGCGTGGGTGCTTGTCCCTTGGTTGAGACAGTCCTTCGTCCCTTGGATGCCTCAATTTGGGTGCCATCTACAATCAAACATAACTATCCGTTAGACCATTCATAAGTAGTTTAAGATGGTACGTATATACTTTCTTAGTTTGACCAAGTTATGTTAATGGCACAGGCACACCGTTAAGTTTCCCGGAGCATTAAGTTAGGGGTTAGGGCCAAGGTTTTTATAACTAACAAACTAATTAATTAATTAGTTATAGTTAGTTTCACAAAGGCATCACCCCCCACGACTGAGAGCATACCTCTGACTCCAAATGATGAAAAATGGTAAAGTGCGGTGGGGTATATATAGGGGTTAGGCACTACGTTGATGGGGCTACATATATGCAGTCACTGTGTCGACGGGGCCCCGTCGATGCAGGGGTGTGCACCCGTTGACCAACGTTGACCAACCCATAAAAAGGCCGAAATGATGAATTTGAAACTCCAAATTGAGGCAGTTGAAGCACGTGAGAGGCCCGGACATGGCTAAGGACATGAGAAAGGTAATTAAACATGAAAAAGAGACAAAATAGGAGAACGAGACTCAAAAAGAACTCTGCGGGGAATAAATTGAGCGATGGGACCCAAAAATTAGTCAACCCTGAAATCCAAAGGTTGGGAGACTTAACAAGCGGGACCAAGGAAATGCAGGTGGGTCCTTCCCATAGCAGGTCATAGCCTTAGTAGCCCCTGCATAGCCCTCAACACCGGGGTGCGTGGGCCCCGAGGCCAAGAAATGGTGCTCACTAGGTAAGACTCCGATCCAAGAGATTTTGCCAAGGCATGGGAAACCCATGGATACCACGACACACTTTCACAACATAAAATAGGCAGTGAGGTGAGTGGCGGAGAGAACTGGATGAAGAGAGAGATGAGAGAATGCCATTCTGATCATCGAGCATAGGAAACCCCATGTGGAGATGTGGTTAAGTGACCTGGGAGAACCGGTTCGAAGTTCAGACCCAAACCATCCACATTTAGTGACATCGCAGTAATAGACGAAGTCTTGGCCATCCCCCAAGGAAGCAAGAATGACCTCACAAAGAACCACCACTCCAACAAACGGGAGAAGAAGGAAGTGAAATGGAACATAGTTATAGGGGACCAAGGAAGTCCCATAACTAGTGTGTGTAGCTCGTGAGAGGCGGTCTAAGGGGTGTGCTTTGAATTCCCCCATGATTCATTTTTCTTTTCGTTTGTGTGGGGGAACCACACCATGCGAAGACCCATGCGTGTTTGCATGCATCCAACCAAGGGGTGTGCTTTGAGTCCTCATTTTATTTGTTTATTTTGTTTATTTTGGGCTGTTTTTTTGAATTTTTTCAGTGAGGACCACACCATGCAAGGTTGGACTACCTAGAAGCTTCCGTGGAGAGAGACTTGGAGTGGGAGGAAATCTGTAAGGACACACCGAAAACCCAAGGAATAGAACAAAACAACGAATAAAGCGTTCCCCTTGAAGTCACACCTGATTCAAACCATTGGGTCATCCCTCAGTCTGGGAATGACACAAGTCACCCATTAATTAAAATGTTGTTAAGGTAAGGGGTTGCATGTGCTCAACAGAAGGGAAACCATGGAGTGGATGCATGGGTGGATGACGTGAACTCACTGCCGATTTAATGAGCGGAAATTAGATGTAAAGTCCAAAAAGAACCATGCGAGGGCGAAAACTAGACAACTAGGTAGACGAGTGTACATGACCCATCACAATGAAAATCATCCTCACCAGACATCTGAAGACAACAAGATGATAGATTAGCAATGATGCGAAAAAAATAAAACATGCACAAAGAAACAAAGAAATGAAAAATAAATAAGTAAAAAAAGGAAAAAAAATGTACAAAGAAGTTGCAAACGTATAAACGACGGTGAAAAACAAAAAAGTGTAAAACAAAAAATGACAAAATGGTGAGGGGTGTAGTGGAATGGATTGGCAGGGATGACAGTCTCCCCCATGAATGGATGGAAAGGAGGAGACATGAAAGATGGAGGGTGGTTAACCTAGTGATGACAAGGTGGGTGCACTGGCTGAGCGAAGTTCGTGGAGAGGTTTCAGTTGTTGGTGGTTGACTAACTATGTTCTAGTGGGGTCTGCAAGTTTGTGAATGAGCAAGGCCCCGGATGGGAAGGTTTCGAAGACAATGTAAGGTCCCTCCCACAATGTTTGAAACTTGGTTGGTTGGGATACGTGTGAGAGGTTCCAGTAGAACACTTTGTCTCCACATCTAAATGTGACCTTCCAAATCCTAAGATCGTGTTGTTTTTTGTTGTAGGCCTTGTGGATCTCATTGGAGGATAGGGCCACAAATCGGTTCTCATCTAACACACTTAAATTGATCAGTCATTCACGTTGTGCTAGCGGGAGGTCAAGGCCTAAGTCACTGGCGATGGATAGTGTCCAGAGTTATGCTTGGATTGGAAGTGTTGGCAACTTTCCGTACACTAACTCATAAGGAGAGTACCCTACAGGAAGTTTCCAAGTGGAGCGATAGGCCCATAGGGCATCGTGAAGCTTAGTGCTCCAATCCCTCCTATATTTGTTGATGGTTTGGGTAAGGATCTTGGTGATCTCCCTATTGGTGACTTCGGCCTGCCCGTTGGCTTGGGGGTGATAGAGAGTTGTGAATTTATGTGTTACCCCTAAGAATTGCATGAGTTTTCGAAAAGTGACACCCGTAAAATGAGTTCCATTATCTGAAATGAGTGCATGTGGCACTCCAAACCTATTAACGATTTTTTGTTGGACAAATTGTGCGACGGTGTTGGAAGAATAGTCGATGAAGGCGACTACTTCTACCCACTTTGTACAGTAGTCCACAGCTACGATGATGTATGCCTTTTCGTTTGATAGGGGTGTGATGGATCCCATGAAGTTGATACCCCAAATGTCAAAGGGTTCCAGTGGTTGGATCCAATATTGAGGTCCCTTTAACCGTGCCATCATCCCACCGTTCCTCTGGCATCGGTCACAGGAGCGAGCGAACCATTGTGTGTCCCTGAAGATAGTGGGCCAGTAATACTCTGCAAGCAGGATCTTAATGGCAGTGCGGCGTCCAGCATAGGGGCCCCCACAAGGGCCCTCATGAGGAACCTAGAGGATGCGCAACGTATCATCATCAGGGACACACCATCGAACCAAGCCATCTACGCACACCTTGTAAAGATGGCCATTGATTTCCATGAAATGCTTGGCCTTATGGAGAAACTGTTGTTTCTATCGATGGTTCCACTCCTTAGGTAACTCCTGGGTTGTGAGGTAGGTGAGGATGCAGTTGAACCAAGGGGATTCCTTGGTTACTTGAGGATCAATCGCGCTTGTGAAAAGGAGTTCATCTAGAAATTGGTCAAATAAGGGCTCCTCCTCCTCTGCGTTGTCCCATCGCAACCGAGACAAGTGGTCAGCAACCACATTCTCAGTCCCCTTCCTATCTACCATGGTAAGATCAAACTCCTGAAGAATCACCAACCACCGGATGATGCGGGGGCTCACTGTTGGTTTGTTCTGCAAGAACCGGATAGCACTGTGGTCAGCATGCACAAACACCTAGTCTCCAAGCACACAATGCCGGAATTTATCCAAGGCGAACACCACCGCCATCAATTCCTTTTTGGTGGTGTTGTAATTCAACTGAGCACCCACAATACTATGGCTTGCACAATGGATATAATAAGGATGTTTCTGATCATCACGCTGTGTAAGCATGGCTCCCATGGTGAAGCTGGATGCATCCGTCATAATGTGAAAGGGTCTGGACCAATCAGGGGCTCGTAGAACTGGAGTTTCTACAAGTTTGTATTTCAGCACTTGGAATGCGGATTCGCACTGCTTGGTCTAGATGAACGAAGCGTCCTTCTTTGTCAGCTCTACCAACAGCTTGGCAATCTTTGAGAAGTTTTCAATGAATCTTCGGTAGTAACCAGTGTGTCCAAGGAATGATTGGACATCTTTGATGGTACTTGGTTGGCGGGTGATGCCTTGGATAACCCTGATCTTTTCAGGATCTACGCTGATCCCTGTTTGTGAGATGCAATGCCCCAACACAATGCCTTCTTGGACCATCAAATGGCTTTTTTTGCCAATTAAGCTATAGATTGGTGTCTACACACCGTTTGAGAACTTGCTCAAGACGGTCCAAGGCTTGCTCGAACGTGGCCCCATAGGTGGAGAAGTCATCCATGAAGACTTCCACACCATTGTCGATTTGTTGCTAGAAAATGCTTAGGACAAGGTGCTGGAATGTAGCAGGCACATTGCAGAGGCCAAAGGGCATCTTCTTGTACGTGAAAGTCCCCCATGGACTTGTGAAAGTAGTTTTGGCTTGGTCCTCTGGTGCTATTTGGATTTGGTTATAACCACTATAACCATCCAAAAAGCTATAGTAGTGGTGCCCAGCTATGGTGTCTAACACTTGGTCCACAAATGGGAGCGGGAAGTGGTCCTTTAAGGTTGCCATATTGAGAAACCAGAAATTAATACAGACCCTCCACTTACCACCTTTCTTGGGAAAGATAACAAGTGGGCTAACCCATTCGCTATCGATGACAGAATAAATGAATCCCGCCTTTAGAAACTATTCGATTTCATCTTTCACAACTTGCTTTAATTTGGGATTCAACCATCTTTGTGGCTGTCGTCATGGTTTTATGGAAGGATCAAGATAGATTCAATGCTGGCAGACCCTGGGATCAACGCCCGTCAACTCAGGATATGACCATGCAAATGCAGCAACCCATTTGTTTACCACCTTCAACAACTTCTTCTTCTATTCTAGAGCAAGGATGGCATTAATGATTATCAGCTTGCCATTTTGCAAAAATGCATACTCTAAGTGAGCCGGTAAAGACTTTAACTCCAGGGGCTCTTGTTTGAAGCTCTCAGGGATTTTTAGTTGTCCCCAGTCATCTTGGTCATCAACAGTGGAGACCTATTGATGAATCTCTTCCATTTCATCTCTGCTATCAATGTAGACTTGTACAAGCCCCTCTGATGGTTCCATGCACAATGTGCTACTAGCATTAGTTGTCAACCACTGGGTGCCTTCTTAGTTAGTGGCTGCTGCGTACAAGCACTGTTGAACAGGTGATTCCTTGGTACATCGGCTGCATGCTTGAAGGGATATCCACTTAGCGAACCATAATTGTTGCACACAGGTGCACCCTGAGTCATTGTACGTGATGCATGGAACGTGTTTCTTCTCGATCTTCCCGAAAGGATTTTCCTTGGAAATTTCAAGGGACAGATCACGGAGGCCTACTCATGTGTCCACCGTGCTTAGCTAGGCCCTTCCCATGATGATTGGGAAGTTCCCCTTGCAGTTCTCTACACGGATGACCAGGAAATCAGCACGGTAGGACCACCCACAGACGGTGGTCATAATGTCCTCCACCAATCCCAAGGGAACAATGATGGACTGGTATGCTAACTCGAGCCGAATGTTTCTCTTCTTTAGTAGGGGCATGGTCCAGTTGTTGTACATATCATGAGAGATCAAATTGATCCCTGACCCTGAGTCTAGAAGAGCTTTGCATGGCTCATTCCCTGCCACCTGAATATAGATGAGGGAGCTTCCCGATTCAGTTAATTTCCTGGGAAGGTGACCTACTTTGATATAGTCGGTCATAGCATGCATGAGCATGACCGTTTGGACGTTGGAGTGCTATTATTGTTGGCTTGGAGGCTGCTCTGGTGGTGGAATAGTGGAGGTGCTTATAGGTTCAAAGGCACTGGCCAAAGGTGTATGTGAGGGTATGTTCAAAGTGTTGGGCCGGAAAAAGGGACGTTTCCATGGTTTGGGTTCCGGTCCACTCGGTTGAGGTGCCGGTTGTAAGTTAATAGCCCTCGTAGCGTTTTGTTGCTGCAGTTGTGGCGGTATCTCTCCTTGCATCGGAGGTGCAGGTGGTAGCTGAGTGGGATGTGATGGAGGAGTGGTAGGAGAAGGTGATGGAGGGTAGAAGAGATGTGGGTTTTCCCCCTGGGGTGATGGAGATTGAGGGCAAAAATACTCCGGGGGGTGGTAATGACTTTGAAAGGCTGCATGGCTAGAAGAGTCCCTTGGAAAGACCGATTGCTGAACATAGTACCCATAAGGATCTGGCTATTTGTAAGGGTACTGCTACCTTGGAGGTGGCATCTCCCATGTTTGTGGGTGCTGCCACTGTTGGAAGTATTCATACGGTTGCGGTGGCGCTCCACTTGGATAGTATCCTTGTTGCTGCTAGTGGAATCGCCTAGAATTGCCTTGTGGATAAGGCAACCGTTGGAGTGTTTGCCTTTGTGCCAAGCAAGGGTTCAATGCGTACACCCCAGACTCTTGAAGATGCGACACCACAGGACAACATCCCTTAGGATGTTCATATTGGTATATGCCACATTCATCTTCCTCCTCGGTGTCAGAGTCTATAACTTGCTCTGCTACAACAACCTTACCCTTTCCCTTATATTGGGGATGTTCAACTTCCTTCTTCCTATGTCGATCGTGGTCATTACCTTGTGCTCTAGACTCCTCTATGATTTTCAACACGTTTTGGACCCTTTCGTCCAGAGAGTCCCACATCTTATCCACCTTTGCCGAAATTTCAGATGTGAACTTTTGTAACGACAAACTCTTTCAGTTTACCACTACTTCCAGTGATGATTCTTCCTCCTCATCACAAAAATGGACTTTCCTTTTTCTGAGGGAAGGATCCTGGTTGAATTCTTCTGCACTCTCATTTTTTCTGAGTTCACCTTCCTCCTTGGCCACCTATTCAATGAGGCGTTGTAACTGATGGGCCCTTAGCTCTGACAGTCGCCTTTTTGCCCCCGTCCTTTTGCTTCCTCCTACCGCGGTTACGATTAGAACCTGAGTTGGATGAAGGAGAAGGAGAGTGAGAGGATGGAGAAGAAGGAGAGGGATCTCTCCCTCTACCCCGATGACGGTCCTGATTGTCTCGTTTATCCTTGCTATGTGACCCTCCATCCCCTTGGGAATCTTGGCCACCTAGATGCTTGGAATGAATCATGGATTGGAGGACCTAGTGCCCTAGGGGAAGTTTGGTTGAATGGGTGTCATGAAAGATGGGATCTCCATCGTCTGGAAGCCCTTGCGAGAATAGGGGGTTACTGAATTGTTTCCCCTTCAGCTGTTCATATCTGTCTGCCTGCTGCTGATCTCTTGCTCTTTGAGCCTCAGTGGGACGATAGTCCCGGTAGTCATGATCATCCATGACATACTCTGCTCCAAGGTTTTGGATGCCCAATCTGCCAAGATTGTGAAATAGCATCGCAGGAGCCGATCGATCAGGAGCGTGTATAATATTTCCCTCCATGTCCCACCATCGTAGATGCTCATCCTGATGTAGGGTGAACGTGAAATCAGGGACGTACTCATCGGGATGCTTGTATACCACACGACACTCTTGTGGCATCGGTGGGGTGGATATGTCCCTCTTGTGAGAAGACATGCTAGACGTTAGATGGTCCACGTAATCGATGTACCTTAATATTTATTTTTAATTCGCCTAGCGTGCGTAAATATTTCTATCCTAGGTCTGTTCCAATGAGTTGAATGATAATTTCACTAAAGTTAGATGATGCATGTAAGACTTACAGTCCCCGACAACGACGCCAATGATGAGTGGCTAGGTACCCCTACGTCCAACCATACAAATCACGAGCGTTCACACGTGACCCGGTCGAATTCCGTAGACTGTAAGCACTTAACATACAATAGACTCTAACCAGTGGAACTTTGGGTTAGAACGGTCATTATCTTCCTAATCTCAATTGTGATGTTCCATTTACAATGGTTAAGTGAGTCTCAGGCTAATGATTTTTATAGCTTTTCGCATATCTTTTGGCGACTAATTTAAGGTATGAAAGGTAAGGAATAAACTATTATCTAATCTCTAATTATCCTAACTTGTATTCTATCTATTCCTAGCATAAGTATCCGGTCCCATCTTCCGAGCACGTTATGAGCATCTCCTAACACTTCTAGGCTACCAGACGTTAAGCGTCACTATGTTTACCAAGTGTTTGATTTACGTTCGAGATGGTCGTACTTATGGCCTTTATGAACTACGACTGAACAATAACGATTAAAATAATAATAACATAAACTTAAGTAAGTAACATGTAACTAACAAAGCATAAATATATTAAACTACTGAAAGCATAAAATAGCTAAGTCCAAATGTTGTAAGGAATGCTTGAATAGTTTGTCTTTATTGCTGTCATGCCAATGGGCTCAGATACATCAACGCTCGAATAAAGAGCCGATTACTTTTCTTACACCTACTGTGGGCACTTGGAAAATATTTTATCTCCTGCAGGAACAAACTGTAAGAGCTTCGCTACAACTAACTAAAAGATGCCTAAATGAGGCAGAAGGCCCTCTTATTTATAGGCCGAGATGGGCAGCTGCGTAAACAGGGCCACGTTGACCTAGGAAAGCCACGTCGACGGGCCCGCGTTGATGCGGCAGGCTACGTCGACGGGACCGCGTTGACATGGCCTAGCCGACGCAGGACTCAATGACACTTCATCAAGGAGGTCTTTCATCATGTCTTTTCATAAGATGAAATCTTGGATCCCATTAAAGATGATAGGACAATTTGGTATTTCCTTATTGCAACTCATAGTAACGCTGTCTCTGATACCAATATTATCATTATTTACAATTAAATACTAAAATTTTGGTGAGATTATATGATTAAAACATTGATGATTATTGAATGTTGAAAGGATGAAAATCTAAACTAGTGAGTAGATCTTGATTAAAATTCTTATTGGAGAGTTGAAGATCATGTTAATTAGTAAATGTGTTCAGAGCTTGATGAAGATGAGAAAGTTGAAGATTGAAGAGAGCAACCTTTGTGAGGACAATGTTGAAGAATTGCTAAAAATTAAACTTTACAAGAAGATGAAAAGGCAATAAGAGTAACAAGATATTGAAAAAAATTCATAACCACCTTTTACTACATTCAAAGCCAGGTCTTACATCATTGTATGACCATTTCTTTTATGGAAAGTTATTTTCCACTCAATAGATTTTAAAAATAATGATGGATTCAACCAAAATTACTTACCTCCAAAGCTTAAGGTACCATGCTTATTTTACCAAATTTTAAATTTAGTTGTAATTATAATAAAGAATGTCTTCTCAAATATTCCATTTATTAAGCTATACAACTCCCTTTATCCTTTTTGAAAATATAAACTTTACAAGTACTTGTAGGTTATGGAGAATTAACAATCATGCTTGGAAGTTGAAACCATGCAAACCTACCTTGAGGACTCTATCATAGATGAGAAAATAATACAAACAAGAGTATGGAAAATGAAATCTCTTTGCATTGTGAAAGCTAAGCAAGTGTGAAGAAAAGCTAAGTGATTTAGCCTGAATCTCTAAAGCCTTGATCCAGGATGATAGAAAATATTTTTTAATTAACACGTGTTATGTAATAGTTAATAATTAGAAAGAAAATTAAAATTGTTTGCCATTAATTTAATCATAGTGCTTATAGCAGTTACTGAGTTTCAAGATTTTCTAACCGCTAAACCTCCTAAATAACACTTGTGTTTTACTCCAACACATGGAAAATAGCGTCTCTCCTTAATAATTAGAAAGAAGATTAAAATTGTTTGCCATTAATTTAATCATAGTGCTTATAGCAATGATTTAGTTTCAAGATTTTGTAACTGTTAAACCTCCTAAATAACACTTGTGTTTTACTATGGAAAATAGCATCTCTCCTTTTCATCCCTCCTTTATTTTTTCCTAATTGCTTTGTAGAAACCTAAGAGAGACTAGAAAATGAAACAATGCTTTCAATGAGAGTCAAACTCATGACCTCCCACTTACTATATGGATGCTCTAACCAACTGAGCTATGAAAGCTTAGATTTCATACATCTATGTCTAATCTTGTCACTTTACCATTCTTCATCTTCATTTTTTTTACTTTAAAAGCATATATAAAGTTGGTCGTTCCTATGTACCAGTTATATCTAATTAAATATACACCTAGATAATATTGATGAGAGACTTTACATTACCCTTGCTTAATGTTACTTACAAATTCTATGGCTATTTTTCATTAGAAATGGTAAAGAAAACAGGCATATCAATATCAATTTCAAACCCTAGACATAGTTGTAAACCTATATTTTTGCCTTGTCCTATGTAAAATATATTTTGGACAAACTGCTTTAGTTTTTACCATTTCAATTTTATTTTATTTTATTTTGATTGTTTGTCTTACTTTGCTGATTGTACAATATAAAAATAAAGGAAAATGCATTTTTTCAATGTAAATGGTGATAATGCTATATTTTTTAAAAATTGGCGGAGTCTCTTGATTTTTCTATTAAATTTATTATCATGTACCATGAGTCATTAAATTTGCTTTAAAAGCAGCATCAAACAAGAAAATCTTTAAAAAAGAGAAATTGCATATTAAAAAAAAACTACAACAAAAAAAGGATTTTTGATAGTCGGTGATGTGAGCTTTGTGATTCATTTTGTTCAACTTTTTCATGTGGGTTGGGAGTCTTTCATGCATTTAATATCATCGATGCATGCACAGGAATGAGTGTTTTGACGGCAAGAGGCAAGACAATTCACGGAGAGATGAGACTATGCTATTAATAAAATAAGCTTTACGAAACTATGATATTATCACTTAATAATACTATTGTTACATTTTATGGCTGTTTCTGAAGCTTCAACTTTGTAAAATCATTCCAGGTTCCATGCTATGCCTTGAGTAACCTCTCGTTATTTTTGTTCTTATTTCAAACTGACCTGAAAATTATGTGCATTCTTTTTCTTTAAAATTGATACCAAGAATTTGGCTCTGCCGAAGTGAATATTATAAAAAATTGCAAACTTCAAACTAACGGCTTTAAAGAATATCGAACATGGGTTTAATCAGAAATTCATGTCTCTTAAAAGGCGTTCATAAATCACATTGGTAAGAGCATGAGATAAAGTCACAACCCCACCGTCATTAATGCATCCAGTGCAAAGTGACAAAATCACACATATATATATATATATGGATGCTATTTACCTATTCACATGAAAATGCAAAAGCACAGCTAGTAACCAGGATTCTTGCCATTCTAATGGGGAAAAACTAGGTTTCAGATAACAAGAAGTTCACGGGAACAGAGTAAAACTTTTAATGACTGATACTTTCTATCCTATGTACAACTGAGGGAGCTGAAACCTTTCTGGCCAAAAGATGCATGCAAAGCAAGAGCAATACTATTAGAGAGTTTAGCTGGATGATACCTCTTGTATTTCTGCTTTCCCATATTTGTTTAGTGGTGGCTGTGTTTCCACTCGCTTTACTACTTCATCCAAGTTATTGAAGGGAAGTCCAAGCCGATTCTCGATATCAATTGTGATTGACAAAGAAGTGTGTGAATCATATATCATGGACAGAACAGACTCTACTTCTTTCATGGATGGCCTCAATGCAGCATCTTTGCTTGTGCAAATCAGGGCTACCCTCAGTATACCTTCAACCACCTCCAAATCTTTTTCTTTCTGAATTTCAATCCCTTCACTGCTGTGATTTGCCCTTGTTAAAATACCTTTAATTCTCTCTACTTTTTCCTCTTCTATGTTTGTCTGGAACACCGTGGAGACCCAATCTGGTAATGTGAGATGAGGACCAAACATATCATGTGTGGGCTCTGTTTTGGTCATGACTTCTAACATTACTACTCCAAAGCTATAAACATCTCCTTTAATGGACACCTCTCCTCCAACTCCGTACTCTACCTCAATAGTAAGCATCAATATATTAGTAGGGATATATGGTTAAAGGTAAATGATAAATAGCCCTCAAATATTAAAATTATACAAAAACAGGGCTAGAACGTTAGTTGAAAAAATACATATACATACCAGGAGCAACATATCCTATAGTGCCTTTGATTGCATTGAATGAGGAAGATGTTTCTGATGCTGTCTGGTGTGCCACAAAATGGGCTATGCCAAAATCAGAGAGCTTTACTGTCATGTCTTCATCCAGCAACACATTATGTGGTTTAACATCACAGTGAATTACAGTGGGGCTGCAATCATGATGAAGATAATTGAGTGTCCCAGCTAACTCTTTCAATATGCGTAGCCTCATTTGCAAAC
>MNCI01029685.1:166804-210857 GCA_015680685.1 Gnetum montanum
TATATTGACCTCAGTCACAACAAACTGCAAGGCAACATTCCAAGTGAACTGGCTCTTGCAAACACCACTCTTACTTACCTTTATCTCCAGCACAATAATTTATCGGGCCCCATTTCTCCCACAATAGGTGAGTTGGCAAATCTGCGTAATCTGAGCCTGAGTATGAACTCATTTGCTGGAAAAATTCCTCCTGAGATGGGTAAATGTTGGCTACTGGAAGATCTGGATCTTTCAGCAAACAACTTGTCCGGAGAAATCCCACCAGAGGTTGCTGGTCTAAAATCTATTATATTTGGATTCAACTTGTCCAGAAATGCTTTAACAGGGAGAGTGCCTGACAATATAGGAGGTATGCTGATGGCCCAGTATTTTGATCTCTCAAACAACCATCTCTCAGGGAACATTGGCATTCACATTGTAGAATGGTTAAACGCGGTGGAGGTCAATCTCTCTTTCAACAACTTCACCGGAAATCTGTCAGAAAAAATTGGTTACAAGTTAACACAGCTTCAAAACATGGATCTCTCCTGTAATTCTTTCACAGGAGTAGTGCCCGAGTCATTGTCCAACCTTTCTTATCTACAGTTTTTGAATTTCTCCTACAATAATTTTGAAGGANAATTTTGAGAAGGTAGAGATATAGGCAGGGAGAGTACCTTGCATACTGTTAAAATTCAGATTCAGCTCTATCAAAGAAGTAAGGTTGGCCATGGACTTTGGAATGCTTCCCCTGAAGAAGTTCTTTGCGAGATTCAGCAGTTGCAATTTGTTCAATCTTCCTATTGATGTTGGCAGCGTTCCTTCAAACTCATTCCAATATAAATATAACTGCGTGAGAGAAGTGCAGTTCATTAGGGAGCTGGGAAGAGTGCCTTCGAGGGAATTGGTGGCCAAATCAAGGTAGTCAAGGGAAGAAAGGTTGCCCAACTGATGTGGAACAGGGCCCCTGAGAAGGTTGTACGAAAGGTCAAGTTCGGTCATGTGTTTGAGTTGAGCAAGGGACTCGGGAATTAGACCGAAGAAAGAGTTACTGGAAAGGTACAGTAGCTTGAGCCGGGTGAGGTTGCCAACAAAAGCAGGAATGGTGCCATTCAGATGGTTTTCATAGAGCTGAAGCTCAGTTATCATTTTGAGTTGAGCAAAAGACTCTGGAATTGAACCACTGAGAGAGTTGTTGAAAAGGCGCATTACCTTGAGCTGCGTGAGCTGTCCCAGAGAAGCAGGAATGGTGCCATTCAAATAATTGTCAGACAAATCAAGCTCCTCAAGAAAAGAAAGGTTGCCCAATTGTGAAGGAATGGGACCTATGAATGAGTTGTCGTCGAGGTACAGAATGTTGAGCCGAATTAGCCTTCCCAGAGAACCAGGAATGATGCCATTCAGATGGTTCTCATAGAGCTCAAGCTCGGTTATCATTTTGAGTTGTGCAAAAGATTCTGGAATTGAACCGCTGAGAGAGTTGTTGAAAAGGTGCATTACCTTGAGCTGCGTGAGCTGTCCTAGAGAAGCAGGAATGGCGCCATTCAGATAATTGTTGGACAAATCAAGCGCCTCAAGAAAAGAGAGGTTGCCCAATTGTGAAGGAATGGGACCTGTGAACGAGTTGTCGTCGAGATACAGAATGTTGAGCCGACTTAGCCTTCCCAGAGAACCAGGTATGATGCCATTCAGATGGTTCTCATAGAGCTCAAGCTCGGTTATCAGTTAGAGTTGAGCAAAAGACTCTGGAATTGAACCGCTGAGAGAGTTGTCGAAAAGGTTCATTACCTTGGGCTGCGTGAGCTGTCCCAGAGAAGCAGGAATGGTGCCATTCAGATGGTTTTCATAGAGCTGAAGCTCAGTTATCATTTTGAGTTGAGCAAAAGACTCTGGAATTGAACCGCTGAGAGAGTTGTCGAAAAGGTTCATTACCTTGAGCTGCGTGAGCTGTCCCAGAGAAGCAGGAATGGCGCCATTCAGATAATTGTTGGACAAATCAAGCTCCTCAAGAAAAGAGAGGTTGCCCAATTGTGAAGGAATGGGACCTGTGAATGAGTTGTCGTCGAGGTACAGAATGTTGAGCCGAATTAGCCTTCCCAGAGAACCAGGAATGATGCCATTCAGATGGTTCTCATAGAGCTCAAGCTCGGTTATCATTTTGAGTTGAGCAAAAGACTCTGGAATTGAACCGCTGAGAGAGTTGTTGAAAAGGTGCATTACCTTGAGCTGCGTGAGCTGTCCCAGAGAAGCAGGAATGGTGCCATTCAGATAATTGTCGGACAAATCAAGCTCCTCAAGAAAAGAGAGGTTGCCCAATTGTGAAGGAATGGGACCTGTGAACGAGTTGTCGTTGAGGTACAGACTGTTGAGCCGACTTAGCCTTCCCAGAGAACCAGGAATGGTGCTGTCAAGGGAATTCACGCAAAGAGCAAGAAACTGCAGCGAAGAAAGATTGCCCAGCTGGGGAGGAATTGAACCCTTAAGCATGTTGTTAGCTAGTGAAAGTTGCTCAAGTTGCGAAAGCTTACCAAACTCAGAGGGAATGAAGCCGGACAGAGAATTGTTGGAAACATTGAACACCTTCAACATAGATAAATTTGCTATGGCCAAAGATATTGATCCCTGCAAACCATTGCCGCCAAGCTCCACTGAAATGACTCTGCCTGCAGACGAGCATTGAATTCCAGTGAAGTTGCAAGCATTAACAGAGTCAGATCGCCAATCTTGTAAAACAGAGTGAGGATCACTGGTGATGCATTTTTTGAAGGCGTTTAAAGATTTGACGTCATTAACAGCAGCATCATCATCATTTGCATTTGCAAAAGAAACAGCAACGCCAAGTAGCAGCAAACATGCAAACAATGTAAATCCAACAAAAGCGCGTGACAAAATGTTGGGTGCCATATTATTGTTGTTAGCTGAGGAATGAGGAGCAGAATGCTAAGCTTTTCCAGCAAAGGCGAGCTTTGCTCTTGTGTATGATACATATACTCTTTAGATTATGAAGTTTCCTGTTGATATTAGAATTCAAAAATAATGGTAATGGGTCACGCGAGCGAAAATTTGGGAACCTCATACTGTTGAGTGACTTGACTTGACTTTGGCGTACGAGTGGATGACGATGAGAATACGACTTCAACCTTATCATCTTATCTGCACTTCATCTCTAATGTTACGTAAATGGTAAGTCCAGTGGAACCTGTCACAAAGAAGATATTACAATAATTGCAAGGCTCCAACCATAAATGTCAAGAAGACATTACAATAATTGCAAGGGTCCAACCATAAATATCATGGGCATCATGCTTGTTGATTGTTTTTTTAAAGTATGATCAGCTTTTATTGGCCTGTAATCTTTAAGGCACCGCGAGTCAAGTCAACTTGGAAGTATTCTTATTGTTTTTATTTACATAAATAGTCATTGAAAATCTACGTAAGTTGAAGAAAATCAAACATTAAAAAGGTAAACACCATGGCATGCTATGAAGGAAGTATTTTGGTAAGAGATAAAGAAATTTTGGATGGATGAAAATTTTATTTTCAAAAATTATTAAAAACATTAAATTTTAAAACGAGGATACAGAAAAAGAAAAGCTAAATTTTGGATTGGGAATGAATTTTACTTCTTCAATATAAAGATAACCATATTTTTAATGAAAAATTTTACAAGATATTAATTATGCCATGTTCCCATTCCCAATTCTTCAATACTACCATTTTATAACAAGCAATTTATTTTCCAAGGGACACCTGCCCTAACAGTGACAAAATGAACTCACATTGCTTGCTTCACCATGTCATTGGTCAATCTCACCCATAAATTAAATTAAAAAATAAATAAAGTCGTCACCAATTTGCATTTTTTTGAAAATACCAAACCAAAACAAAACAAAATCATCGGTGGAAGCAAGAACCCATGGAGCACGGTTTCTTAACTCAAAAGCATGAAGTTTATGGTAATTCACGCGTAGGCTTCTACCATCGACTGCCAAATACGGAACATTGCAATGAAATGTCTGTCTCTATCGAACTTTGGCATTCTGTTACACGAGAAATATAGGGTGATAAATCTGTTTTATTAGGACGATGCAGCTGAAGTGAATGTCATGTGCAATGCTTGGTCTATGTAACCTTTGGATGTTGAATTTTCAATAACAATCATTGAGGATGACGTGGCAAATTTTGGCTTTTTTGTTCCATCTGTTTTATTTAGTTTAAAAAAGGATGATGATAATTAAAAATAGTGATAACACTATATATACATGTGCTGCATGGCTAATGTCTGGTGTAGGATAAAGATTATATGTTCCATCAATCTATCCACAAAAGCATCTTGCTTTTACCAATCAATTTACCTGACATTCCCAATACTTGACATTCCTTCCTAAAACTGCTTTTAGATCTATTTTCATTTAAGGTTAAGAATACCTTAAGGAGTTAAGGGCTACTTGTTGCCCCTGGCTTAATGTCCCATAATAAACCTTCCCATACCTTCCTTGACCAATTAAGTTAGCTGCACTAAAACATTGAGTGACTCTTTGCAATTCTTCTACTGATAATTTCATGAATGGATTCTGGAGGTTGAGGACTAAAAAAGAAGTTGATTTAAAACTGTTCCACTTTATCAATAAGATCCAGATGGAAAGACTGAGAAGAACCCTGCACAAGGAGGTGGTGATTATCAGGACTACTTTGAGAATGCTCAACTTGTGGGAAGTATGGTGTTTCCCTATCTTGCATTCCATGAGACCAAAGCATCCACCGCATAGCACAGAATTTTCAGTGAAAGGTTTCAGTGAAAGACCGTTCACTGAGGTTCTTAAATATGCCCTGTCTACAGGGTATGCACCCTTCAAAATTATGTAGATGAGAAAGGTTGGACAATGACTCGGGCACTTCTCCTGTGAAAGAATTATAGGAGAGATCCATGTTTTGAAGTTGTGAAAACTTGTACCTAATTTTTTCTAACAGATTTCCAGTGAAATTGTTGAAAGAGAGATCGGCCTCCACTGCATTTAACCATTCTGCAATGTGAATGCCAATGTTCCCTGAGAGATGGTTGTTGGAGAGATAAATATACTAGGCCATCTGCATGCCCCTATGTTTTCAGGCACTCTCCCTGTTAAAGCATTTCTGAATAAATTAAACCCAAATTGAATATGCCTTTTAAACCAGCAACCTCTGGTGGGATTTCTCCAGACAAGTTGGTTGCTGAAAGATTGAGATGTTCCAGTAGTGAACATTTACCCATCTATGGAGGAATTTTCCCAAAGAAAGAATTCATCCTGAAATTGAGCCGACACAAATTTGCCAGCGCATCTGTGGTGGGAGAAATGGGGCCCCATAAATTATTGCGTTGGAGATAAAGGTAAGCAAGGGTGTTGCTTGCACGAGCCAGTTCACTTGGAATGTTGCCTTGTTGTAACTGAGGTCCATATACTGAATAGAACTCCTGAATAGAACTCCTGTTCCCCATCTGTGAAGGAACGTTGCCATATAAAAGATTGCTTTCTAAGTCAAGTTCAAAAACTGCCGAGAGGTTGCCGATGCTGCACGGAACTCTGCCATAGATGATATTGCCATTTAAATATAACTGTTCAAGATTTGGCCAGTGAAAACCTATGTTTGAAGGTAAGATTCCTCTTAAGTTCATGTATTCCATACTTAACAACTTCAAACGCCTGCAATTGAAGAGGACTTTTAAAATGGGAATGGATTGATCATAGGTATTAAATTGCCTTATGAGTTAATTTTTAACATAGACTAAGAATTGAGACTGATTGCAATTTAATGAATAAAAAACAAATGAAAGAACAATCCAATGAATAAGAAATGAATGAATGAACCAATGCGTTCAAATATGGATGACTAGACTATTCTATTTCAAGTGTCTATGTCTTCTCTAGAGTAAATAATTGCATTTCAATTTTGTATTGGTTGTCATTGATAATTGGATGTTTCTAGAGTTGTTAGGAACATAAGAATTTTCAACATTGCCTTCATGTGTTGATACTTTCAACATAAACAATGTACATATGCTATAAGCTACATGGCTAATGTATAGTGGAGGATAAAGATTATGTTCTCCATCAATCTATCCACAGTCACCAATCAATCTAGGTTGTGCAGGTAAGCATTCAATCTATGTATTATTGCAAATTGTCATGTATTTTTTTTCATGTGAATTGTTAGATTGACAATGCGACATTTCTAGAGTTATTACTAAAGAATTTCCAACAAAATGCCGTTGAGTTGATTCTTCCGATACAAGTTAAGCATGGTGACAAGTTCCAAATTAATGGATAAGAAATGAATGAATGAAGAATACAATGGATAAGCAAAGAGTGAATGAATCAATGAAGATCATTGTAATATTTGAAAGAGGCCAAATATGAATGAATGGACGATTCTATTCTAAGTGTCTATGTCTTTTCTAAGAGTACGAAATCTATCCACAATCTATCCATAGACAACAAAATCTATCCATACACAGCATAGCAGCATTTTATGTCCATCTACGTAACAAAATCTATCCATAAACAGCATAGCAGCATTTTATGTCCATCTACGTTGTATTCATGCAAGTTGCAATGTATTTGGTGTTACGTGAAAAAGCAATGACATAAATGACCTTTGAATTTCCATCGTACCGGCAAACGATGACCGGTTCTTTCATCAACCGCGGGCGGATTAGAATTTATTGTTAGGAGGAGAAGTCAATAATTTTGAAAGTGATTTATCCGATTTTGCAAAGCCACTCCTCCGAACTCCGATTTATTTATTGGCATTCTTAAAAGCCGACACTCAAGAATTTTCCGCAAACCAAGGCCATTCATTCATTCATTTTAGTAGTTGGGGTAGTGCAGGTATAAAAGCAAGGAATGGACTATTCTATCTCCACAATTTGGCTCTGCTACCTTAAAAGTGACAGGCTACTGCTTATTAGTTATTGGTCAAGCTCAACAATATATTATTCAATATACATCTTCATCCACATTAAAGGGCATTCAACGCAATGCCGGAAAAAAAAACGTCGCTCCGTTTGCATCCCGTTCTCACGTCAAACCATATATTTATTCACTTTTAATTTACTCCCTTTAGAAACAGAAGTTATATGTCAGTATATTGTAGTATATTTAAAATAATAAAAATAAAATAAATCAAATTTTATATAGTAGTTTTTAAACACATAAAAGATAAAGAATAGAATTTTAAAAAGATACAACAGTTGAAGATTTAGAATTGATATTTCATTGAAGGAGATATTATTTTCATGATAATATGTTATGGATTTGTACAAATAACTAACTGATGAATATTGTACTTGATATTAGAATTCTTTGTAAGTCAAAAATAATGGGGTCAATCTAATGAAAATTTGTGAACATGGTATTGTTGAGTGACTTGACATGCCTTTGGAGGATGAGCATGACTCCAACCTTATCATCTCATGTGCACTTCATCTGTAATGTAACATAACTAGTAAGTCCAACTGTAATGTAACATAACTAGTAAGTCCAATGGAACATGGAAAAAGAAGATATTACAATAATTGCAAGGCTCCAACAATAAACGTAACGGGCACAGCCATTGTTGACTGCTTTTTAAACCTTTCACACCCTACAAGTCAAGTCAACTTGGAATTATTATTATTGTTTTTATTTACATAAATAGTCATTGAAATAGAGGCAGAAAATCTATGTATCAAGTTGAATAAAATCAAAGATAAAAAAGGTAAACACCATGGTAGTATTTTGGAAATAGACAGAAATTTTGGATAGATGAGAATTCTATTTTCAAAAATTATTAAGATCATTAAATTTTTAAAAGAAGATACTGAAAAAGAAAAGCTAAATTTTGAATTAATCAATGAATTTTATTTCTTCAATATGAAGACAACCTAAAAATAGAAAATTTTATTGATTATGTCATGTTCCTATGCCTAATTCTTCAATGGTACCAGATTTTTTAACAAATGTTGTGGTTATTAGTAAAAAAAAACCTTTATGAAAGATGACATCATTAAGGTAAGATATCTTTGAAAAAAAAAATATTAAAGATTTGATGGACCAGCAAATTGAATTATCACACGCTATGAGTATATGTAAGTGAAATTCTGTATAGTAAGTGAAATTCTGAATAGCTGGACTTGGCGTGTTAGAGACTTATTTGTTTGTAAAGTTAAGGTTGAAGGGTCCATCCTGCTTAGATTTTGCTCAACGTATTGCTTAAGGTCACCAATCACGGTATTGCTCGGGTGACTTGAACAGGTGCACAGAATGCTATGCTCGGGTGTTGGGGCAAAGGCTACATAAGATTTTGTGTATGATATATGTACGCTTTAGGTCACAGATTTTCCATTTGATATTATTATTATTATTAGAATTATCTCTCTGTCAAAAATGAAGTCACCCGAGCCAAAATTAGGGAACGTCATACGCATCCTGCAACCTCTTCTTTTCTGCACTTCATTTGTAACGTAACTGGTAAACTCAGCGGAATATGAAAAAAAAAAAAACAAAAAACAAAAACATATTACGTAACGTAACTGGTAAACTCAGCGGAATATGAAAAAAAAAAACAAAAAACAAAAACATATTACAATTGTTGCAAGTGGTTAACGAAACAAAAAACAAAAACATATTACAATTGTTGCAAGTGGTTAACGAAACAAAAAACAAAAACATATTACAATTGTTGCAAGTGGTTAACGAAACAAAAAACAAAAACATATTACAATTGTTGCAAGTGGTTAACGATAAGTGTCATGGCCAATTGGCAATGGCACAACGTCCGAGACAAAGCAATTCCAAATATTTTCCAACCCTCATTGTTAACTACTTTTTAAAATATGGGTTGGCTTTTATTGACTCATACCTTTCACAAATTAAGATAGAATCATTGTTATGGTCTTTATAGTCAAGTTGGAATTCTTGTTATTGTCTTTATTTATATAAATAGTCATTGAAATAAAGGCAGAAAATATAGGTATAAAATCAAAGATAAAAAATGTAACACAAACACCATGGTATGTTATGTTACGAAAGAAGTATTTTGATTATAGATAATGAATTTTTAAATAGGTGATTTTTTTCCCAAAATTATTAAGAACATTAAGTTTTTAAATGAGGCTTCTCAATAAGAAAAACCAAATTTTAGATTGGTCTGCAATGTTAGAAAGCGCGGTCGTAATTCCGTCTAGATTTTGCAGTGGGCATTTCAAAGTTACGGATTCTCTTGCCACAGTTTCACCAATCACGGTATTTGCTCAAGGTCACCCATAAACTAAAATGTACTTTTTCTTGAACTGACACCTGTATTGACAGTGACAGCATAGACATTAATGGACTCACCCATCCTGGTATTGGTGAAGCCCAACCATAAATTAAAAAATGCGTTAAGAAATCTGGACCCTACGCACTTGCACTGTTGGATGCTTCTGCTGACCGACTGACCGATCTCTTGGTTGGGGTCTTAATAACTTGATCGCTTTCTTTCCAGGGATGAAAAGAGTCCACATATGCATGTGTGCTGTGAATTCAAAGGTACCGTGACATGTCTCTACCCATTTTTTTGTCGTACGTTGGGATGTGCTTGATTTCCTACCCCCAAGACAAGGAAATTCTAACCACCAATTGTGGACTACTTTTTAAAATATGGTTTAGCTTTTATTGACTCATGCCATTCACACCAGCAAGTCAAGTCAAGATGGAATTATTGTTATTGTCTTTATAGGGAGGTTGGAATTATTGTTACCGTCTTTATTTATATAAATAGTCATTGAAATAGAGGGAGAAAATCTAGGTATCAAATTGAACAAAATCAAAGATAAAAAATGTAAACATTATGGTATGTTATGAAGGAAGCATTTTGGTAATAAATAATGAAATTTTTGATGGCTGAAAATTTTATTTTCCAAATTTATTAAGAATGTTAAATTTTTAAGAAAGGATGTTTAATAAGAAAAAGAAAATTTTAAATTGGTCAATGAGTTTTACTTCTTTAACTTGAAGACAACTTTATTTCAGATAGAAAAGATGCAAGGGCAAATAACACCCTTATAGAAGCTTAGAACTGTATAGAAGATACAAGAGTCATATATGTCACTTCTCCATTCTCGAATGATGTTGCTGCATAACAAAGATGGTAACTCTTCATAACAAGTGTTATTGTTATTGTAACAAGACCCAAAAGGGCATTTGTAATTGAGATCTGAAAGGATGCATTGTAATAATGGATGTGTCTCTTGAGGTAACCTTTGGGGATTTGACCTAAGGCATTTATACCTTGGCTTAGAGGTCATGCTAGCACAGAGTGGCAAAGCTAGTACAGTCAAGTCATAGGAGTCGAGTGAAGCAGGACAAGTGGACTGACCATCCCTTTTGGCTGATTATAAGCCTAACTGTGGTGGTAGTGTTAGATTGCTTCTAATGGATAGATGTCAAAGGAAGAAAACCTCAAGGAACACTTTCAGAGCATGATCCAGATACATTATTCCATATCAATAAAGCATCATTTTCTTTCTTGTTTTGCACTTTCTTTGTTATTTCCTATATGCATAATATCGAATGTTACATATATTTGACATTTGGTATATTGTCTTCTTACGTATAATGTCTAATATAACATATATTTGACGTTTTCCATAACATCCAAGGATAGGATGTCACAATATAGATAACAAAAGTGTTCTAGCAAAATTTTGAAAAATGTAATAATGCTTAAGAGTTTTCAAGATATTCACACTGGAATTTCAATTACATTCCATGTTGTTCAAGTAAACATGAAAATGTACCTCTTTTACAATGAACACCTGCCTTGACAGTGATAGCATTCATGTTGCTTGCTTGACTCTAACTCACCAATCATGGTATAAGAACTCACACTAATGGTTGTTGATGAAGAATCTTTAGTTGGTTGCATCAACGAGGTGCCATCGATGCAAGCTCGTCAACATAGGGTTTCCTATGTTGACATGTACTTGTCAACGTGGCACCCTAGTAGGTCTATAAATATGACACCCCAACCATGTTAATGGGGAGTTAGAATTTCAGTTGCTATCAGAACTTTTGTAATTTGTTTGCGTAAGAGATAGAATAATTTTCTAAGTGCTTGCAACAGGAGTCAAGGAGTGTACGGATCTTTATTCAAGCATTATTGTACTTGAGCACCACAATGTGTGCGGCAATAAAGATGAGCTTTTTGATAAACCTTGTAGCACTTGGACTAGCTTAATGATTTATTTATGCATTTATTGTTTTTTATTAATTAAGTGATTAATTAAGCTAATATTATTAAGAATTTCAGTAATTTATTAAGATAAATAGACTAGCATACATAAGTATAACTACTTCGAGCATATGTATAACACTTGGTAATCCCAATAGCACTTAACACTTGGCCACCTAGTAGTGTTGTACGTGTTCAGGATGTGTATAGAAAGTTGGACCAGATGCTTATGTTAGGATAGTTAGTTATTAATTAGCAATTAAATTAGTTAAACTAGTTAATTAATTTATTCTCAATCTATTGCCAACATTAGGTAAACAAAATATAAAATAATAAAAATCATGTGCCTTAATTACACTTAAATAATACAATTGAGCCTCATAAGTGTAGTTGGGAAGACAACGATCGTTCCAAAATTAGATTCACCTTCTAGATTGAATCCAATGTATGAGAACACTAGGAATCCATAGAATTCAACTGGATCACGCATGAAAACCATAGTGATTTGTATGGTTGAATAGAGGGATACCTCATTACTCATCATTGGCACCATTGTGAGGGATTCTTAGCCAGTACCGTGCACTATCAATCTAGAATTAGTGAAAATTACTCAACATCGTTGAAACAAACCTGAAAAAGTTAAATCATAATAATTAATCAAAACTATACTACAAGCACACTGAGAAACTATTTCTAACAAAAATATCTTCTTCTTCTCACAGGCAAGATGAATTTAAGTCAACAGTATCACAAGAATGCAGAGTGATGAACACTCATCCTGATGTGTTTGTACCCAATTTCACTTATGTCCTCCATCAGGATGAACAAATGTCGTGGCGAGACATGGAGGATGATGAGTCATATTTTGTAGATATCGGGGTTGTAATATCGGATATCTGATATCGAGGTTGCGATGTTGAGTATTCGATATCGGGTTCATGATGTCAAGTATTCGATATTGGGGCACAACCTCCAATGTTAGGCATCCGATATCATCCCTTCCATGCTAACCTATAAATACTACACTCAAGTGCATGGTTGGGATATAGGTTGTTGATAGATTTTAGATAGCTTTTTCATATATTTTTGATTTCTAGTTCTGTTGTTTCCTAGTGCATGCTTGCAATGTGATGTTAAGGGATTGTACGACATCCTTATTCAAGTGTAATGTACTTGGACCTGTTACATGACCAACAATAAAGATCGAGATCACTTTCATCATTGTAGCATCTAGGTAGATTTATTAATTTTTTAATTATTTAATTGTTTACTATTTTCATTTGTCAATGTTTTCAATTATTGCTCTTTACTGTTCCTGTCATTAAGCAAAATGAGTACGACTAATCGTGAGTGCTTAAGTGTAATTACTTGGTAACCTAGTAGTGTATCATTTGGTAAGCCTAGTGATGTACGCTTGGTAATCCTAGCAGTAGTTACACAAAGTCTAAGGTGTATGCGGATGGTTAGGAACAAATACTCATTGCACATAAGCTAGTTTAGATTTTACTCTCCACCATTAATTAGCTTAATTAATTAATCTCTTTATTAACATTAGGAGTAGCTTAGGGTCAGTTAACATCAATCATATGCCTCACTTTGGACTAAACCATATCTGAAAAAGCTACCGCTAGTCCAAGTGGGAAGATAGTGAACTGAGATCCAAGCATAACAATTTAGATACACAACTAGTCCCATCCACAGAATTCAACCAGATCATGCATAAACAATTGTAATTAATATGGTTGGACATAGGGGGTACGAAGTCACTCATCATTGGCACCGTTGCCGAGGATGGTGCTAGTTATCTAGATTAGTTATATCATACATGATCGTTGTAACCACATTAACGATATATCTTTCAGAAAATATTAAATCACACACATCATTAAATAAAAAAATGTCTCTTTCACAAGAAGCAATAATACATTGTATAGTGAGAACATTCATTAGAGAACTAATGAGATATATGTTGAAGAAAATTGGAGTGACCAACCTTATGTAGGGGTTTCATATGTTCATGACCATCCTAATGACACTCAAAGACTACATTCACCTAAGGTAGATAACCCTAGAGGAAATGAAGTAAGTCTTGGACTAGGGAAGGCCTCAAGGTTGAGGACCTCCTCAAAACTTGAAAAAGAAAAATTAATGGGCCCTAGGGAATACCATAGAAGCCATGGCAATCCTTCCAATTTCTCATCTTCTCCTTCCTCTTCAACATCTAGTTCTGACGAAGATAAATGTAGGTATAGAAACCAAGCTCATCATTGCTGTTAAAATAAAAATAAAAATAGGAATTAAAACCACAAGAAAATCAAAGATGTCAGAATGAACATAGACAAAATCATCACAATCAAACAAATAGAAATAGATATTTGCATCACAATATGTCTGACGACGATGAACCCTTGTTGGCCACTAAAAGCTTAATGCAGATCATAGAGGTAGTTAAGATACCCCATAGGCATTGCAGGGAAATTTTCCTACCCAATTTTGATATGAATAATATCCCTAAATTTGCGAGGGCCTATGATTCGGATTCACAACATATACAAGTCTTCCATGATGTCTATGCCTCATACAACATTGAAAGTAAATGGAAAAAGCTTAAGCTCTTTCCTAAGACATTAATTGATAGAGCAGAGGTGTGGTATAGATCATTGAAACCAAATTCAATTCGATAGTGTTTCACATTGCTGGAACTTTTCAATGAGAAATACCAAACCTATGCGAGGGTGTCCAACCTGAGGAGATAAACCCAAGGATGGAGACAAGAACAACATGAACCCTTGGACATGGCCTTAGATAGATATTATTCTCTACTGAATAGATGCTTAGGCCATGATTTCTCTATGGAAAAGTAGCTTTTCCACATCATAGATGGGCTCCGTAATGAAACAAGGGAGACCCTTGGGATGTATGCTCTAGGTCAATTATACAAGCTACAAACCCATCAAATCCAAGAGTTAATTGAGCATGTGGTGAAAGATGCAAGCTATGCAAATGGGAGAATGTCGAGAAATCTCACTAGGTCCCAACTCTTCAAAAGAAGAAGGCTCATATTTATGGAAAGGAGAAAGAGGCAGATCTCAAGAAGATGAATCTGCAACAAACCTTGTCGATACAAAATGGTATCAACGAATTGGAAGTAAAGTTTGATAGGAGGTCAGGATGGATAAATGAGAAAGTTACAAATTTTATAGAAATCATAGAGGATAAGGTAACACAAAATGAACAAAGTGATCACAACAAACTAAGCAAGAAGAACCAAGAAATAGCTAGGAACACTTATCGACAAATAGGGAACATTGTTGAAGAAAGCAAGGCTATAGACTCAACCACAAATGAAGATGATGAATGTGACATCTGCATATATGATCACTCAAAGGGTTATTTCCCAGTCATCTCACATCTACATGAGTATTAGGCTTTTGTATTAAATCCCAAATTCATATAAAAGTACATGCCTAGGAAATTTCCTTTTTCACAAGGTAATTATAGATAGTCCCACAATCAATCATACTATCCTAGGGGGACTTATTACTAGCCATAACATTATCATCAAATGTAGTGGAAACATCCATAGTCATGGGGGAGGACATCACCAAACTAGCCCTACCCTTACTACTAGCCAAAATTGTATAGATATTATGTTTAACACCCTATTTCTCCAACTATTTCTACGTCCTCTACTTTAAATCGCTACTATCACTCTCTCAAGTACCATCAACCCATGAAATCTCTTGAAGGATCACTACCTCACACCTCTTACTCTCCATCCTATACTTGATATTCTAATACTCAACCCTATCATATGCCACCACCAACAACATAGGAAGGTTCAACACTATAACATCAACAAATGAATGCCACTTGTGTTGTGAATGTGCAGAGACATGTTAATACCAGTAGGTTCCCATCGCAGACTCAAAAACATCCTTTCTTTAGGATATCTCCCAAGTGGAAGTGCAACACTCATGGACCTAGCACATCATCCAACCTAGCAGAATGGCAATATAGTGCAATGCCTTCCCTTTTACAACCAATGTCCTCTATGCTTACGCAAGGGCCACCATCCATTATTACTCCAACATCCAACAGAAGCAATGAATCTAGCAATGTGGGGAGACAAATGAATCCATGAATACATAATAGGGATTAAGGGTGCAATCATGGGTCAGACATCCAGAACATTAACACAACTCATACTCTGATCCATCATACATTTAAAAAGCAAGTGTGTGAACAACAATTTATCTATGCAATCGCCACTAAACTAAGAGACACTTAGTGGCTTGAAAATGAAAGGTTAACACTATTTTATACATGCATGGAGCCTGTCTATTCACTTATCAATTCTTCCCATGGTCGAACACTTAGTCATGGGGGAAACACCCCATTTTAACCTTCAGAATTAATAAGTGTTTTTCATCTTTTTTTTTAATAATTTTTTATCATTTTCTTATTTCTTGATAAAATTCTTAGGGTTCCACTAAAAAGACATGTTTCCCATGCTTGAAGGTTGGCAGCTTTTTAGAATTCATCAATAAAAAAAACAAATGTACCATGAATAAACTCCTCCCTTGGACAAAATGCCAAGTGATGTTACTCCTTGCAACTATGATAGTCTTATGGTTGTTGAATGAAGTGATGAAACAATGTGATGTTGCTAAATGTGGTTTGGACTTGGGTTGAATCTTGAAAAGTAGAGCTAATGATTACTTAACCATTAATAACACACAAGGATTCATTATGCCTCTCATAAGATACCTCATGTCCCAATTCTTGGAATCTTTACTATAGTCCATCTCATCTCGCTGTTTGTGTGATCCTAACTTGTGGTTTTGTGTAACATAGAGTTATTTTCTCAAATTGGTGGTTTTAACATGTGTGTTTTTTTTCATAGGTATGTGTTGCATTCAACCCATTTAGTGCCCATGAACATTTTTAGATGTGGTTATATAAGGGCATTATGGGTTAGAGTCTACTTTGGGGAGGATCCACTTATGTAATTGTTGTAACTTGTACTTGTTTGACACAACCACATCATTTTTAACCTTCCATGTGCATAAATGTTAAATTTAATGCTTTCCCTTATCATATAGTTGATCTATTCCACACCATAGGTCTAATATTTCTTTTCTTGCATCTTCCAAAGCTTTTAATGTTAACGACTCCATCTTCTAACACTTACAATGCCTAAATATGATTTCCTACTTATCCCAGAACTATGGACCTAGCCTAAAAACTTCCAACCAATGATAGAGCTTCATTTTCCATGATGATTACCCTCATTAAATACAAATTTGAGCACCCCAATATTGCGTCGAACTCGACATTGGATACCTGATATCGAGTCTGCAAAACCTATATATATGATCCCTGTGGTGCTCCAAAATACATTCTCATCATTTGCAGTTAGGGGAGTTTTTAAAATTTTTTCTTGCAATTAAGAGCTATGTGCAATCAACTTCCACTTACGATATTTTTCTCCATACTGCTCCAATTTTTGTATTGTTTAAACCTATTTGAACCCAAGGTGTTCAATTTAGTCGTGGGAGGATGCTTGTATGGAAAACTTGCACCAAATTTTCAAAATTTGCTATTGCCTAGAAGGTATTACAAAGGGTAAGACTGTTAAAAAACTTAAGTGTTTTAATGAAACATCAATCGTAAAAATGTTAGAAACTTTAATTTTTTTACCGAACGGATCATAACTATCGTAATACGCCATACATAAGGAAAAAGGAACCAAGTGCGAAGGATCATAAAAGTAGATAAACACTTTTTGGGCATTTTTCTGACTTTGCAATCACATGAACTAAAGAACTGAATGAAACTAAGGTCATGAGTAAGGTATAAACCTATTAATGATAAATAACAACACCTTAGTAACATCTAATCCTTGATTGATTGCAGATGGCTCCAAAGAGAGGAGGACAGGAAGGGCCGTCACAAGGAGTAGCCAAATGCCCAAGAGGTGGCAAAGGCCAATAAGGAGAGCAAGCCAAGCATGACGAATAGGAGGCCAAATCATTCAACATCCATTAAGAGGCTCCTGTTATAGGGTAGTCGATCTAAGGAGAGGCTGTAAAACCACAAGCTGCAGTGTAAGGATAACACCTCACATTGTTCCCAGAATGCCTTGAAGCTATTAAGGAGAAATCCATGTTGACCATGATCATCGTGGAAATAAAATTTGGCAAATTTATGACATTTTCTCCAAAGTTAGTTCAAGCACAATCTCAAGTGTCACCATTATGACACATTGTTTTAGACAGTGAAGAATTGTACCTCAATGAAACGTAACAATTCTAGCACAACAAGGAAGAAGGTACCATGACTAACATTAGTGGGTTCACTATTTCTTTCTCAGTAAAAGCAGTTGTAGAAGCTCTAAATCTACCAAATTTGGGGGCCAAGCTGGCACATTTGTCCATGAGATTTGATCCTAACACTAGAAAGTTGTGGCTAAAGTGGACGTACAACAAAGACAACAAGACATAAAATGAGTTGACTTTGGAAGAGAGAACCTATTTCAAGATAAGCACATATCACCTCTTCCCAACCAAGGGGCTCAATTAAATCTCAACATACGCAGTCAGGGGAAGTGTAATACTAGTGGAAAAATATGTTGCCAACCTTCCCCCATTATACTACATGGAAATTTAGAGGCAGTTTGAAGAAAAGAAGGTAGAGAAGTCAACACTTCCATTACCTTGCCTAATCAGGAAGCTATGTAAGTATGCCAGGATCTTGGGATACACTAATGATGTTCCCAAGAGGGCTCAAAATGCTTCCTTTGCTGAATTACTCAAACTTGTAGCACCAAGGAAAGACCTTGGTCAGAAACAAGGACCATAGAAGGAAGTGGAACTAGAAAAAGTAATAGAATAAGATCCAGAGCAATAGCGAGAGCCACAAGTCCTACCGCTACCACCACAAGATTACAGGCCTGCAATGATCCATTTGTAGAAAATAGTTGAAACACTTAGCTAGGAGAGTAGAGATGAATCAAACCTCTTCAGAGTTATTAATGACGTCATGCAACCAACTATTTTTGTTGATCCAACAAGGGGGAAAATGTTGCTACAATTAGGAGGAGAATCCCAATGGTTACAACAAATCTCTGGTAATGCCGCATCTTTCCAAGTGATGCTTGAAATAGGAGAAGGTGCCACAGTAGTGGTCATGTAGCATTAGGATGTGGTAGGAACAGTAGAGGTGATAACAGATCACATCAAAGAAGCTTTCAATGTTCCTGTTGTGCCACTAGTGGATTTGACTGAGACCAAAGATGCACAAATGCTTGCTAGGACTTCAATGACTTCTACAGGCCATGAGGAAGTACTAGATAGATTGCTACAAATAGAACAAGTAATGACCACCCTATTTGACATACCTAGTGATGTCACTACACTATAATCAGACCTCATCACCACTAAAGGAAAGTTGGTCATGGCTAAGATCAGGGCAAAACTTGTAGAAGTAGAAGTGCATCGCTTGTAATAAGAGTTGGCTACCCTGAGAGCTGAAAGATGGGACCTTGCCCAATTTGTTGCACTTGACTAGCTGAACCAATTTTGAATAGAGTAATTGAAAAAATTAATTGAGGAGAACAAAGCTGTTGAGAAAGAGAAGGATAAGGTGGTCTGGAATCCCTTAGCTACTAATAGTTAGTCATATGCCCATAAGAAGGCATTGACCACTACACAAGAAGAAAATAAATAACTTGCTATAGATAATGGAAGGTTGACCACCGTAGAAAAATAGAAGAACATCCTAGAGGAAAGTGTCCACTAGTTGAGAGAACAACTAGTGAGGGTCAAACATGACATCAATAGATTATACAAAGAGAATCGAACCCTCTCGATGGAGGAGGTCTATGCCATTTGTCAAAAGTCTACAATCGAAATAAGCGTGTGGTAAAATGAGGCCAAGAAACATGAGAAGCCGAAAGAGACTTTCAGGACTAGGTTAACATGTATAAGTAAATCAACAAAAAGGAAATCCAGATGGGAAAAGCTCATAATGGATCCATGTTAGTGCAAAATCTTGATTGGTAGCCGATCTTGGATAGTTATGCACTGGTCCACCAAGGGGAAGTGAAGAATAAAGACGTGTAGATTGAAGACTTAAAGGAATACATGACATTAGCTAACCTTTGATATGTCAACCTTGCCATGTTGATAGTAGGTTGACCTAAAAATGAATTAGAGCAGCAGGTAGTGACCACCTACACATTATATGAAAAAGAGTTTACAGACAGAAAAGATGCTTTATAGAAACTTCAAGTAGCAAACTAAGAATTAAAGGTGATTAAGGCTTGCTACCATGGATAGAAGGATGTAGCGTTAGACTTGGCTAGGAGATTAACAAATCACCATGAACTAAAGGAAAAGGCTAGGTCCTTTAAGGAGGAATGACAACAATTTGCAGCCTTGTATGTAAAAGAAAACAGAATGTTTTTACAGTTGCTTTGCCCATGGGATGTATCAGCTCCAGCACATATCTATTTAGTAGCCTGGGTGGTACATGACCCATGAATAGAGGATGAAAAGTTGCAGATGCTCTTAAATCACTACAAATTTTAGAAGCCTAGTGACAAATGGAAGCAACCAATGAAAGAGCCACCACCTCTGGGACCTACATGAGCTTCCCCAATTTTGTGTCTTGTAATGTTGTGTCCAAATTTTTGTAAATCACCATTATGGCATGTAAGAGTCAATTTATGTATTTAGCCAAGTTAGTCAATAATCCCATACCTTCCCAATATTTTGTAAAGAACTTGTTCCTCATTTTGTTTAACTCGAGGATGAGTTTTCATTTAGTCATGAGGGCACAATGAATCATGTTTTGCAGGGTCATGATATCGGATATTCAATATTGGGGCCGCGATGTCAGGTATCCGATATCAGGGCTGTGATGTTGGGTATCTGATATCTGCGCCGTGATGTCGGGTATCTGATATTAGGACACAACCTCTAATGTCGGGAATCCAATATCACCCCTTCCATGCAAATCTATAAATACCACACTCAGGTGCATAGTTGGGATATAGGTTGTTGATAGATTTTAGATAGCTTTTTCATAGATTTTTGATTTTTAGTTTTGTTGTTTTTCAGTGCATGCCCATAGTGTGATGTTAAGGGATTGTATGACATCCTTATTCAAGTGTGACATACTTGGATGAATTACATGATTAGCAATAAAGATCAATACCATTTTCATCATTTCAGCTTCCACTTAGATTTGTTATTGTTTTAATTGTTTAATTATTTACTATTTTCATTATTTAGTGTTTTCATTTATTACTCTTTACTATTCCTATCATTAAGTGGAATGAGTATGACTAATCACAAGTGCTTAAGTTTAATTACTTGGTAACCCAACAATGTATCATTTGGTAAGCCTAGTGATGTATGCTTGGTAATCCAAGCAATAGTTACACGAAGTCCAAGGTATGTGCAGGTGATTAAGAACATATACTCATCACATGTAGGCTAGTTTAGATTTTACTTTCCATTGCTAATTGGCTTAATTAATTAATCTCTTTATTACCATTAGAAGTAGCTTAGGGCCAATCAACATCAATCATATGCCTCACTTTGGACTAAACCATATGTGACAAAGCTACCACTAGTACAAGTGGGAAGATAGAGAACTACGATCAAAGCATAATGATTTAGATGCACAACTAGTCCCATCCATGGAATTTGACTGGATTGTGCATGAATGCTTGTGATTCGTATGGTTGGGCATACGGGTACCTCATCACTCATCAAAGGGAAATGATGTATTACCACCTAACCAATCTATTCCTAAGATGTTTCTCTAAACTTTTACAAGGCTGGGCATCGAGGAGCTTCATGGAGAGTACATTGTGAAAGATCATGACTTCTGGAACTACAATCCCATTGAGACACAACACAAATGACATGGCAACAGAAAATGTGTCGCGAAGCCATGAAAGGAAAATGGTTCACTAACCCCTTGGCAATGGCTATGCCACTATGGAACAACATTGAAGACAAAGTAATTCCAAATATTTTCCACCCTCCATTGTTAACTACTTTTTAAAATATGGGTTGGCTTTTATTGACTCATAAACTTCACAGATGGATAATAAAATTAAGGTGGAATCATTGTTATGGTATTTTTAATCAACTTGGAATTATTGTTATTGTCTTTATTTATATAAATAGTCATTGAAATAGAGGGAGAAAATATAGGTATCAAATTGAACAAAATCAAAGATAAAAAATGTAACACAAACACCATGGTATGTTATGCTATGAAGGAAGCATTTTAGTTATAGAAGGTGAAATTTTAGATAGGTGAAATTTTTTTTCCCAAAATTATTAAGAACATTAAGTTTTTAAATGAGGTTATTCAATAAGAAAAATAAAATTTTAGATTGGTTTGCAATGTAAGAAAGTGCGTACTTAATTCCATTGAGATTTTATAGTCGGCATTTCAAAGTTACTATTCTTTTGTCAAACCTCCACCAATCACGATATTACTTAAGGTCATCCATAAACTAAAATGTATTTTTTCTTAAATGGACACCTGCATTGAAAGTGACAACATAGACATTGCTAAACTAACCCAAGCTGGTATTGGTGAAGCCCACCCATAAATTAAAACATACATTAAGAAATTTGGACCCTACCCATGTTCTATGACCTTGCATTGTTGGATGCTTCTGTCGATCAATCTTTTGGTTGGGGTCTTAATAACTTGATCACTTTCTTTCTATGGATGAAAAGAGTTCACATATGCATGTGTGCTATGAACAAATCAAAGGTACCATGACATGTATCTATCCAATTTTATTGTACTTTAGGAATATGTTTGATTTTCCACCCCTAAGACAAGAAAATTCCAAATATTTTCCACCTCCAATTTTGAATACTTTTTAAAATATGGGTTAGCTTTTATTGACTCATGCCATTCACAAACTGCAAGTCAAGTCAAGATGGAATTATTGTTATTGTCTTTATACGAAAGTTGGAACCCTTATTACTGTCTTTATTTATATAAATAGTCATTAAAATAGAGGGAGAAAATCTAGGTATCAGATTGAACAAAATCAAAGATAAAAAATGTAAACATTATGGTATGGTATGAAGGAAGCATTTTGGTAATAGATAATGAAATTTTAGATGGGTGAAAATTTTAGTTTCCAAATTTATTAAGAACATTAAATTTTTAAGAAAGCCTGTTTAATAAGAAAAAGAAAATTTTAAATTGGTTAATGAGTTTTACTTCTTTGACTTGAAGACAACCTTATTTCAAATAAAAAAGCTACAAGGGTAGATAACACTCTTATAGAAGCTTAGAAGTGTATAGAAGATACAAGAGTTATATATGTCATGTGTCTATTCTCAAATGATGTTGCTACATAACAAAGATGGTGCCTCTTCCTAACAAGTGTTATTGTTATTGTAGCAAGACTTGAAAGGGTAGTTATAATTGAGACTTGAAAGGTTGCATAATGGACTTGTCTCTTGAGGTAACCTTTGGAGGTTTGACCTAAGGCACTTATACCCAGGTTTAAAGGTCATGCTAGCATGGAGTGGCAGAGCTAGTATAGTTAAGTCATGGGAGTTGGGTGAAGTGGAACAGGAAGTCGACTAGCCATCCCTTTTGGCTGGTTATAGGCCTAACCATGGTGGTAGTGTTGGATTACCTATAAGGGATAGATGCCAAAAGAAGAAAATCTCAAGGAACACTCTCAAAGCATGATCTAGATACATTATTCCATATCAATAAAGTATCCTTTTCTTTCTCTTTTTTCACTTTTTCTATTATTTCCTATACACATAATGTTGAAGGTTACATATATTTGATGTTTGGTATATTTTCCTCTTACACATAATGTGTAATATAATGTATATTTGATGTTTTCCATGACATTCGGGGACGAGGTGTCAAAATATAGATAACAAAAGTATTCTAGCAAAATTTTGAAAAATGGAATAATGCCTAAGAGTGTTCAAGATATTAACACTTGAATTTCACTTACATTCCATGTTGTTCAAGTAAGTGTGAAAATGTACCTCTTTTACAATGAACACCTACCTTGATAGTGACAACATTCACATTGCTTGCTTAACTCTAACTCACCAATCATGGTATTGGACCTCACACCAATGGTTGTATCGATGGTTTTGGGGTCTTACTAATTTGATCACTTTCTAAGGTGATTCATGTTAATCATGCTAAACACGTGAGGCACATTATGTCTATGGATATAGTACCTAATGTCCCACTTCTATAAATCTTGGGGTGTACCTGTGTTTCAATTATTTCAGATTCCAACACCCCAACATTTCTCTTTTCCTTTCTTATCGTTCCATCTCACTAAATTATAATAAATCATTATTTCTATGTTTTGGTAATATGTTATGCATTTGTAGAAATGATTGATGAATATTGCTTGATTTGTGCTTTTTGTTGACATCAAATTGCTAGGGTGCCTATGGAAATCTTTGATAGTGTTATCCAAGGGTGAAAATGTAGGTGCTTACGATACGAAGAACCTACTTGGATAACTCTTATCAATGATCGATTACACTTTCATTAAAAATGTATTAAGATATTATGGAAGTTATTTTGCTTTTGAAATTCTTTGATTTTCCCTTTCAAAGCATTATCCTATCGACATGAAATATCAGTTTTTGTAAATATTATATTAACATGTATCAAAGTTTCAATTTAGTCATGGATGAGGTGAAATTATGAATTTTTACAAAATTTTATTAAAATTTTAAAATTTTAAGAAAAATAATGAGAAATTCAATATTTGAAGATCTTATTTAGAAAGGACAGGATATTGATATGAGAAATGAAAATTTTTACTAATTAAAGTTTTGGCTCCTTGATCTTGTGGTATATAATATGAAAACCTATCTAATAATGTGTAAAACCAAAAAGGAGTAAGAATGAACTAGAAATTGAGTTAGTTTGCAAGATTTGAAAGATGTATATTCAAAGAGAAGCACCTGATCAAGGATGTGAGAGTCAAAATAAATTTTTTCTCATTCATTGAACAAGCTTTAGAAAAAAAGCAAGGAACCAATGCCACCTAGATTATAATTCTTCAAACTCACTCACTTGTAAAAGTTTTATCATAATATAATTTTTGTATAGGGGCCAACGATATCAAAATTTTGTGAAATGTGATATTTGTAATTTTGTCATTTAGTTAGCCATGTAGCCAATCTCATCTTGTTCACCTCACAATTATTGTAATTGGAATCCATCCAATTTGTGCAACTCGAGGATGAATTTTTGGTGAGTCATGGGGTATGATGAAACATCAAATATTTTATATGAACTAATTCTAAGATGAAATTTCACAAGTAAATGCTAGTGTAACTCTTAACTTTGGATGGATGAAAATCATGTTCACACTATGAACCATATAGATCAATGCATATGTATTGACACATCCATCAACTTATGGCTAATACCATGTTTTTCCATGACATGCCATCCTATGTTTTGTGGAAGTAGATGCATCAACTCATTTGATATACCAATGCAATGTCTATCTTGACCTATAAATGTACATGCTTGGATAATTGAAAAAATTAATTTTAGTCCATAGTCATCAAGTTTCCACACAATGTATGATGGATTAATGATACAAATACATGATGGAAACAATGAGCCATGACAAATATCTTATACCTTAACTTAGTGGTAGAGTGTAAGACTTGGAAATTAAAGGTATGTAGTTCAATCTATAGCTAATTGGTGGAGCATCAATCTTGTAAATTGAAGGTCTATAGTTCAATTTTGCCATAGGCATCAACTTCTACTACTCTTGAATTCCTATGCAACAGATTTTGTAATGTTAAAATTCCTGCATAATAGATTTTGAAATTTTAAAACCCCTTATTCTTCATTGTAATTTCCTTATACGTTGACATCTGTAGGTTTTTCCATTCTAAATTTGAAATTTCTGCACAAATTAGCATTGGTAGGTATTGCAATTCTAAAAATCCTTATTGTTCATTCCTTAAATATTAACTCATGGCCTTATCATTTGTAGCATTTGTAATTTCTCTATGGTTTGTTGATGCATAAATTTTGGACACAGCAACACCCAAAATACTTGTTTAGGTGGACTATTATCTAGGGAGCCTCTCATATGGGTATGGAAACCCATGAATAGTCTTAGTTGTTTGGGCAACATGGTGTTTTGTGATGTATAAAGATGTTGTTAAGTTGAACAATTTTGACAAGAAAATATAAAGGGGAGTTTGAGATAAAATTTGACAGAAAGACAACTATTTTCATTTAAACTTCCAACAATAAAATTTGTGTATCAATAAAATGTGAAATTAAAGCAGGAAATAGCTAGCCACTTGGACAAGTTTAAATAGAGTTCTAAAGTAAAATGGGTCCTATGTTTAATTCATGGCATAGAGACCTCAATTTAGTTGCAAAAATGTAAAATGATAGAATGAAATGACGACTTAGCTCAAAAATGAGCACAAATGAAATAACTTCCAATGCAGCCTTATCTACTAGTGCTTGCAAGAAGTGCACCTTTGTTAATGAGCCTGTAACCTATGGCTATTGAATCTACTCACTACTCTACCCCAAATTACCTGTAGAAGAGCCATTGAATAGGTTATGAAAATAAGAAAGAATCCTAGGATTTCAATCATAACTTCCTTGGAGGAACCCCCACCACCGTTGCTTAGCCTTCTCCCCTTATGTCCCCTTTCCTTGTCTTTGGCCAGGGAATTTATAAGGAGACACCACCAATGCATAATGACCATGGCAGTTACTACCCATGCATAATGTCCACTATAACATCCATTGTAACATCCATTGTAATGTTTGCTGTAATGTCCACTATAATGTTTACTGTAACATCTTCTATAATGTTTGTTGTAACATTTGCTGTAACATCCACTATAATGTCCAAGTTGGGGAGAAACACAGATTTTATGTCCCATGCTGAACAGAATCATTGCATTCCTTGAAATGATTAGATATTATTATTTAAAAGAAACAAAGCATCATGCATGGGATTTAAAACTCATAGGATCCATAACTATCATGGAACTAAAACTAAATAAACATGGCCCCATGCTAGCATGGGAGTGTTGGCATCAACATGGTCATTTTGGAATAATTCAAGTCTAACTCAAGATTAAAAAATTTGAACATTTGTTAAAACTGATATTTGATATTCCAAACTTCAAGATGTTAGTACTTTTCAATGTCTTAACACCATCTTGATTACCATGAAAATATTTTTAGAAAAACCTGGGGTAGGAAATTATATTTATAATGAATTGATTTTCTCAAATCTCATCCTTTGCTTGGTTAAAGATTCATAGTATTGCAAGTTCATATAATACATTACAAGGAACTGCATTTGACCTACAGTTATGTATCTCTTTAATATACAATGAACAATGACATTCCTAAGGAATGAAATTGATTGATTTGAAATATTACCACAACATACAGTCTATTTTATCAAGTACTAAAGTCTAGCTCATTAGTAAGATTTGTGATTCTTCTAAGTTTTTAAGCAAATTCCTAACATTATTTTGCAAACCATTAATGGAATATCAATGTGATTTTTAGGTTTTTAACTTTGTCAATGTTTATATATCCTTTTTCTCATAGTCATTGGATAAAATAAGAAATTGGTCTAGTGGTGTCTAGTACCTAATTGTCTCCCCAAATTTATCTAAAACCTTTTTGAAGACTTGTATTCTTAACTAAGAGCACAAGTTGTTATTAGAATAGTCTAATGATGCATAAATTTAAGAAAATCCTAATTTAGAATGATATTATTTGAGAATGTTGAAATAAACAAAGATTTATCTCTTCATAGAGGTGAATGATGAAAAAGAACTCATGTAGTCAACCCCATTGTGTTGGGATAATGTTAGGATAATGATGATGGTGATTATATGAGAACATTTGCCTAAGTATTATAACCTGAAAGAAATTCGAATTGCTCTATTAAAGGGCATTATTACCTCACAAATAATAATTATATGAATTTATTTTTTAAATATTACTTAGATAAATAGAATATATACTCTTCAAGGATGGAGAGTGGATGAACTTTGACAAGAGTGTCTCAACTTTGAAAAAAATGTTAGAAAGTTCTGCTTGTGATTAGTAGAATCAACGTTTAAGTCTACTTGTAACACATGAGGACTTATAAAATATGGTAAATTGCACCAAATCACTCAATTTATTCAAATGATTCATCGTTACTAGAGAAAAAGATTTGAAGGAATAAGATGATGCCTCCATGCAAGATTGAACTACAAACCTCCAATTTACAAGAAGGATGTTATACCACTAAGTTATTGAGGGTGTTAAGGATGGTATTGCATAGCCACTGAGGATCATAGATGTTAAATCAATGGCTTGGCTCCTCTAATAAGTCATTCTAATTTAAAGAAAGGTAATGTTAATGAAACTTATGTAGATAAATTTTGTGAAACTTGTTATTTTATTTAATTAGAAATTGAAATACATAATATTATCATAAGATGTTAATTTCTATTGGAATACATTGATGTAATCTTGCTATGAAAGTGATGTAGTGGTTATAAGATTTTGTTTTAGAGATCCTAATAATAGACATGCACTTGAGTTAGATAAAATGCAATAGATACAATAAAACAATAATTTCCAAATGACACATTGATGATTCATACTACATTTAATTTACCAATTTTTGCAAGAAAAGTAAAAAATTAACATTTAGTAACAATTAAATTAGTAGTGTATAATATAGAAATTAATTAGATTTTCTTAGTGCATGACATTTTTAAAATAATCTTTGCAACCCAAGAGACTGATACAAGAATATTAAGTAATGTGTAATGGTTCTCTTATTTTTGTTAAAATAATTTTTACAATAAAGTGACAAGAGGTATAGAACTTCGAGTGAACCAACTTACATAAAGCTCTAGCTAGCATTTTCCTTGATATTATGTCACATGCTACCATGAGAGAGCTATGATAAGGCATCCTTTATCATACATTATCTTTACTTTTTCTTCTCTTCATTTGTTTTATCATTAATAATTTAGCATATTTTTCTACTTTAATTCAGTTTTACTAAGCATTCATTCTCAATGCATTATTTAATATTTTTGAAACTTATAAGGTAATTACAAGAAAGTTTGGTGACACTACTTACTACTGCATGTGCTCATTTACAGATTTATTGTTTTAACTATGCATTTTAAGTGTTCAAATGATGGAGCATTTATCATTTGAAATTTAAAAAATTATGAAGAAAATTATTATTAGTGGTAGTTGGGTGTTTCACATGCTTTTAGTAACATAGAATGTTCAGCAGTATATAACATTTTTCTTATCTTTTTTAGTACATTGTAGAGTAGGTTTTTATTTAAAAATAATATTTTAAAGAAATTGCTTATTTTTGAACTATTAAGATTGTCGTTCATTCTTAATCCTTTAAGGTTTGTAAAATTGTGAAATGTTTGTTTACATTAGTGATGTAATATAATTTTTTGAGGAATCAACTCACAAAGTGAAGTCCTCAAAAGATATGTGATATCTTATGAAAGGTTATAATGGTTCATGAACTACTTAATTTGTGAAATGATGATTTGTTTGTGTTGTAACAATGTGGAGTAAGAAGAAGAAAAGGTTGAGCTAGAAAGCAAGAAGATGACTCATGAAGACAAGCAATGTTTACGCCACTTTTGTAAATATTGTATTTTTATCCTATATTTTATATCAAGCATTTTATAAGTAAAATTTTTAAAGTATTATTCTTGGTAGATTTTGGTATATTAAGGTTGCCTCATGAGGCATGAAACAAAACTTTAATATGGTATGAGAACATGGCAAGAACACCACAATATAAATAATGAAATTAAACGAGTTGGAAAGACTCAAGCAAGAAGTTGTCTTTAGACGATAATAAGATTCCTAGTTGGCAAAATTGTAATGAAAAAAAATCAAAAAATTTCTATGAAAAATTATTGTGGCTCACCATGGATAATGGAAATTATCTTAAGAGAAAATTGACTTTGGGAATGTGGGCTTGGTTCAACTTTCAAATCAATTAGAAAGATAGAGTGAATAGAATTGTAGCCTTGGCATTGTTATTATCTTGTTTGTTAGAAGAAGCATCCAATCTAGTGTATGGAATGAAAAGATTGCCTGTGGACCAATTCTTGGACAACATAATGAATCTAAATAAAAAATCTCCAACTTTATTAAAGAAATGAATGGCTATGTGCTTGAGTTACATTATGTTGGTAAAAAAGTTCCTTACAAAGAACTAGTTAGATGTTTTCTTTGTGTATTACTTAAACAATACAATGGATTTGTATAAGTAATCTAAGCTTGAATAATAAACTAGAGTTCTTTGTATTAGATGGAAGACTTCAATATCAAGAGGCAAAATAGGAGCTAGAAGAGAAAGAACAAGCAAAGAACCACTAATGTATACCCCATGTTAGTGAGATCTACGAATAAACCAAAATTACAAAGCTAGATTGAACAATGACTCATGAAAAGGTACATGTCATAAACCTAAATATATATTGTTGGTTCACTCTAAAGAATCCATGAACATCGAAGACTTAAATAAATCATGAAAGGAAAGTTATTAAGAAATCAAAATAATAAAAATAATTGAGGTCAAAAAAATACATGAAAAAATGATGAAGATGACATGGTTGAAGATGAAATGGTCTTTATTATAAGAGATATATTAGGAAAATAAGGTATTGGCAAAGTTGAGTAGCATGCATGTTGTCTTAATTTAGGTTGCTCGTGACATGTTATGGAAAATTTGAATTGTTTAAGAACCTAAATCATGTCAATTTTGGAGAAGAAAGGACTCCAACTGAAGCAATATGCAAATATAGATGTGTTGGAGATATTATTATGCAAGTTCATAATAGACCATTTGAGATCAAGAATGTACATAACACTAGCACTCAAGGGCCATAATCTATTATTTATTTCAAAATTGCTAAAGCTATAATTATTTTTGTATTCAAGTAAGATAATGACATGAAGGTTAGGTGTGTAATCATGAAAAATAAAGAGAATGTTATGTTAACAAAAACCACAAAGAGTGATGAAGTATTTGAGCTAAATCTAGTTTGTGAAGTTGTAAGTCTAATTACATGCAAGCTCCAATTAGATTATTTATGACATTCACAATTTGGACATATGAATTATGATTATATGCAATGCCATCTATGTGTGAATTTAATGTCCAATTTTCCATTTTTGAGCATTTTTCTCATAAAATATAGTTAATAATTAAGATTTTCTATTTTAAAAATGAGCAAAATTACAACATGTTATTGATTGCAATATATTAACTTGGGTATATCTATGTACATGGTTGTTTCTAGATATATATTTATTGGCTTTTTTGGTAGTAGAAGATCATAAACTACAACCCACACTTTCATAGGATGCAAAAATTACTTTTGATTTTACCAGCTTGGTAGCTTTGTATTACTATCAACAAAGGTCAACTAGTGCAATATAATAATATGGAAAATTTTAAATAGTTTCCTTTAGTTTGCAAGGGATAAACTTTGGTAGAACATTATGGGTAAAATGAAATTCAGATACTAGTGCATAAAATTCACACCCTAGATGCCATCATTTGGAGTAATGGAGGTGGGTTTAAGCCTAGGCATAGCCACTCAAAATGAGGTTAGGCTTTTACTCATCTTGTAATCTTCTTGGGAACCTTGGAGGGATGAACATTGAGCCTCATGTGTTTACCCTTTATTTAGTAAATTGCTCAATTGGTTCACTCATTTTTTAACCAAGATTTGTAGGCAAGAGGTTATTAGTTCAAGTCATGCTTGAGGTAACATTCTATTCTTCTATCATTTTTATTTCTTATTTGCATATCTCTATTTATGTTGTTGGACTTGTAATATGTGTGCAAAACTCATTTTCTAAGGAGCTTGCCTATGCTAACAAGAGGAATAATGGAACTACATGTGTAGGCATGATATAGATCTTCCTTAGGTTGAAATTTTGTGATTCATGCTCTAGATTTATATTTTACCTATATTTAATGATGAGCACATAACAAGTTGATGCACCAAAAATTGTGCTATTCAAAAAGCAAGCTCATAATTGAATTTTCTTTAATTTTCAACAATAGTTGAACATTACAAAAATTTTTCTTTACAATTTCTTAAGAACACTAATCAATTTTAATACAATTTCATGATCCCAATTTTACTAACTTCATCATTATGTCTCACATTTATTCTTAGAATAATGAATAAGTTAGCCTTTCTAAAGTAAAACATCAACAAGTATTCACAGAGCTACCTCTACCATAGGCCCAAGTTAATTTTACATTATTCCTTTCCCCATTTTTTCTTTTTGTTTGTTGGCATTTACATTTTTTCTTTGTATTATCATTACAAGATGGGGCAATGAACTTGATTTATAATACTTCTAATCATTCATCACATTGCCTTGGGTCTATTATTTATCTCTTTCCATCATTTTTCCATTTTCATCTTTTTAAGTTGATGTATCATTTTTAGCTGCACAATTTCATGTATACTGTCTTCATTTAACTTGCAATTTTATATACTTGAGAGTTGACTGTTGTTGTGTGTATTTCTCAATAGTCAATAATAACTTTGTTTAACTTACAATATTCTTATTTTTAGAATTTTCTTTGCATATTGCATTTATGATAGTGTTGAATTATTTTAAATGTCCATTTAGAAAATAAATTTCACGTTTTAAAATTTAATAATTACTAACAAATGAATTTTACTTTTTCAAGTCTTATAATTAAGTGTTCTTACCATTTAGAGTAAGGATAGTAGAGTGGTAATTGACTATGACTATTGTATGCTGAGTTGCAATAGAATCAAATTGTGATGGTAGACATAGCAAAATCTCTTCAAAGGTGTTCTTAGGATTCATTATTTTTACCATATGTTTGGGTCTAACTCACAATAGTCAGAGTTCTTATGAATTTTTTGAATCTAAAATAAATAAATTTTAAAAATATTTCCCAACCTCATCAAAACATTCATAAGCTTTCTTCAAAAAATTCCATACTTCACACTGTACCTATTATAGCAGTTCTTGAAAATGTTTATTCATTAAGAGATTTTTTACAATTAAACAAAAAGCTTTACTATGTTCCACTTTGCTTTGTTAGATTTTTTATCCAACCATATCCCAAGGTTCTTATGACTTTAATAATGTCTTTATCTAAATTTAGCAAATGCAAATGCTTAAATTGTCTCCATTTAAAATTGGTAATGGAATTGTAGACACAACTTATATTTTATTGCTATTTTATGGGTTGAAAATAAAACCATATCTTGCAACTACATTATTAAAAATTTAAAAGTATTATTTTAAGAAACAAGAATCTTAATTTAGTCATATAGTGGCATTGTGATATCAAGAAATATTGAAGAATCACAATGTAGTAATACAGCTTTGTTGTCTTGATATCAAGAGAATTAGTTGGGCATGATCTTATTTCATTAATTTAGCAACTCTTTGCATGCCTAGTTTTTGTATTTCTTTGAATCATGGGTTTTAAGTCATTTTAGGTCTTGATTATATAATCTATCATTTTTCTTTACTTTCATGATTTCAATGCTCTTTCTTGTTTGATGATCTTCATCTTCAATTAATTGCAAGATGATCTAACCAAGTTGCTTAACTTTTTTCTTAACTTACTCAATTTCAAACCTCATTTAATGTTTGTGTCTAGGGTTGTAGTTCATACAACATTAATGCTAACATGTAGGCTTTCATAGCTTGGCTTAATTACCTGTTTAGTAAGTAAGTGGTCTTGGGTTAAAATTTATAATTTATTTATTTACTTTAAGCTCTCACATCCTTGTTAAGGGCCCTCCTTTCTGTAGAAGCATAATTTATAACTAACATAATGTATGGGTCTTAACTAAGGCTATAATGATTACATGAGTAATTATTTTTTTAATCTTTTATTGATAATATTTACTATAGTGATGTAAAATTCAAGACTAAGGTAGTTAGATGGCGTATATATCCTATAGTCCCATTATTAATACATGGACTTATGAGCAATAGAAATCATATGATGATTTGGGAGTATTTTGTAGCATCCTACATTTCTAATAGAAATCTATTTTATAGCACCATTACATGGACTCATGAGCAATAGAAAGTGTGTGATAAGTTGGGAATGAGTGTTTTGCAGCATTAGACACTTTTGAAGTAACATGGTACATCTTCCTAATAAGGATTTGGAGGACGAACAACTATGAACATTGAGGAGAATCCACAATATAACATGCGGGTCCTATTGCTTGTTGAAGTGGACGATATTAGTTACCCTAGACCTACAAAATAACATGTGGCCCCATTGAAGTGAATGGTTTAAGTCCAAGGCATTAGTTGAGGAGAACTCGTAGAATAACATATGGTCCAATAGTTCTCTCCATAACTCAGGGGGTGTTGAAACTCAAAATAATTGAAAACTAGACACACCCTAAGATTTATATAAGTTTATAGCTTAGTATTATCTAGTAAAATTGAACTCGTGACCTTGGGTTCCTAGGGTAACACGTCATTATTAGCTCTCTCCATAAGTCATTGACTACATCTTGATCCCTATCCAATCTTCGTACGTTAAGGCATTAGTTGCCCAACTACATCATTAGTTTCTTATTCTTTTAATTTTTAATTTTTCATCTTTTCCAAGTTTCAAACTTGCCTAAATTTATCTATGAATGGACAGAATTAATATTTTTTTCAGAGTTCTCACATAACAAGTGCACTAAATATGTTTTTTTTTTAATATACAATGACAAAGCTTCTTAGTGTTCATCCTAGCATCCAAAAATAGTTAGATGTGCCTTGCATGATCATGGAAGTAAATTAATGCCAATGAATGTAAACCTTAAGGGATTGTCAAATCTTCAGTTGGAACAAGGTCAAATTATTGTGTGTGAGCTTTTTCTATTTTATTGTCTTGACACATTTATGATACCATAAATTCAACCTTTTTAAGTTTCTTGATAAAATATATTTTTTAACTCCAACCTTTCAAATTGAGTCAGCTTGTAGCTGTAGCACTCACTTTAATTCAACATGCATTTAACTTTTGATTATTAAGAACCATGGTAATTCACTTTGTGATTCTAATCAAGATTAAAAAAAAAAAGCTTTTGAAATATTCATGTTATAACATGCATTTCATTACATTAATAAGGTGTATAAACACTTTGGGGTGGTGTTTGTTAAAACCTAAACAATTTGATTAGATGTATTGAACAATATGATTTTACACAACACAATCATCTAGAAGAATTATATAGGAATTATAAAAAAAATATTTATCCATAATTACGTATAAATTTGTATGAATGAAACATTTTCATGGATATTACAAATAAAATTGAATAAATTTTTCTTTAAAAATTTTAATATCTTCAACATTTAATGGGATTTTAAATTTTTCCTAAATATCAAGAATTACATTTATAATAAATGTCAAGTATAAAAGTGGTTGTTAAGAAATTTCCCCATTTTCGGGACACTTATTTCTATAGGGAAATAATATTGTGATGCATAAAATACTTGAAAGGTTAAGAAGCTTACACAGTATAATTTTTAAGCAAAAAAGGAATAAAATAAAAAGAAAATGAAAGAGAGCTAAAATGGATGAAAACATGATTTTCCTAGATAAAAATAAGATTACCTTTTGGTTTCTTTAAATATTCATACCCAAAATCCTTTTTGTTGTACTTAAGTATTTTAGCTTGAATTCATCAATTATTTGGGCCTTCAACTTGATTTTTAACATGTCTTGAGTGGCAGTCAACATGTTATCAATATACAAAAACAAGTACACAAAGGATCCATCAAAAAGCTTCTTATAATAAACACAATTATTACAGTGGCTTCAGTAAAATCATGCCTAGGAATCAAACCTCTTGTACTACATCCTAGAAGATTACTTGAGGCCATACGATAACTTCTTTAATCTACAAACATGATCATCCTTTCCCAAAACAACAAATCGCTTTGGCTATTGCATATAATTTTCTCTTCAATCTCAATATGTAGGAAAGATGTCTTGACATTAAGCCACTCTAGTTTCAAGTCAAGTAATGTAACCAAAGCAATAAACATGCAAATGGAAGTATATCTAGGTACAAGAGAAAATACTCCATTAAAGTCCACACCTTTTTTTTGTGTGTAGCCTTTGGTCACCAAGTATGCCTTAAATCTTTCATCTTTAACCCTTAGGATACCTTCATTTTTCTTGAAGGTTCACTTACAACTCACTCTTCTTTAACTCTTACCTGGTCTACTAGCTTTTAAGTTTAATCTTTCTAAGGAGACTCAATCTCTTAATTCATAACTATCATCTATAGTGTTGACTTTAAACAACTAATAAGTTATTCAAAGCCCAAATGAAGAATAATAATTAAAAAAATTCAAATACATCATATCATCAATATAAGAGAGAGTCTAAAGAAAAAGTACACTGGTTTTGTGGATGCCTTTTCAAGTTTTCATCATTGTAACCAATCGTGAAAAAAATTTTCTCTAGGGTAGGAAAAGGATTAGACTTTTTCCTCATTTAGAAGTGTCCTCATGGGTTTTCACTTCTTGCTAAAAAGTTTCTTGTAAAGAGATGCATTATTGTTTGCTTCTACATGGGATTCATGGTACTTTAATGTTAAGAAAAGCAAAGTAATGAGTTTTTAATATGAAAATGAAGATATCTATGCAAACAACAAATAAACTCATTAGGATAGTTGTAACCATCATAATCATTATCCTAGTTGTATAGAAACTACATGAGGTTGGTTGTATGAATTCTTTTCTACCATTTCCTCCTATGATGAGCCAAACTATCATTAATACCCAATTCTTAGATATATTTCTTTATTTTTGTAAACCAAATATGTTTTAGTTTACCTTGGTATTGTTTCTTCTTAATTTGAATAAAGTGACTTCTTCTAATTGGTGCAGTTTCTAGTATTCTAACACATGATCAAACCATCTAAGATAATAATTCTTAATTATTTTATCTATGAGTGTTATCCCCACATTTTCTAAATAAAAAAATTGTTGATTTGATCTTTCCTAGTAATGCCTAATAACCACCTTAGTATTCAAATCTCTACCATATGCATGCATTGAATTTGATTCTTTTTGGTAGATGAACATTCTCCACCATAAAGGGTCATAGATCTAATAGTAATTCGTAAAACTTTCTCTTGAACCTAGTAATGATTCTTCTCTTAGAAAGTACATCATTAGTTTCTCACTGTTTCATCCATCTTTCTTTGATTTTATTTATCATATCATTGCTTGTTTAATCAAGTGATCTCAGGTGTTTGAAATACTTACTTTGAGTAACTCTTTATTTTAATCTTTATACCTTCATGACTCACTTTTCTACCAAAATTGCACTATCTAATCCATTTTACTTTTATTAATCCTCACCCTCTTTGATTTTAATGTAGTTTTTCAACTCTCCATTTTTACACCCATGGCTTCCTTATATTTATTCATCAATATAAGATTATCTACAAAGAGCATACACCAAAGGATATCAATCTTGTATATAATTAAATCATCCATACCAATAGCAAATAAATAAGGGGTTAGAGTATATCCATGATGTAACCCTACCTTCACAAAGAAATTCATAATCTCTCTACAAATAGTGCAAACTTGAGTTGTGGATCCATTATTAATGTCTTGCATAGCATTTATGTACCTAAAAAGAATTTAACTTCCACCAAATATTCTCTCAAGGGACTTTACCATAATTTTTTTCCAAATCAATGAAAATCTTATGTAGTTTTCTCTTTCTACATTATAAATTTTCCATCATTTATCTTAGTAAGAAAATTGCTTCCATAGTTGATCTTCTAGATATAAAATTACATAGATTCTTAAAAATGGTTGATTTTTTCCTAAACCATTCTTCTCTAAAATTTTCAAATAACTTAATGATGTAATTCATAAACTTAATGCTTATATAGTTGATGAGTGGCGAGGTACCCCTACACTCAACCATATGAATACGAGCGTGCACGCGCGATCCGGTCGAACTCCGCAGACTAAATGCCTTAACGCCACAAGAAACACTTGGGGTTAATCGTTCGTTGTCTTCCCAGGCTTGCTTGTATGTGTCACGGTGTATGGTTAAGCAAGTCTGAGGTATATGATTTTTTTGGTATTTTTTAGTTTATCTCCTAAGCTATGAGGGAAAGGGTTGAGAAACTAACTAACTCTAACTAATGTCCTAAGTCTAAATTAACTAGCGTCAGCATCCGTTCCCACTTACCGGACACACCCTGAACTATGCAACTGTGGCTACCAAACGCTAATCGTTACTGGGATCACCACACTTAACGCAAGTGCTCGAAGTGGTCGTACTGAGGCACCTATTTAGCCTAAGTGTGATAAGCAACCAATTTCTTGGCTAGCCGTACACACCCGTGGGTGCTTGTAACCAAGTCGTACTTATCACACGTTCTAGCCTAGTGATGAGTAGCCGATTCCTTAACTAGCCGTACACATTGGACTACCACTGGGATTACCAAGCGTAGATCCTAGAATACACTACTGGGTTACCAAGTAGTCACAATGCTCGTAGTCAAGTCGTACTCACGCGTTGCGATGAGCAGCCGATTCCTTGATTAGCCGTACACATCTGTAGATGCTCGTAATCAAGTCGTACTCGTACGCACTAGGAAAGCAATAAATAACAATAATTAAAACCATGTACTGCAAGGTTTATCCAATCAAGTTTGTCTTTATTGTCATACACAACTTGTGTTTAGGTTACAAAGTTACTCGAATAAAGAGCCGTTCATTCTAGGATTCCTACTGCGGGCACATGGGAAAAATTCTAACTCTAGAGTGTTCAAATTGCCAGAGCTTCGCTACTTCTAGCCAGGATTTGGAATTGAGGGGAGTGCCACCTCTTATTTATAGATATGGTGGCGGACCGCGATATTGCGTACGCGATATTGCAGGGAAAGATGCAATATCACGTACGCGATATCGCAGGGGATGCGATATCGCGTCGGCCGCGATATCGCGGCTTGTGCGATCTGTGTCTCGTCATACCCCCATGATTGAATGAAAAATCTTCCTCGAGTTCCTTACAATGATATCATGTAGGTATGAGATTATTGGGGAAATGGAACTAATGGAATGACATGTGAACGGGTCTTTATTACAAGACTTGACAAAAACGGGTGTTCATGACAACAAGGGTGAATACCTTATTACAATGACATCAGGCCACATTTGGCAGCTGAGAGAAAAGAGGAGAGAGAAAAGAAGAGAAGAAGAGAGAAGAGTCTTGCTGCTACCAACGCCTAGATTGCGCCTTTCGTTGTCCATCCGTAAGCGCATTATCGATTCCGCTCCTTGCATAGCTGCTTCAGCGCTACTCCATTCCAAGTTTTTTCTCTAGATCCATTCAGTTGTTGTATGATTGCCATTTGCACACACAACACAATCATATATTAGCAAGGGTAATTGAATCATTAAGTAAAGAATACCTTGCTTCGGTGTAGGTTCATTGGCTAGGTTGTGGTATGGCTGATATGGATCTGGGAAACTGTAGATGATGACTACTGAAGGTGTAGGGGTTAGGAAGAGAAACGAAAAAATTCAGGGAATAGGAGAAAAATCGAAAAATCAGGCCCTGTACCCCCATGACTAATCACGAACCTCCAGTAGCGTTAGAATGGAAAACGAAAAGGAGTGAGAAATATAGGTAAAAAGGGATAACTATGACATCAGTGAAGTGGATGTCAAGATGGAAATGAACAAAAATGTTAATTAATTGCAAAATGTTAAGGAAAAGAAGTTAACTAATGTTCCAAATAGGAATGTCAGTGGGTCCTCCCCAAAGCAGGCTCATGCCCTTAATGCCCTGACAATCCCACATTCAAAGAGTCCGTAGGCTCTGGGAATGTCCTTTGGAATAAGAGTTAAAGTCTTAACCGCTATAATTTACCAAAAAGAAAACAAAGCATCAACTAAAATATATACTAATGATACAATCGACAATGAGGTGAACAATGGAGAGAAGGATGGAAAGAAGAGAAATGGAATGGAATCCCAAGAACAAGGTGGTGTACAGCCCCTTGTGTATTTGATGATTAATGTGACTTGGCAAGTCTCATTCTAGTTCCGGGCTCAAACCAACCACTTCCAGTGACTTCGCATCAATGCATTTGGCTAAATCATCCACTTGGATAACAAGGATGCATCTTCAAAGAGCCACCACCATTCCGACGAAACAAAGGAGAGAATGGGAAGCGAGAAGGGCCTTAGTTAGAGGGAACACTTTGGTTCCATAACCAGTGCTTGCAGCCCAAATTTTATTTCGTCTAAGGGGTGTGCTTTGAATCCTCAATTTTGCTCTCTCTTTTTTTTGTGTTTTGTGTTTTTATGCGTGGGGACCACACCATGCAAAGACTTCTTATTTTTATTGCCTCAGCTTTTGATGATTGGGTTACATTGGAATGGTATGAAAAATCCAGAAGAAAACAACCAAGCACCCAAGTGAATGACCAACACAAAAGCATCAAGTTCCATTGAAGTCATACCCTTTGCAATCCTTGAGTCCTTCCTTGGTTTGAGAAATACCCAATCACCAGTTCGTTAACGTTCTTATTGGAAGGAAACTGTACATTTCCAAGCCAAGAGAAACCATAGACTTGATGGATGAATGGATGAAGTGATCTCATTGCCTGCCATATCAAAAGAACATACCTTAGTATCAACAATGTAACTTAAAGGTAAAAACTAAACATTAGCAATCAATGCAAAACAGTTCATCCCATCGGTCTGAACACTTATTGGGTGACGAACTTACATGGTGGAAACATACACACACACACACACACACAAAATGGAAAAAGTATAACGATGGTGTAAAACAAAAACAAGAAAAGTTAAAGAAATTTGTAAAACAAAAATGTGTAAAAAAAAACTTAAAAGAACTGAGGGCCCCATATGATTAGCATAGGTGGCCATCTCCCCCATGACTGAGTTGTAAGGGAGAGATCCAAAATAGTGAGCGCCTGTTTGAATTTCTAAGAAGTGCCCAACTTCTCCTAATTGATGATCTTAGATTCAGGGGTGGAAGTTGGAGACGCTCACGTTCTAGAGTGTCTATGCCATGGTTGTTGGCATGAGTTTCCTCAGTTCGTTCCATGCATATTTGTTTGCCCCTACGAGAAGCTGTCAACCACGGGGTGTCTACTACTTCTTGTGTGGTTGCTACATACAGGCATCTTTGTTGCAGAGTTTCTTGGGCACACCTGTTACATGGAGACATTTCCTCCATGTCATCACCCGATGAATCACTGTATGTGATGCATGGAACTATCCTCTTCTTGATCTTTCCACATATGTTAATCTTAGATATTTCTAAGGAAAGATCGCAGATCCTAAGGCATGCGTCTACTGTGCTTAGCCATGCCCTTCCCATTATAATTGGGAAGTCCCCTTCGTTTTTGTTCACTTCAATCACTAGAAAGTCCACTGGGTAGGACCAACCACACACAGTGGTAATAACATCCTCCACCAATCCTAAGGGAATGGTGATGGATTGGTCTGCCAGCTCCAGTTGGATGTTGCTCTTCTTAAGTGTGGCAGGTTCCAGGCGTGATACATCCTTTGCGAAATTAAGTTGACTCCAGAACCTGAGTCAAGAAGAGCTCGATGTGGTGCATTTCTAGCAATCTGCAGATAAATAAAGGGACTCCCAGGGTTAGTTAGTTTCCTGGGAAGGTGGCCTACCTTGATCCAGTCAGTTACAGTATGTGTTAACATAACCGTATGTGTTACACTCCCTTGGACTAAAGGGTTCTTCGAAGCGTTAGTAGTTAGAGGCCTATACATGTACCCATCCGCTTATTGTTGCGAGAGTTTGTCTAGGCTCTTAGTTCTAAAAAAGGGTCTCTTCTTTGTACAGTTGTCGCCAGAACTATTACCTGGTTAGATATTTACACTCTGAATATTTACAGCTCTCGTGGCGTTACGTTGCTGTGGTTGGGTAGGCAATTCCCCTTGCATTGTTGGAGCAGGAGGTGTTATGGGAACTACTTGAGGAAGAGGTGCGGGTGGAGTTAGAGGATAGACAGAATGTGAGATGTCTCCCGGAGGAGAAAGAGTCCTTTTGAAGTACTCCCGAGGTAGTGACGTTGGGGGGTAGTGTGACCCATAGAGTCACCTAGAGAAACCAGCTGCTACACATAATAACCGTAAGGATCGGGCTGCCGGTAAGGGTATTGATGTGTAGGCGGTGGCATCCCCCATGACTGTGGGTATTGCCACTGCTGATGTTGTCCAATGGGCTATGGAGGTGTTCCACTTGGATAATACGTCAAGGGTTGGTGGAACTGCCTTGGATTACCTTGTGGATAAGGTAACCTTCGGGGTGTTTGCCGTTGATTAAGTCTTGGATTTAGTGCATACACCCCAGACTCCTGCAAATGTGAGATAATTGGGCAACATCCCTTAGGATGGTTATAGTAGCAGACCTCACATCCACTATCATCATTTGAATTAGAATTTATAGCCTCATCAGAGATAGGAATTTTTCCCTTACCCTTGTTATGTGCAGGGTTAAAGTTTCTCTACTTGGTTTTGCCTTTGTCACTACTTTGCTCTTCCTTAGACTCTTATACGATTTTCAAAATTGTTTCTATTCGTGAGTCTAAGGAATCCCACATTTGGTCTACCTTAGCCGATACCTCGGTTGTTAACTTTTGGATCAGCACGGTTTTACGATTCACCAACTCTTCGAGTGGTGACTCATCCTCCTCATCACAGAATTTCACTCCCTTCTTGCAAAGGGAGGGATCACGATTGTATTCTTCCACACTTTCTCTCTTACGTAGCTCACCCTCTTCTTGCGCTACTTGTTCCAACAAAACTTCAACTTCATGGACTCTCTGTTGGGAAAGTCTCCCTTAGGCGTAAGTCCCAAGAGTTCTTCTCGTTTCATTTCGTAGCCCATCCACGATGTGGTGAAGTTGATCCCGTTTAGCGTACCCATGGCCCGGGCAACGATGTAGCAATGTATAATAACGGGCCATGGCAGCATCCAAGGATTCATAAGCTCCTTGTTTCCAGCCTTGGATCTGCTTACGCAAATTGAACACTCTGGAGTACGTCTGATATTTGTTGTTGAACAATTCAAGCATCGTACTCCACCTCCTGATGGTTTCTGGTTCTAAGGACCAGTACCAGCTCTCTGCTTCTTTGATGAGTGTCCTTGGAAACAACTTGAGTTTCTGCCACTCATTATCTATGTTCTGCAAGGCACAGGCATCGTGGAATGCCTGTAAATGATGTTGAGGATCAGCGGTGTATCCCCCTTCAAAACGTGGGATATTATTTATGTCCAAACGCTTGATCCTACTGTCCTTTAAGTGCCTTGTGGGAATCTTAACTGCCTCTCTAATATTGAGCATGCTTCGGGTTGCGAGTAGGGATTCGTCATGATCATCTCTTTCATGATGTCTGTGATGTCTACATGGTGGTTCCCTACTCTCCCTACGTCCTTGCCCTTGTCCTAACTCCTCTCGACCTTCCTGTCGAGGCATTTCACCTCTTTTACTTTTATTCTCCCCATCATGCTCATGGTGGCTGCGCCCGGATGTGGAAGGAGAGTGTGAATGATGAGATGAAGGAGAAGAAGATGGAGATCCATCACCGTGGCAATGTTTCTTACCTTCTCTTCGGCTGCTTCGGCCCCGATCGTCGTAACGATCCAAGTGTTTGTCCTTAGTGTGAGTAGTTGTTCCTGCTGTGAACAACTGGTGCTCATGGGGATCAGAGCTTAGAATATGTATCTTTGATCTAAGTTCCTGATGCCTTACCTCTTCACCAGAGTGAGGAGGAGGAACATCATTTTCTAGGAAACCCATTGTGAGGGGTTCCTCATCTCCTATTTCACTAATGACGTGGGGGACCTTGCCGTTCAACAATGAATGCTGGCTCTCCTTCCTTGCATCCTGAATACGTTGGGCATTTGTGGGATGATAATCCCTTGTGTCATAATCATCCAAAATGTATTTAGTAATTAGCTCTTGCATGCCAATCTGTGCTAAGACACGGAAAAACATGTTAGGAGCAGATCTATCTGGGGGTAACACGATGTTACCTTGCAGATCTCTCCATCGCAGTTGCTCATCTTGATGGAGAAAAAAAGTAAAGTCAGGGACATACTCATCAGGATGAGTATATGTGACCTTAGATTGTTTAGGACATGGCTGGTTTGGGTTATGCGTATGATTTTGACTATCTCCTATATTGTCCTTAGGTGAGTTGATTGCATGAGAAGAAGCCATTTCTATTGGTGTGCTAATTTTTACCATTAATTAATTTTTATTGATTAACCCGAAGGTTCATTGAGGCTCTCAACGATGTGAGTGATATCCCTTATGTTCAATTGGCGTAAAAAAAACACTTATTCCCCGGCAACGGCGCCAATGATGAGTGGCGAGGTACCCCTACACTCAACCATATAAATACGAGCGTGCATGCACGATCCAGTCGAACTCCGCAGACTAAATGCCTTAACGCCATAAGAAACACTTGGGGTTAATCGTTCGTTGTCTTCCCAGGCTTTCTTGTATGTGTCACGGTGTATGGTTAAGCAAGTCTGAGGTATGTGATTTTTTTGGTATTTTTCAGTTTTATCTCCTATGCTATTAGGGAAAGGGTTGAGAAACTAACTAACTCTAACTAATGTCCTAAGTCTAAATTAACTAGCGTCAGCATCCGTTCCCACTTACCG
>MNCI01029685.1:223234-243848 GCA_015680685.1 Gnetum montanum
TACACCACTGGGTTACCAAGCGTAGATCCTCCTAGCTACACCACTAGGCTACCAAGCAGTCACACTTAAATGCTCGTAATCAAGTCGTACTCGTTCTACTTCTAGGACTTTAAGGAGACTAATCACGATGAGCAAATGATTCCTTGACTAGTCGTACACATCCGTAGATGCTCGTAATCAAGTTGTACTCACACCACGCTATGAAAGTAATAAATAACATTAAATAAATAACAAAGTGAATGCTACAATGATGAAGTAATCTCGATCTTTATTTCCGGTCATGTGCGTGTCCAAGTACGGCACACTCGAATAAAGACACCGTATAATTACATTCACCACACTATGGGCAGACACGGGAAAAAATCTAACTCTGGAGGGATCAAACTGCCAAAGCTTCGCTACTCTAAACTGGGATGTCAAATGAGGGAGAGAAGCCTCTTATTTATAGAAATTACGACTGACTATGATAGCGCGTATGCGATATCGCCGACAGATGAGATATCGCGTACGTGATATCGTGGCCCCCATGATATAACGTGGGTGCCTTAACGCAACCACCAGCAATATGAGCAATTTCATGTCTCATCACCAAGTTTGCTGCTACATGTTTTTGCCCTTGGTAGCTAGCCTTCACTACTTCTAGTTCAGAGTTTGCAACTTGAATTTTCTGCAAAGCATCTTTTCTATCTGCAAACTCTTTCTCATATAAGGCATAGGTGGCTGCTACTTACTATTCTATCTTATTTTTGGATCTCCCTGCTATTAACATGGCTAAGTTAAAATAACAAAAGTTAGCTAACCCCATGATCTGTAGGTATTTATTTTTCACTTCTGCCTGGTGGATAAGGGCATAACTATCAAGTATGGCTTGCCAATTAGGATTCTACGCTAATATGAAGTTGATTTTGGCCTTTGCCACTTGGGTTTCCTTCTCATTTATCTATTTGTGCATGCCTACCTAGTCTTGGAAGTGTTCCTTGAGCCTCTCATGTTTATTTACCTCATTTTACCATGCACTGATTTCAATGGCTTATTTTTATCTAATGATGCATACCTCCTCCATAAAGAGGGTTCTATTTTCTTTCACGAGGTGGCTCATGTCCTAGTTGACCCTCACCAATTGTTCCCTTAACTAGTGGATTCTTTCCTCTAGAATTCTTTTCTACTTCTCCATGATGATCAACCTTAGGTTATCAACAACAAGTTGTTTATTTTCTTCTTGAACTATAGTAAGTGCCTTCACATGTGCATACGTCTATGCTTCAACTACAGAGGAATTCCATATTAGTTTCTCCTTTCCATCTACTAATTGTTTATTTTGCTTAATCAATTTGCTAATCTACTCTGTTCTGAATTACTCAATCTGATCAAGTGCAAAAAATTGTGTCAGATCTCTCCTTTCAGCTCTCAGAACTTCTACTTCCACATGCTCTACCCTGGTCTTTGCCATGATTAGTTTTTATTTAGTAGCTATGAATTTAGATTATACTGCAATGACATCACTAGGGATGTCAAAGAGTATTATCATGACTTTCCTAGTCTGTAGTAGCCTATCATGCACATCCTCATGATCAGTAGCAGTCATCAAGGTTCTGATTAACATTTGAGCATCTTTGACCCTAGGTAGATCTGCTAGTGATACAATAAGTATATTGAACGATTCTTTAATATGATTAGTGATCACCTCTACTACTCCCAATGCATCCTAGTGTTGCATTACTACAACTATGGCTCTTTCTCCTATCTCTAGCATTACTTAGAATGATGCAACACTCTTAGAAATTTGTTGTGACCATACCTCTTCTCCTACCTACAATGAAGTCTATCCATTTGTTGGATCAGCTAAAAGTATGGGTCTGATGGCACTATTTATAACTCTATAGAGATTGGCCTCTTCCTTGGTTTTCCAGTTGATTATTTTTGTAATTTACTGTAGATGGCTCATCAATGGTCTATAGTCTCGTAGCAGTGGGAGTGGAACTTGCGATTGTTGCTACCCTTATTGCTGCTATTGTTGGCTATATTCTTGTTCTTGCTTCTCATCATGGTTTTTCCTTCATGGTTCTAGTTTAAGCAACTCAATGTATGAAGCATTTTGGGCTCTCTTGGGAATGTCATTGGTGTATCTTAGGATTTTGGCTCACATGCATAACTTCCTAATAAGGCAAGGAAATGGAAGTGTTAGCTTCTAATGAGTAGCAAGGTACCCGTACATCCAACCATATGAATCATAAGTGTTCATGCATAATTTGGTCAAATTCGATGGATGGGACTAGTTGTGCATCTAGATCATTATGCCTTGATCGTAATTTATTGTCTTCCCACTTGGACTAGTGGTAGCTTTGTCATGTATGGTTTAGTCCAGAGTGGGACATATGATTCTTGATGTTGTTCGACCATAAGCTACTCCTAATGATAATAAAGAAATTAATTATTTAATCTAATTAACAATGGAAAATACAGTCCAAACTAGCCTATGTGTGATGAGTATCCAATCTTAACTTTTTGTACATGCCTTGTACTTCATGTAACTACCATTGGGATTACCAAGCATACCATCCCTAGGCGTACTAAATAATACACTACTCAATTACCAAGTAATTACACTTAAATGCTCACAATTAGTCATACTTATTCTTCTTAATGATAGGAATAATAAAGAGCAGCAACAAATGATATCATTAATTAAGGAAAATAGTAAACATTTACGTAATTAAAAGCAATAATAAAGCTAAGTTGATGCTACAATGATGGAAGTAATCTCAATCTTTCTTTTCGATCATGTAATGTGTCCAAGTATGTCACACTCGAATAAGGATGCCGTACAATCACTTAACATCACATTGTGGGCATACATTGTAAACTAACAAAACTTGAAATCTATCAAATCTATCTAAATCTATTCCCCAATTGTGCACCCAAGTGTTGTATTTATAGGCTAGCATGAAAGAGGTGATATCGGATACTCAACATTAGAGGTTGTGCCCTAATATCGAGTACTTGACATTGCAACTTTGATATTGGATATATGATATTAGAGCCCTACAAAACATGACTCATCATATCCCCACGGCTAAATGAAAACTTGTCCTTGAGTTAAAAAAATGAGAAACAAGTTTTTTTACAAAATATTTGAAAGGTATGGGATTATTGACTAACTTAAATAAACACACAAATTGACTCCGCCATGCTGAAATGGTGTTTTTACAAATATGGATACAACACAACAAAACAAAAAAATTAGGGAAGCTTATGTAGTTCCCAAAGGTGGTGGCTCTTCCATTGCCTACTTCCCTTGTCATCAGGCCTCTGAAATTTATAGCAGTTTATGAGCACTTGCAACTTTTCCTCCTTTGTTCTTGGGTCATGTACCATCCAAGCTAATGAGTCGATGCGTGCTAGAACCAATACATTCCACAAACATGGTAGCTATGAGAACATTTGATTTGCTTTCATGTATCATGCTAAAAACTATCATTATTCCTCCTTGAAAGGCATGGCCTTATTTTTTTTAATTCATGATAATCTGTCAACCTCTTGGCTAGGTCTGAGGCTACATCTCTTTGCCCATGGTAGCAAGCCTTAATTAATTTCAATTCTAAGTTTTCCATGTGAAGTTTTTGTAGGACATTTTTCCTATTTGCAAACTCTTTTTCATATAGCGCATAGGTGGCTACTACTTGCTATTCCAACTCATTTCTAGGTTGACCTACTATTAACATGGCAAGGTTAGCAGAACGAAGGTTAGCTAATGCCATGTATTCTTTCAAATCTTCAATCTATAGGTCCTTGTTCTTTACTTCCACTTGGTGGACCAAGGCATAGCTATCCAAGATGGGTTGTCAGTCAAGATTTTATGTTGACATGGAATTCATGCAAGCTTTTTCCATCTGGATTTATTTTTCATTAATCTATTTGTACATGCCAATTTGGTCCTAGAAGTGCTCCTTCAACTTCTCATGTTTCTTGGCTTCGTTTTGCTAGACACTTATCATAATGGTATATTTTTGGCATATTGCATAGATCTCCTCCATGAAGAGGATTCAGTTCTCTTTGTTCAATCTACTTAGATCTTGGTTGACCTTCACCATTTGATCCCTCAACAAGTGGATACTTTCTTCCAATTTTTTTTCTATTTCTCGATAGTGGTCAACCTAGCATTATTAGTAGCAAGCTACTTATTCTCCTATTGTGCAGCAATCAATGCCTTCTTATGTACATATGTTTGGGCTTTAGTGACTAAGGCATTTTAGACTGCTTTCTCCTTTTCTTTTTTCAGTAGCTTCATTCTGTTGAATTAATTGGCTTAGCTACTCTATATGAAATTATTCCAACTGATCAAATGTAATGAATTAGGAAGGGTCCTATCTTTTAGCTCCCAGGGGGCAAGCTCTTATTGTAGTCTATGCACTTTTTCTTCTACATGCTCTACCCTGGTCTCTACCATAACCAGTTTTCCTTTTGTGGCAATGATATTGGAATGTACTATAGTGACATCACTGGGAATGTCAAAAAGAGTTATCATAACTTATTTATTCTATAGTAATTTGTCATGCACATCCTCATGGACCACAAGAGTCATTGAAGTTCCAGCTAATACTTATGCATCTCTAGCTCTAGTCAAGTCCATCGAGGACATAACAGGCACATTAAATGATTCTTTAATGTGGTTTGTGATAACTTCTATTGCACCTGCCACATCCTGGTGCTGCATGATCATGAATGTGGCATCTTCTCCTATTTCAAGCACCACTTGGAAAGATATAGCATATTTAGATATTTTCTGTGACCATTGGGCTTTTCCTCCTAATTGCAAAGAAATATGCCCCCTTGATGGGTTGGTAGAAATTTTAGCGTACATGGCATCATTGATGGCCTAGAAGAGGTTTGATTCATCCTTTATTTCCTAGCTAACAGTTTCATCTATTCACTAGAAATGGCTCATTGTAGGCCTATAATCTTGTGGTGGTATCAGTAGAACTTGTGGCTCTTGCTATTGTTCTAGTTTTTGCTTTGGTTCCTTCTCTGGCTCTTGTTCTAGCTCCTTCTCTAGTTCTTATTCTTGTTCATCATTAAGGTCTTCCTTGGTGTTGTTGGTTTGAGAAACTTAGAGAAAGAAGCATGCTAAGCCCTTTTAAAAACATCATTGGTGTAACCCAGGATTCTGACTCACTTACAGAATTTTCTAATTAGGCATAGGAAATAGAACCACCTTTAAATTTCCATGAAGTACAACTAGTCAAGATTGGCATTGTATTTTTCCATCAAGATTGTACTTCCTCTGGCTGCATAAGTTGATCTTCTATTGAGCCCTTTAGTTGGGAAGAGGTGGTATGTGTTGATTTTAAAATAAGTCCTCTCTTCTAGATTTAACTTCTTGTATATTTTACTTTCTTTGTTATACACTTGCTTTGGCCACAACTTTCTGATTTCTGTGTTAGACCTTGTGGATAGATGTGCCACCTTAACCCCACATTTGATAGGTTTAGAGCCTCTACAATTACCTTGATTGAAAAAAATATAGAGAGTCTGCCAATGTTGATGATGATGCCCTCTTCCTTATTATGTTAGAATTGGTACATCTCACTGAGGTACCATTTCTGACTTTCAAAGAGGATGTGTCATAGAGGTGACACCTAAAGTTGAGTTCTGATTGCCTCAGGGGCGAATGCCATGAATGGCCCAAACTTCATTTTCATGATGATCAATGTAAACATGGATTTCTCTTGGATGCCTTTGAGGCATTCTTGGGACAACATGAGACATTGTCCTTACACTAGAGCCTATGGTTATGCAACCTCCCCTTGAACCAACTATCCTATACATGGAGCCTCTTGATGAATGCAAAATGACTCCGCCTCCTATTCTTCATGCTAAGTTTATGGGCCTTGTTCTCCTAGTTGGCCTCTGCCACCTCTTGGGCATTTTCTTGCACCTTGTGAAGGTCCTTCTTGTCCTCCTCTTTTTGGGACCATCTACAATCAATCAAGGATTTAGTATTACTAAGGTGTTTTTCATTCATCATCAATAGGTTTTTACCTTCCTCATCGCCTTAGTTCTATTAATTTCTTTGCTTATATGATTGCAGAGTTAGGAAAATATTCAAGAGAAATGCCCAAAAAGTGTTAACTTCTTTTATGACCATTTTAAATTGGCTCTATTTCCCTTATGTATGGCTTATAATGATGGTTATGTTTCCTTGGGTGAGAGAATTAGAGGTTCTGGCATTCATACAATTAATTGTTCATTAAAACAGTTAAGGTTTTTAACATTCCTACCCTTATAATTCCTTGTGGATGATAGCAAATTTTGAAAAAATGATGCAAGTTTTCCACACAAGTACCCTCCCCCAACTAAATTGAACACTCTAGGATCACATAGGTTCAAAATCCATGAAAATTGATCACATGTTGAAGTTGGTTACACAAAGCTCTTAGACAAGAGAGAAAAATGCAAAAACTCCCCTAGCTTCAATTGATGATAATGAATTTTTTGGACATTGTGGGAGTCATATTTATAGATTTTATGGACTCGATATCAAGTACCTAATATCAACTCCCACCAAATATTAGTGTTCTTGAAATTTTATTTTATAAGAACATTTAGCATGAAAAATGAAGCTCTAGGATTGGTCGGAAGGTTTCATGTAAAGTCCAAAGTTCTGGTATAAGTGAGAATTCATATTTATGCACCGACACTGTTAGAAGATAGAATTGCAAGCATTAAAAGTTTTGGAGGATGCAAGAAAAAGGGTAATTGATTCATGGTAATGGATGGATAAGTTATATGATAAGGGAAGGTTTGAATTTAACATTTATGCACTTGGAAGGTTTAATATGATGTGGTTGTGTTAGGAAAGTACAAGTTATGATAGTTATACAAGTGGATCCTCCCCAAAACAAGCTTCACTTCTTAATGCCCTTGTATAACCACACCTAAAAATGTATGTAGGCATCAAAGGAGTTGAATGCAACACATACTTGTTGAATAAAACACACATGTTAAAACCACCAATTTGAAAGAATAACTCTATTTCACACAAAACCACAAGTTATGATTATACAAACAGTGAGATGAGATGGATTTTAGAAGGGATTGTAGAACTTGGAACATGAGATGCCTTACCATGGGCATAATGAATTCTTGTGTGTTACTAATGATTAAGGTAATCATTAGCCCTTCATTCCAAGATTCAAACAAAGTCCAAACGACTTTCCGGTGGCATTGCATTGTTTTATCTTTTTGATTAACAACCATAGGACTACCACCGTTGTAAGGAGTAGCATCACTTGGTGTTTTGTCCAGGGGAGGAGTTTTACCATGGCACACATTTTTGTTTTGATGGATTTTGAGAAGCCACCAACCTTCAGGCATGGGTAACATGTCTTTCTAGTAGGACCCTCAAAAAGTTATTCAATGTCCTTTTATATTACTTTTATCTATGTCAACCTTATCAAAAGGCTACCTTTAGGCATGGTTAACATGTCTTTATAGTGACATGGTAAGGTAGCACTTATTTAACTCTTACTCCCATTTTTCATTAGATCTATAAGGATATAATTACAACCTTGGAAAAATGATAGAACATATAGAAGTGATCAAAGAGATTCCATAGGTTTCCTTGATGTCACACCCTTCACATTCCCACTTGGTTCTTCACTTTTCTATCTAGGCGCCATGATTACAAGGTTATTCTTAGTTTGATGATGAAGAAGAATATCATTATGACCATGGTAAGAAACTTTTATTAATGGAATAGATGGGTGGATGATGTATCTTCACTATCCAGATAATTAATCCCTCATGATTTCAACATAGATAAAACCCCACCTCAATGGGCTACATGATATCATTTATTCACAAATGATATTATTGACAAAGGAAATGAAAAAAAAGTGTGGGAAAAAGTTGAAAAGGATAGGAAACTTTTGTATTAAGAAATGAGAAAAATGATCAAACAATTGTAAAATAAGAAGATGAAAAACACTTATTAATTCCAAATTTTAGGATGGGTCATATCCCCCATGACTAAATGTTCGATCATGACAAGAATTAATAAGTGGACAAGAAGCCTTCATGCATTTATGAAACAATGTTAAACTTTCATTTTCAAGCCACTAGGTGTCTTCTGATTTAGTGGCAACTATGTAGATAGGTTGTTTTTCACATACTTGGTTGTTAAATGTATGGTTGATTAGAGTATGAGTTGTGTGGACTTTGTGGATGTCTAGCCCACAACTGCACCCTTTATCATGATTAGTTATGCATGGGTTTGTTTGTCTCTCTACGATGTGAGGTTCATTGTTCCTAGCAGGTCTTGGAGTAACAACAAATGTTGGCCTTTATGTAGGATAAGAGGAAATTGGTTGTGAAAGGAATGATTTTTTACTTGGTTAGCATTATGCTAGTTTGGATTAGTTAGTAGGTCCATGAGTGTTATACTCATGCATGGGAGCCATCCTAAAGAAAGGATGTTTTTGAGGTTATGGTAGGAACCAACTGGCATTATCATGTCAATGTATCTTCATAGCACAAGTGACATTCTTTCGTTGATGTTGTGTTGATGAACCTTTCTATGTTGCTAGCTATGACATGTGATGGAGTGAAGTATGAGAATATTGAGGATATGATCGAGGATGAGAGGTGTGAGGTGGTGATCCTTCAGAAGATGTCGTAGGTTGATGATATTTTGGAGAGTGGTAGTAGTGATTTGAAGTAGAGGAAGTAGAACTAGTTGGGGAAATAGGTTGTTGAACATCATACTTATATAGGTTCAGCTAGTAGCGAGGGTAGGGTTGGTTTGATGATAGCCTCCCCCATGACTATGGGTTTTTCCTTTGTGGTTGATGATAGTGTTGAAGCTGGTAAGAAGTCCCTCTAGGATAGTATGATTGGTTGTAGGACTATCTATAATTACCTTGTGAGAAAGGTAATTTTCTAGGCATTTACTTTTGTACGAACTTGGGATTTAAAGCAAAAGCCCAATACTCATGTAGATGTCATATGATTGAACAATAGCCCTTTGAATGGTCATATAGGTAGATGTCACATCCATCATCTTCTTCAACGATTGAGTCTATGGTCTCTTCTTCTATAGCCATTTTCCATTTTTTCCGATAAGTGTTCCTAGTTGTTCCTTGATTCTTTTTCCTCCTTTTGTTGTGATCACTTTATTTGTTTTGCGTTACTCTCTCCTTTATAGTTTTTATACAAGTTGTAACTTTCTCATTTATCCATTCCGACATCTTATCTAACCTTGCTTCAAGCTCATCGATAGACTTTTGTATTAGCAAGTTTTTTTGTGCAATCACCTCATCGAGAGATGCATCTTTTCTCTTATCATAGATGTGGATCCTCTTCTTTTGAAGAGTTGGATCCCAATGATATTTCTTAACATTCTCCCATTTACATAACTCTCCTTCTTTTTTTCCCACCTCCTCAATTAGCTTTTGGATCTAATGGGTTACTAGTTCATATAATTGACCTTGAGCATACATCCCAAGGGTCTCTCTCATTTAACTATGAAGCCCATCTATGATGTGGAAACTTTGCTCTTCTTGAGAGAAACCATGACCTAGACATTTATTCAGTAGAGAATAGTATCTATTTAGGGCCATATTCAAATGTTCAGGTTGTTCTTGTTTCCATCCTTGGATTCATTTTCTTAGATTAGACACCCTTGCATAGGTTTGGTATTTCTTGTTGAAGATTTCTAGCATTATGGAACATCGATGGATTGAATTGAATTTCAACGATCTATACCACACTTCATCTTTGTTTATTAGTATCCTAGGAAAGAGTTTAAGCTTTTGCCACCAACTTTCAATGTTTTGTAAGACATAAGCATCATGGAAGGCTTGTAACTGATGTTGTGGATCAAAATCATAGCCTCACAAAAATCTAGGGATATTATTCATATAAAGCCTTTTGATGCAACTTTCCTTGTAATGCTTATTGGGTATTTTAACTACCTCTATAATCTCCATCATGCTCTTAGTGGCCAACAAGGGTTCAATGTCATCAAACATGTCATAGTGAAAATTTCTATTTCTGTTTATCTGATTGTGATGATTTTGTCTATGCTCATTTTGATGTCTTTGATTTTGTCCTTGGTTTCTATTTCTATCCTTATTTCGATCCCATAGTGGAGCTCAATCTCTATACATACGTTCATCTTCATCAAAACTAGATGTTGAAGAGGAAGAGGAAGATGAAAGACTGGGAGAGTTTCCATGTCTTCTATAGTGTTTCCCTTAGTCCCTTGATTTATCATTTCTAGGTTTTGAGGATGTCCTAGGCCTTGAGGCCTCCCCTAGTCTAGGTCTTACTTCATCTCCTCTAGGATTATCTACCTTAGATGAACATAGTCCTTGAGTGTAGTTAAGGTGGTCATGAATATTTGGAATCCTTTCATGAGGTTGGTCACTCCAATTTTCTTCATCATATATCTCGTTAGTTCTCTAATGAATGTTCTCTCTATATAATGCATTATTGCTTCCTGGTGAAAAAGACCTAGTTTTTGGTTTATGATGTGTGTGACTTAATATTTTTCAAAAGATAATTTGTTAATGTGTTCATAATAATAGTGTATAATATAACTAATCTAGATAACTAGCATAATCCTTGGAAACAGCGCCAATGATGAGTGGCGAGGTATCCCTACATCCAGCCATATGAATCACAAGTGTTCATGCATGATCTAGTTGAATTCCATGGATGGGACTAGTTATGCATATAGATCATTATGCCTTGATTCAAGTTCATTGTCTTTCCACTTTGACTTGTGGTAGCTTTATCATGTATGATTTAGTCTAGAGTGAGGCATATGATTCTTGATGTTGTTTGACCCTAAGCTACTCCTAATGATAATAAAGAAATTAATTATTTAATATAATTAATAATGAAAAATAATGTCTAAACTAGCCTATGTGTGATAAGTATCCATTCCTAACCTTTCATACATGCCTTGGACTTTACGTAACTATTGCTAGGATTACAAAGCATACCGTCACTGGGTATACCAAATGATACACTACTGGGTTACTAAGTAATTACACTTAAGCACTTGCAATTAGTCATACTCATTTCACTTAATGATAGCAATAATAAAGAGCAAGACATTGGGTACATTTACTGGGTTGTGCCCCAATATTGGGTACAAGACATTGTGGCTTCGATATCAAATATTTGATATCAAAGCCTTGTAAAACATGACTCATTAGCTTCCCTACCTTTCTGTCTTCAAATTGCCTTTGTATTTCCATAAAATAGAGTTATGCAAGGTTGGAATTATGCTTGCCCATTAGAATTGTACTTCCTATAGCCACATAAGATGATAGTCAATTGGGTCATTTTGTTGGGAACAAATGATAAGTGCCAATTTTAAAGTATATCCTCTCCTCTAGAGTTAGTTCATTATAGCCTTTGTCTTCTTTATCATAAGCTCATTTCAGCCATGAATTTCTAGTTTCAGGATTAGATTAGGTGGATAGATGTGCTACCCATGCCCCTTCGTTGGGTATTTATGAGAGTAGTTACTCTAGTGGTTTATTCTAATTATTAGAGTAGTTACTCTAGCAGTTTATTCTAATTATTAGAGCAGCTACTCTAACGGTTTATTCTAATTATTAGAGCACTTACTCTAGCAATTTATTCTAATTATTAGAGTAGTTACTCTAGTGGTTTATTCTAATTATTAGAGTGGTTACTCTAATTATTAGAGTACTTGCTCCCAAGTCTATAAATACAGTGCCCAGGCACACAATTGGAAAGAAGTCTTTCAACAAAAGGAAGTCTTTCAGCAGTCAAGTAGCAGTTAGAGTATTTTCCAAGTGCCTACAGTAGGAGGTCTAAGTGTGGACAGATCTTTATTTGAGCATTGGGTACCTAAGCACACCTTGTGTATAGCAATAAAGACATGCTCTTCGATTCATCCTTGCAACACTTGAGATTTGTTTCCTTACACATTTTCTTTATTTTATTTTATTTTCTTATGCATTTATTTTATTTTATTTTATTTTATGCACTTTACATTTATGTTATTAGCATAGCAATTCATTTTTATCAATTAAGCAAATTGTTAAATTACACAAGCACGACCGCTTTGAGCATATGTGTAATGCTTGGTAACCCAGTAATGATTACCATTTCGTAATCCCAGTAGTGTTGCACTGGTTCAGTAGCATTCTTACCTATCTCCTCACTCAAAAAATACCACAAGAGTTAAACCTTAAGAAGAAATAATAATTTCTTCATTGAGCTAAGTACTTTATGGAGATCAATGGGCAACTTTACAAAGTGTGTCCCGATGGCTTGGTTCGATGGTGTGTTCCCGATATAGATCAATTGAGAGTTCTCCAAGATGCTGATGAGGGTCCTTGTGGGGATCATAATTCTAGGAGATGAATGGCCATCAAGATCTTACTTACAGGATATTATTGGCCTACATTGTTTCGGCACACCCATCATTTTGTCCAATGTTGTGAGCACTGTCAACGTGATGGGGGAATGACTACTAGAATGGAGGATCTAAAATAAAAGATCCAAATGTTAGAACCCTTCGACATTTGGGGAATTGATTTTATGGAGCCAATTACACCAATGTCCAATGGAAAAGCCTATATCATTGTTGCTATTGATTACCTAACTAAATTGGCAGAAGCAACTACTGTTAAGGATTGTACATCATCTACAACTGCATGATTTCTTCAACAACAAATCATAAACAGGTTTGGTGTGCCTTGTGCACTTATTTTAGACAATGGTACCCACTTCACAGGTGCAACTTTTCATAAATTAATGCAACACTTAGGGGTTGAGCATAAATTGACTACCCCATGAAACACCGTAGAAATTGCGGATCGGCCTGAGGTGAAGATTCATAGTTCAAGCACAAGCTCATAGCAATCCAGAAGTCCGAACAACACAAAAGGAAAGGGGGAGGCACAACACCAAGTTTCCGAAATTTCTTGAAATTCTAACTTTGTTGCTCTTTACGCTACATTATGCAACATAGTGTTACTCTTTACGCTACATTACGCAAGGTAGCGTGACTTCTTACGTTACGTAGTGTAACGTAATTTCATTCAACATAACTTTGCGCAGTGTGGCGAAGGTAACTCATCAAAGCAATGGAGTCAACAGAAATTTGAACTTTGGCCCATATGACAAGTCTAAAAGCCCAAGTAGCGGTCTATGACTTGTCGCATATTCCAACAAATTTTTTGATCAAACTCAACGTTAAAGGAAGCATTAGCTGATTTACGCTTTATTACGCTACGCAACGTCAGCAAGAGTAACATGCTAAAAGTTAACCACTTTGACGCTCTACAACGCTCTGCTGCATAAGGAGCGTAACATGTGGGGAATCCGCCTCATTACGCTCTACTACGCTATGCAGCGTAAACGAGCGTAATGCGATATAAAGTCAGTTAAAGCAATATCAGACACACACCTGTCATCCATACGTAGCAATACGCTTATCAACATATCACAGTATAATCGCAAGACAGTTTTCAGCAAGAGTGGTTTACGGCACATTTTGCCCTCAAAGCGTAATGCGACGTCACCACTCTTAACATAAAAGTTTGCCAAGTCAACGGTGTCTGAAGGTTCGAGACACGTGTCATCAGGGCCGCACCTTTCCATATGATGCTGAACTTATAAATACCCCAGTTGACAAAGAAAAAAGGAAGGGGGGGGATATCTTTTTAGACTTCTTTTTAGACTTTTAGCACTTTTGAGACTTTTTCCGAATAGCACATAAGGCATTGTTTGAGCATTGACAGCAAGAGCAAAAACAGTCTTCTTACGATGGTTCTCTTCATTGGCAACCATCAGCAGCTTCAGGCAGAGACTACCGAAGGCAAGAGGAGGAGTAGATCAGAGATCGAGAGATTATCTAGTGTGATTGGCAAGCCTTACTGATCAGAAACAATTGATCAATAGGTGTCCAGGCTTGACCTTCCTTGCATTCCATTTCCGGCTTACGAGGTAGATCAACCTACAATCTGTGCTCCCTTTTTACAGTCTTCCTATTGTTTGTATACACTTCACATGAATATAAGCAAAATATTCCATCAGAACATTATATCTAATACATTCAGCTTTTGAATCAAACCTTAGATCCTGGAATTGCGCATATTCCCTGAATCTGGTTTTTTCTTGTCACCTTGACAATATGGTTATCCCAAATCCATTTGCATCATTTTCTACTCCTTCGACGATTCATCGAATCAAATTGTTTCATGAAACATACGCATAAATATACATTACCACGGTATTCGATAAATTTTACTGATTAGTAAGTCCCTGTCTGATCGACAAGACGATTCAGGGCACTGCGGATTCATTTCTCCAGCATGGCCCTCGCACGAATCCGTGGTCAAGATTGTGTACGCGGATCTTCATTCGGAATTTCCAGTGACCAACGTTTTCCATCGTTACAATTTTCTGGCACTAGAAGGAGGGCTTGAACCTTTGATCCGTATTTTACGAGTAACCCTGTATGCAATTCATACCCGCATTTGCATAACGTAAACGTAATACCTCCAAGGAAGTTTACGAAATTGTGTGGTGTGAATTGGTCACAGTAACAATTCCTTTGGAATCCTACAGGGTAGAAAGCCTAATCGTGATTCTGTTTGGTCATAGCCTTTGCTTTTTGCAACCTTCCCATTTGTTGTCATCAATTTATTTGAAAATGAATTCTGCACACACAACTACCACCGCTATGATTATCGTTGACCTGGGTGCCACAACCGCAAATCCCATTACCATTCCTGAATCAGTTTTCGGTGCGATAGGTCTTCAGGGACCGTTGCGTCGTTCATTGAGATTACAGGGTAGGGATCCTTCATTCACCGTTGTAACTCTTGAAGAATATAACTTCCTTTACGTCAAAATCCAAGCGAAGCTCACCCTTAGCCAAGCTGAGATAGAGGCAAAGTGACATTACGAGCTGATTTACAAAAGGGGTCAATACTTCACCCCTACCACATGTGACTACATCCCTCTTACTGAGCATTATCATGAAATTTTGTCACAACTCATCATGGCTAGGAATCAAATCACACCATCTGTTGTAGAGCCACAAAACGGGGAGGAGGAAGATGAATTCGCAACCCAGTCGAAACATGCGGATTCATATCACACCCTCAGCCCGCATACCTACACAAATCCCTTGTTTCATCCCCTCACCAATGAAGTCACCCATCTCAACCTGATCTTAGCCATCCAAATGCACATCCCCACTCCCATCGTCCCGCAGGCCACCATGCAGCCCTCGGCCTTGCAGGTGCAAATTCCACCTCAAGGTAACGTAGGAACAATTTCCTTGCCGCATATAATCAAGGTTCCATCGGTGATACCTGTGTCTACTGCCCCTCATTTTATTCCCCAAGTGCAGATCCATACCACGCCCATAACTCACCTAGTGCAAAATCCAGTGCAAACCTTATCAGCATAGCCTGTTGCGAGCCACCAGATCGCAACCACCATCTAGTCACAGCGACCTGTGCAATAGCCTACGGCTGGTCAATGGATCATGCCCGTTGCACATAGTAGTCAATCTGTGTTCTACGGTGCACCACCCTTGGCTACATCTACCGTACATGTTCCATAGATGACTGCACAATACCCTCACACTTTCCACACTGCACGTCCAGCAATGGCCAACTTGTCTGCACAGCCTACCTGGTGGTGGGTTCCACAGGTGGCTCCGTCCACAGGGACAGTCCCTGTTGCACCGTCTGTTGGCCAAGCCACCGCATCCTTTCCATTATCCAATACTACTCTTCCGATCCAACCCCCTGCTCCTCAGGTGCCAACATCATCTTCAACAGGTCTGGATCAAGCTTTCTTGCTTATTCAGACCCTCATTGAAGAAGTTAAACGCCTTAAGGCTGTTGGCTCTAATACAATACAGGTCATGAACTTTTACCATGATGACCCCATCAGTCCAGTAGTCCCCATGTTGTCATTACCTCCGGGGATGTCTCTGCCCCATTTTACCAAATATAACAGGGAAGGTAATCCTAACGCTCACCTTGTCACCTTTAGATATGAATCCTTGCTATTACAATAGTGGACTCATACTATTATACGTGTCTTTGCAATGTCTCTGGCAGGTAAGGCCTTGGATTGGTATCAGGCCTTCCCTCGTTCTTCCATCTCAACCTTGGAAGAACTTCTAACACAATTTGTGACTCATTTTAAATATAATTTAAAATCAAAGGTCACATTAGATCAACTTATGGGGGTGAAACAGGACCCACTCGAGCCAGTCTAAAAGTTTATACAACGATGGAGCGCTACTCTGAACGAAATCCATGAGCCTATCATGGAAGCCCACCTGTTGGCTATTTTCAAAGGAGCAGTTAATGACTTCATCAAGTCTAAACTATATTACCTCGCCCCTGACTCCCTAAGCCAAGCCTTCGCCCAAACCAAGAGCATCCAAGATGCTGCAGAGGCTAGCAAAGATCCAGCATATGTGGCCTATAAGAACACAAATAGCAAGGGTAAGGACAAAGTTAAAGCAACACAAACAACAGTAGTTGCGTTGGCCGAGGGTGCCAAAAAGAAGAACAACAAAAAGGCACCCACAACGCCTGAAGGAACCACAGCTAGCGTAAGAAGCACTGGCCAGGAGGCACCTGCCCCTGAACAACCCTCACAGGCAAAGCCAAATTTCGAGTGTAAAGATTGCTCGAAATATATAGCTCTGCCCATAAAGCATTCGGAACTGCTGAGATAGTTATTAGGAGCGGGATATATTCAAAACAAGAAAATATCCGAAGAGGCTCTGAAACGTCACAGGCATCATTGTGAACTGCTAAAGAACCCTTCTTTAGCTCTACCCAATGAACCGCCGGTCCCAAAGTCTTTTAGGCTAGATCCTTTTTGTGACTACCACTAGCTGTGTGGTCACGATACTAATTATTGCTGGGCATTGAAGGACGATATTCAACGCATGATTGACAATGGTTCCTTGACGTTAGACAGCAGCAGTCTGACACATCCCAAAAACCAGGCGATGCATGTGTATAAGGACCCGTTAAATGCAAATGACACACCGTACATAATCAACATGGTGAGTATGGACACTAAGGGGAAGGTACCACCTAAGCAGCCCTTTATGTTGTGGGTACCTATCAGCTCATCTCAAGGGCCAAGTTCCTCACGAGCGGTGGGCAACACCTCGAGGCCGCCCTTTGTTATTAGGATGCCTTCCCAAACTGTAACTCAATCCCCCATTCATAACAAAATCACAGCCATGCCCACCTCTACCCCCAAAGCCCCTTTTATCATTAGGATGCAAAAACGACCAGCTGCCTCCTTTACGCAAGGGCAAATCTCTAAACCTCCATCTAGTGAAAAGAGGGAAAGAGAAATGTCAACTAACGCAATCAAAGACCGCTCTACGCTAGGATTTGCTAGGCCCAAACCCTTGGCTTCCGTACCTTCGCCTATACCTCCCGAGCAAGACAAAGGTATGGAAACACAGCCACCTCCCCTTGGCAAAAATAAACACAACCCTCTCGCGGATACTATTCCACCTCGTGAAATTCGTCTCCTAGGGCGAATGGAAGAAGAAAGGGGAGACAAGCAACCTAGCCAAGAGCAGGATCTCCTTGACACATTTACACAAGTCAAACAGGCTCTGAAATAGAAAAACACAACATTGAGCCTTTATGACTTACTTATGACGTCTCAGAAGCACCGAGAGGCTAACAACTAGAAATTAATTGCTTAATTTAACTACATTAAAGTAAAGTAAATGAAAATAAAGTGCATTAAAGAAAACATTAATCTATTCTCAGTGCTACAAGGATGATCAAAAGGGTTCATTTTTATTCCCATTACATTGCTGTGCTAAGGTATATTAGTGTTTGAACAAGGATCCATACGCACTTAGACTTCTATTGTAGGCACTTAGAAATATTCTAACTTTGGAGAAAACAAACTACAAGAGCTTCGCTACTCAACTAAAGTTTCTATTTGAAAATATTGAGCCCAAGCGCTATATTTATAGGTCGACATATACCCTATGATATCAGATATTCGACATCACATCTTGGGCTTTGACATCGGGTATCCGATGTTGAGGCTTTAATATCAGATATTTGATATCGGGACCACTCAAAACATGATTCATCAAGGTGTAAGAGGAAGAAGCCTAAAGATGACTGTGTAGATGAACTAATGATGAAGCACACATGCAAATAAATGTTTTTAGCTTTTAGGAAGACTTATTGGACAATATTTATCAAATGTGTTAACTTCTACAAAGACTAATTAGATGATATCTAATTATGTATATTTTTATTTTATTATGCATATGTGATCATATAGTACTCTATTCATGGAGTAAATTTGAACCCTGACCTAACCCAAAATATATTCCTTGTTTCCTTTTGTCCTTAAATTAAGATTTGGAGTTCATTTTTAATTATAATTAAATATTGCATAAATATTTCTTTATTAAGGAAGTACCTTAGGATAATGTCCTACCTAGAATCTAACGTTACTAATGTGTTCGACATGTTATAAAATGTATGTTTTGATCCTTGGTTTACTAGAATTGAAGTTACAGTTCTAAAGATATCACACTTTCTAGTTTGCTAGAATACTATAAATGTAAATGTAAACATAAATGTAAATTAAATGTAAATGTAAAAGCATGTTCATGCAAAAATGTATACATTTTATGTATATATATATTATATGCATAGCATATTATGCATGGCATAAACATATGTGTTAAACATATAACATATGTTGTATTTTTAAAAACAATCCATTGCCTCCATAACAAGTTTCTTCTCATTGCCTTTCTCATCCCTGTGCATCAAGAATTTTCTATTTCTAAAATAAAAACTATTTTTCATCTTGTTTGTTTGTTTTTGAATCATTTTAAACCTAGTTTCTTTCGTTTCTCAACATGTACAAAGCTAAGGTGTCATATTGCATGTGAATATTCCACTTATAAATAGATTATAGCCTTCGATACATCTTGCTTCTGATACATTAGTTCAAAGCGAAGTAGAAGGTTGATTTTGGGCATCTTGACAAGGAAGATTATTTTACTTTCCTTTCCATCTGATAGTCTTATTTTGTTGTAGATCCTGGAAGAAAGATTATTTTAGTTTCCTTTTCATATGGCTACCCTATTTTGTTGTTGATTCTTTAAGAAAGATTATTTTATTTCCTTTTTCTATAGGTGCCTTATTTTGCCATAGATTTATGTGCTTTCTTTCTTGCTTTCTAGTTTTTTATTACTTTTATCACGATTTTAATTATTATAACAAGATTCTACCAATTTTTTGTTATTTTGGGCCTATTCTTAATGGAAATTAGTATTTTAATCTTGTCTAGATCATTTTATGTCTTTTGGTGAATTTTTGGAATTGTGAGAATTTTGCCCAACTTGCTTTTCAAATAATTTATGATTATTTTGGTTCAGCTTAAGATAAAAACACGATTTTGTAAGAATTTTGGCTACTACATATTTTTGGCTATTTGGAAAATCAACTCATGATAAAAACATGAATTTGTGAGAATTTTATGGAATTTTTGGTATTATGGAAGTTTCATTATTTTGGAAAACATTCAGATTTTTGGAATAAAATAATACTAGTTATGTGACCATTTGTGCTCAATTGGTAGTAGGAGCTATGAATCTTTTAGATGCCCTTGTCTACATGCAGTAGTGGTGTGTTCTTTAGTGGGACCCATTGCATAGGAATAAGGGTTGGATGGATTTTATACAGTGGATTTTGATTTGTAAGTTCATGCGAGGCTATGGATTTGACCAAGACCATGACATTGAGTAGTTGAGTCTAGTGGAGTTGCGGTGAGGTATGGTCAAGACTTATCCTTCCAATGATATGTGTGCCTCAACCATTGAGGATGTTAGTAGTAAGATTATTACCAAGACCTAGCTATGAATGACTTGTTTGGGATTACAAGTCTAATTTGATGATAGTAGTGAGGTTCTTCCAAGAGTTGTTAGTGAGTCCCTTTGGCAGTGAGGATAACCAAGACCTAGCCTTCAGAGATGTCTAGTTAAAATATACTTTCTTTGGATTTTTGCTGGATAAATTTGTGATCTTTTGGACATTAAAATAATTTAAAGGATAATCCAATAATAGTAGTGAGGTTATTCTAAGATCTAATGATTCTTGTTGGCAATGAGGATAACCAAGACCTAGCCTTCAGAGATGCCTAGATAAAATATAACTTCTTTGGATTTTCAGATTTCTTTTGGATAGTTGGAAAATTTGTGGCATTCTTGGAGCTTAAAAAATTTATAAATATTTTATTGAAAACCTTTACCTAGCTTGTAACCTAAGACTTTTTTCCCAAAACCTTTATGCTCCATGAAGAGGAAAATATAATAATTTCCTATTTAAGGGGTTCTAAATCCTCTTGCATTTTGGTGCAAAGAGCTCAGAGTAGCCCCAAATTTGTGGAAAGAGGGACATGGGATAAAAGGTGGATCAATTCTACAAAATATAAACCATCTAAACCTAAAAAATGATTTTTGTATATTGTTGGTGACCGTTTGGGACGCGACCGCCAACGAGTGTCCTCAAACAGGATTTAGGTGCCT
>MNCI01029685.1:244921-294836 GCA_015680685.1 Gnetum montanum
CATGTAGTTGCCAAGTGTCTTCATTCAGTTGCCAAGTGTCTTCATGGAGATAAACAAGTTGTAGGTGACAAGTGTCCCATGCAAATGACAAGTGGTCATTGTGGAGATAAAGAGGCTATAGTTGCCAAGTGGCCTTTTTAATAGTTACAAACATCATGGATTAAGGCTAGGAAGTTACAAATTCCACATAAAGTTACAATTATATAAATAAAAGCTATGGTTGGAAATTTCCATAAATCCCCCCTTTTCTATAGGATGTTAAACAAATATCCCATAACTTTCTTTTTCTTTTGAAATCTTAAAATATTTTATTTAAATCATATTTTAGTTAAATCATAGTAATAGAGATAGTAATTATGGTAAATATATATCTATTGGCCCCTAACTTGACAAAATTAAATATATATCTATGGACCACGTACGATCTTTACCGTTCAAACTACTTTGTGCTTGATAATAAGAACAACAAAGAAAATGTCAGTCCTCTTAGAGTGACAAGCCTAGCAGCAGTTTGAACAGACTTTGTACATCGCAACATTGCTACCAGGCTTCTTCATTCTTTGAGGTTGTTTATACAACATCAAAACCATTCTGCACATCCAGATCCTATTCCTTCACTTCTTCTTTGTCAGGTTCCTCCGACTCCTGGGCCTCAAAATCGGAGTGAAGACCATACATGCGATTCAGGTACTGAATGCCGCTGAGCATGAAAATCAGCTTCTCGGTGCGGAGCACGTCATACAGATTGAGGGTCCGAGGCGTGAGAACCTTCACAGTCTTGAGGTTCCTGCTGGACAGCGCCACATTAGGGGCAACGTTGGTGCAGAAGAGCAAAGAATGGCGGGCAGGATTGACGCCCCAGCGGCGCAGAAGCGCAATAAACTCCTTCGTTTTGGAAGGCAAGGCCTGACAAAAGTCATCCTCCATGACACTTACAGAATTCATTTTGATGGACCAGTCCTTGGGTTTGGGTCTGAAAATGATGCCACCACCGACAATGAGGGGGCTACGATTCGAACAGCTGTGGGCGCGACCACTCCCTTTCTACTTATACGATTTTCGGCCTCCGTCGCAGACCTGGCCGCATGTCAGAGTGGATGCTGTTCCTCGCCTGCGGTTCTACAACTGCATGATGATGCCCCTGTGAACCACGGCCCGGGCCGTATCCGGCCTCGTCGTTTTGAACTCCAAAAATGCTGCTTCTTCGCCCCTACTTTCGCCTGCATTTTGGCAATGGCTGCTGCCATGATCGCCATCGGAAGGAGTTTGAGTATGTGGAAGAGGGTGTGGCCAGTTGCAGCATCACTCCATGCTTCTGAGCCCACACGGCTTCCATGGCCGCTCCCGCTGCTTCTTCCTTTCTCTCTTTCCTTCTAGTCCTTGAGGATGAAGTTAAGATATTTAGTTCTTTCTTTCCGTTTTCATCATTTTCTTTTTTTTACATCATCCTTGAATTCACGGCTGCCACTGCTCCTTGAAGTTACACTTTTTTTTGTATCTTCTTTTGTTTTGTGCATCTCCTAAAGACTGACAAGCTGGAAATAGGCACCTTTGGGAATTGCCATTAACTTTTTCAACTATCAAATTGCAAAAACTTTTAACCAGGTTTATCATGCCAACCTGTTCCATGAAATGGCCAAAATGTGCCAACATATATTTTGTATTTCCATAAAGTAGAGACCTTGTACACTTTTTGGATATTTGAGCCTTGTACCTATTTTTGTGAATAAATAATAAAGTATGATAAATATGAAATTTATGTTTATACTGTTGGGACCATAAGATTGCAAGGATCATTTTTCATTTTGATGCATGCTCTATGTTTGAGAAAATTTAATATTATTTATTATATATTAATATTTTATTTAATTATTATTTTTAATTTTATTAATTAATTGCTAAATTTTAAACTTGAATATCTTCATTTCTAGATGTTTGATTAAAGAAAAACAAGGGTCGTTGGTATCATTATTTTATGTACTATTTTATGATGTAATTAGTTAAATTTTTAAACATCTTCATTTTTGTGGCTGTACAAATTTCTATTTTTCTTTCAATAAATTTTATTTAAATATGTAGGTGAGTAATATAAAATTTTGCCAGACTATATTTCTCTACTATTTTTATGCTTTTAATTGATAATTTTTATTTATTTTACTGTTTCCTCTTGAGTTACTAAATTAAGGTTAAATCCAGATCCTTAGGGTTTCATAGCATCTCTATTAGTTATTTATAGGATTTTATAGATAATTAATAGGGATGTTATTGATATTTCCAGTATGATTTTATTGGCTTTTGAGAAGTCTATGTGATTTACAAGAGATTAGAGGTAATTTTTTTTCTTATTAGAGATTTTAGTTTTAGAAATAGGATTAGGATTGTTACATTTGTGATTTTAGTTATTTTTTTCATTAAAAACCTTACATTCCATTTATTTGAGCAATTTGACATTCATTTTCTTAAACATGAAAGCACTACTAAATTGGAGACTTGTAGTGGTAGTGCAAAGCTTTGCTAGTTCATGTGCTTGTGAAGCATGTGTGAATGTGGCTAAGATCATGTGTTTTTGATTCAAACTTGTGCTTTCTCATGATTGTTTTTGTTCTCAAATTTTATGCATTATTGGTGAGGTTGGATTTTGTTAGGATTTTTTTGAATTTACATGCAATTACAGTTAAGCTAGATCTTGCTTTGAATGATTAGAAATTTTTTATTTTTATGTTTTATTTCCATGCTTGATAATGCTATAATTTACTATTTCATTGATTACTTGGGATTTAAGATTTCATGAGAAATCAATGCAATAGTTAACTTAGACTTGGATATTGTATGTTAGTCTCATATTTCTATGTTATTAGATTCATCTTGCTTTTGATCTAATTAGATGTTGATCATTTTACTAAATTTCAAGTTACCATCATTTTATGAGTTTTTGATGATTTCTTAGGGTTTAGAACACTTACTATGGCTTTGATTTAATTAACACATTTTTTACTCAAGTTGATGTTTCATTACTATTCTTGATGTCATCTCTATTATGTCATTTTTGCTTCCTATTAATTTCTAAGTGTTTGGAAGTCATTTTGAATCATTTTCCTTTCATCTCAGGCTGTGTGAAAACCACAAGTCAACCACAAATCATGGTGACACTGCCAATTCTAATCATGCATCATGGACAAGTTATGATCTCTCATCATGGATCATGGTAGGGATCATAGTTAACCTATTCTTTTCCTTTGCAATTATAGTCTCTATTTTTAGAAAACCTATAATCCCATGAGCTGCGATCAAGTTGTGATCATTCACCGCAAGATATAGTGAATTTGTGGTCAATGATTTCTTGCCATATTTACTATTTTAAGTTATCCTAAGTGGTTTTTAGTTAACTATTATTGATGCATAAAATTTGAACACATCAAAACTTGAAAAACTTGTTTAGGAAGACTATTGCCTAGGGTGTCTCCTATATGGGTATGGAAACCTAGGAATAGTCTTAGCTGGAGAGGGCTATGTGATGTTAACTAGTTAAATGACCTTACATTAGGGCACTCCAAAGAAATAGCAATTTTTTGAGAAAAGAAACCTTTCAAAATAATATAACTAAAAGACTACAACAAAACTTAGCTCAAATGAGCACAACATGGTTTCTTTAGCTGAGCTAAGGCTACCTTTGACATTTGGTCTACATGGGTTTTCCTGTTGCCACCTAAGGAGGAGGAGGAGTTAACTATGATGGTGATGGTGGCGTTGGCAACCATTTTCTATTGCTACTTGTAGCATTGTTGCCGTCAGTGGTGCCCACTACTGGGCAGAAAACCTTGCTGCTGTAAGGATAAACTATTGCATAGGAACAAACTACTGTGCATTATTGTTCACAATCACCTGCCATCATTGATGCATGCTGCCACCGTCATCATTGATCACCACGCATGCGTTGCTATTTACCATTGACTGCCACACATCACTATTGTTGGTTGTTGATCAACACATGCAAGTTGCTATTGTTAACATTGACTGTAGCTCCTTTCTCATCGTCACATGTTGTGCTGCTATTGCTAACGTTGATCATAGCTCCCTGCTCGTCATTGTGCACTATTCGTGCCTACTGGCACCTGCTATCATTAATTGCAAATGTTGTCTCTACCACCACTAATTACTGACATTGTTGTTGCCTACTAGCTAGCACTACCCATCATAGTTGCCGACATGCACCACCGTTCATGCTTGCTGGTTCACTGCTTGTCACTATGTACCACACGTCATCTCTAATGCCGCATGTAGTTCCCAGCACATGCATGATTTTCACCTGTAATGTTTGCCACTATCACATGTGCACATTACCATCAATTACATCCACCTGCTTGCCGATTGCTCATTACTACATGCCTGCCGATTGTTGGCTGAGAGATATCCCCCTTAGATCTGTCTGCAACATCTCCCACACCACTTGTCACTCGTTCATCCTTGCAAATGTTGCCATTATTTGCACCTCCTAGCTTGTTTCCATTGACATTGGGAGAGAGGAAGGCCGAGAGATGTCCTCCTGAGATCTTCCTACATTTTGCTTCTGTTTCTCCTTTTATAACAACTCCCCACATTAATGCCCATGATCATTGTAGAGTAACATCACCCATGTTCACCATGGTGTAATGTTTGCCACCATGTCTGCACATCCCTGCCACAGCCACTACATCTGCCACCAAGGTGTAACATCCACAACTAAGTATGACTCATTGCCTACAATGGTAGTAGTAATATAATAATAATATCAAACATGTCAACCATCACACATCCCATAAATGCTGTAAAATTTTGATTGCTATGAAGTTTTAAAAGCTTGGTAGTTTAGGATGTTGCTTGTCAAAGCTTATGGTTGTTGAGATGTTGAAAATTCAACTTTTATCAAGGAATAGGTAAGGGATATGATGGGAGATTTTATTATGCATGCAGACAATTTATTGTGTTCATTTTTCAATAAATAACTTGGAGAACCATTACCGATGAAATAAAAATAAATTATACCAAGGATGGGCAAAAGCTTACATTTTTAAAGATTATTCTTGTCATTTATTCATATCGGTAATTAACAAAATGCACTCAATCTTAAAAGTTGACTCATCAAAATGGATAACTACCATAGACGTAATCCATATAAATTTGAGAAGGATTCATGACAATTAATAGATGGTCAAAAGCTTAAATGATTATTATCTCAAAATAACTTAGAGTAATCAAAATGCAAAATCATATGAAACTGAAATTGAAGCTTTATTATGCTCAAAAATTTATAATATTTATTCAATAGAAATTTTATTTTCATACTATTGATGGATGACAATAATCTCTTATAACAATAAACAATTTAAAGGTTGCATGATACCTATTATTGAAAGCACATCTACGTACAATGTAGTTTGTTTCAAGAAATGGATTCAAATTATGGAACTATACCATAGTGATTAGACTAATAAGTCATGGCCTTGTGCTTAGCATGGGCAATGTTGGCATTGACACTAGCCCCCAAACTAGAAATTGCATATAAATGCAAGGAACAACAAAGCCATAGAAATTTTAAAAATAGATGCAAAAGATAGAGGATCAAAAAGATCATAAAACACAGACAAATTGAAATTATAAAACAAACTATACTGATCTAAACATGATTAAAATAACTATATAATCAAGAGAGAAGTAAATGTGGGCCACCCTTGCCACATCATCTTATTTAATTAACATCAAAACATATACTCTTTATAAATCATAACTTTAACTACATAAATACATAAATATATATATAATTAAAGTATATAATTAAGATCTCATTCTCAATCTTCTCACGAGGTAAAAGTGAAAAGTATGTAGAGTACATTGAGCAAAAGACCTATGCCAAACTTAATGAAGAGGACAGGCTTATCTTATATCATAGCTAGCAACAACTTTCAGATTTTTCCTTAGGACTCCTATTTTTTTTAACATTCAGAAAGGGAAAGGGTAAAAAAGGATTACCTGCTTCTCTCTCTCTCTCTCTCTCTCTCTCTCTCTCTCTCTCTCTCTCTCTCTCTATATATCTCTCTCTCTCTCTCTGAATTTTTGAAAAATACGTTTAAAAGGGAAATGGAGGCTAGGGTGAGGATTGCTACTAGACCTCTTCACACTCAAGAACTTATTACACTATTGATAAACATGGTTCTTATTATTTTTCTTTTTTCTCTACTTTTTTTTTAGGAAACTTTGCTCATGGTGTACTTCATTCTTAAGGTAGGAATTCCAACACGAGTCTGGCCAATTAGCTGCACCACCAAAGAACATGGTCCTTTAGGAACTTTGCCCATGGTGTAGTTCTACCCTCATGTATGTGCTTTTTAATTACAATCTAGATGTTATCATAGCATGTCTCCTAGGTGGCTAAGGGTTCTCAAGTGGAGAGGAACACACTTCACCTTGTTGCTTGCAAGATAACCATGGATCATCATGCTTGAGGGTTGGGGCTTATGAGAGGGAAAACAAAATTTTCAAAGGTCACTTAGTGATTATGGCTAACCATTCTCCAACTTTACATATCCTACATTCACATGATCATGATGATAAAATGATAAGTTAACATAAGTTCCATCCTCCATAATCCAACATAACTAATAAAGCTAAAACCTTGAAATAGATTGGGAAAAATCATAGCATTATTAAATATATTATATAAAGGGGATTTTATATAATAGTGATATGATATATCATATAAAGCATTATACTTGCATTATTTTTAAATGGTGTTATGATGACCCAATGCCTAGTAATTCAAATGATCATAATGATTACTAAAATCATACGAAAAACACAAATCAAACCAAGCCAATGTGCTAAGAAAGAAATGATGGAAATGTAAATAAAATATGCAAATGCAACTATATACAAATGAAATTCATGGTGAAGGGGAAAAAAACATGCAACTAAGGATTTACTAGGTGTTCACGTGGGGCACTTGAGTAAAAATGCTTTAGATGAAATGCATTAAAATTTTTATGTAACTTATATCCTTGCAAATCAGCAATTTGTTAAACATTGGGGCTAATGACATTTGTAACTTGGAATGTACTTGACCACATAGGAGAAAACTTAGTTTGAGGATCTATTTAACTAGATGCTCTATCTCTTTTTAGGACTAGATCTCCTATTTTAAAGACTTTACTAGCATATTTCTTCTTGAACCATATTTTAACAATTTGTCAATGATTAAGATTACGAAAATCAATACATAATTATAATTCACTTATTCATTTTCTATAAGGCAATAAATTTTATGTCCAACTTGAATGTTTCATAAGATAAATAATCTTAGATTCTAAAAGTTCATCAAGTTCTTTTTTTATCCAAGTTTCAATCTTAGGTCTAACAAGTCTAAGTTTTTATAAGTCATCAAATAAAGCCTCTCTAGTCACTATTTTAGGAGAGATCTTATTTGAAAAATATGACATCCTCTAATATAACTTCTTCATTAATTTGAGAAACTTTAAAACATTGATCACTAAATTCACCATTGGAAAATAAAAATTCATGAGTATGATTATCATCATCGAAACTTGGAAAGAAAAGATATTATCTAGAATAGAATAAGAGTTAACCTTTTTAATAATAATTTCAGAATCCCAAGCATTGTGTCTAAAAGTAGTGGCTAATTGAGCTAATACATCAAGAACATAATTCTTTTCTAGGGTCATGTTCAATGGGTATATCATCAAAATTTGGCTCACCTTCTAATGTTTTAATGGGTGGGATCTCCTTTATATCTTTGTCCTCTCCTAATGGTGGCAGGTCACCCAAAAGAAATGTTTTTTTATCATGTTGATGATAAGGCAAGGTATCTTCATAGATTTCTTTACATTCACTAGAAGCAAAAGGATTTATTTTTGACATTTCACTCTCATGTTCATTTATAACATCAAAAGATTAGTATTTTGATTTTCCAAAGATTGATTTTGCTAATTAAAAGATGTTACCACTTGTTTATAAAAAGGTTCTCTTAGTATAATCATATATTCAGATTTTCCTTTGATAGGACTTAATAATTTTGAGAAATTTGACCTAAAGAAGCCCCCAAACATGGCTCTGAAAGTCCTAAATAGAAGCACACCATAAGTGGGTGACATATCAACTACTAAAATATTAGTATAGCATGTAAAAGTAGGGTATTGTTTTAGTTGTATTTTTACTCCCTTTAATGACCCTACCACAGGTATGTTAGATCCATTAAGTTGTATCACACTTCTTGCTTGTGGTAGCATTTGTGCTCCTAATGTTTTACATACTTCAAGTGGCATGACACTAACAGTTGTGCTAGAATCCACCAAACAATTGTGAACATTCTTTCCCAAAATGACCAAAGTTGTTAAGACAGGTGGTTGATCTTTCTTATGGGACATAAAATTGCTTGAGTTTTGTATTAATAATGCATTAGGACTTTTTTCAAAATGAGCTTGTCTTTCGATTGTTGGATAATTTTCTTTATTGGCTTTAGGTGTATGAACTATATTTTGAATCGCACCTTTCATTTCATTAAAATGTAGAAGACCATACATTGAAATGTTGGCTTTAACTTTTTTCAAATCCTTAACTAAATCATAAGTCTTATGTTTGTCTTTGGCTTCTTGTTGAGGTGGGATTCTTCTAGGTATAGAAGGGGGATTTGGTCATTGTGGAATGTTTGCTTGGGATGGTCTGGTTTGATTATTTGTGTTATTTTGACTAGGAGCTCTTCTGTTTGGAGGAGTATAAGGATTATTCTTAGTTTTTTGTTGTGTGGTGTTCATAATGTTACTAAGTCTACGGTACTGAGTGTTATGTGGGTTGAGATCACTTACCATGACTTTTTCTAATGAGGGAACCTCTCATTCTCCATTTCATGAGGCACGTTTAGGACCATAATAGGGTCTTTTCCACTTTGTTGATTTTGGACATTATCACCATATAATGCTAAAAATTGAGGACAAGTTTTCTTACAATTTTGCCTAGTGTTATGAAGGTGACAATAATCATCATTGATTAATGTACTTGATTTTTGAGTTGTATAGGAACTTTATTGTTATTTCGCTTCAATTCAACTACTTCATTGGAATGCTTTTAAAGTGAAGTTAATATTTGTGTCATTTGGTTTTTTGTTTGATAAGTGGATGCATTAGGATTAGATATTCCATTTGGATTTATGATGGATTGGATCAAAGCTTTCAATTGATCGTCATTTAAACCAGTATTTGATGGTAAAAATGAAGAGGATGTGGGGCATTGAAAACAACTACTTGTAGGTTGAGTTATTTGAAGGGGAGTGGGAGTTTGGAACAAAGTATTATTCATTGGGAAAACTTGTAATGACAAAGGGGTAGACTGTATAGGATTGCTAACATTCATCATCCCAAATTGAGTTTGAATGCTATTTATCAAGGTTATTTATTCTAACTCAATAGCTTTTGCCATTGCTCCTTGTATTTCTGTTATGTTGGAATTAGATTTAATGACATAAGTGAAGAATGGGTCAATGATAGAGAGGTAGAAATTGATGATACCATCAGGTTGTGTACGCATTTCATTTAGCACATAAGCAAGTTGATGGAGGAATTTAAAATTGTAGTCACAGACATTTTTCCTAGTTAGTTTTCTTAAGCTTCATAAGCTTGTGAAATTGCTTGATGTTAAGAAAGGGTTAGTGAACTTATCAAACTGAAGTAGGAACTTATTTTTAAACTCTTGCTATCAATTGATAGAGGCATTTGGGAGCATCAAAAACCATTAGGTGGCTTTGCTCCTGAAAGTTGCCACAAAAACCCTACATGCTATGTCATTTTGAACAATGTTATGGATGCCTAGTTAGGTTTCAAAACATTGTATATGTTTGCGAGCATCAATAGTAGGAGTTGTGGGATAGAAGAACAAATTTATGTTTTGACGTGATTTTGGAATATCATGATAGTTGATGAAGTTAAATGAGTTGCTCACCAAGGGAGCTGGAGGTTGATTGGCTGCCATCCTAGTTCAAGTTCTTCTAGGGATAGAACTTGGAAATCACAAAGATCGTTGTTTTCTTAAAGTGAAATGATGGGTAGCTGATCGATTAAGGGCAAGAGTACAAGCTCTTTGTTGAGTTTATTTTTGGGGAGGTTGGCTCATAAAATAGAAAATTATAGAATATAAATGCTAAAATAAAACTATAAAATTAAGTAAAACAAAAAAAAATTTAAATACTATTGTTTTCTTTTATAAATTCTGACAAAAGACTAAAATCTGTTATATATAATTTTTTTTAAAAAAAGTAAATGTAAGAAATTGCAATATATAAGATTAAAAGAAAGTAAATTTAAACAAAATAATGTTATTAATGAGAACCACCTCACCAAAGTTAAGATTGAGGTAAGGACCATCAAAGTAGAAATTTGCAAATAGGATAGATAAAATGAGGATTTGAATAGATAAAATTAAACTAGAAAAAGGTGATAACTATGAATTGGATTGAAAGTGAGGATTATGGTAACGAAAATGACAATTTTTAGGAACCAGGAAACAAAAAAATTTTGAAAATAGAAACAAAAAATAAAGGTGTTGAGTAATAGAAATTAAAATGAAGCAGAAATTTTTTAAGGAATTTTTGAAAACTATAAATAGCAATAGAAATTTCCAAGGACCAAAAACATGAGAATTTTTTGTAAAAAAAAGTCAACAGAAACAAGTTACGAAATAGGATTAGGAACAGGAAACAAAGAAACCCTCATTCTAGCATAAAAAAGGTGTTGATGTATAAAATTTGGATACATCAACACCTAAAAAAACTCATTTAGAGAGACTATTGCCTAGGGCATCTCTCGTATGGGTATGAAAACTCAAGAATAGTCTTATCTGGAGAAAGCTATGTGCTAGTAAATGGTTAAATGATCTTAAATTACGGCACTCCAAAGAAATGACAATTTTTTGAGGAAAAAAACCTTTTAAAATAATATAACTAAAAGACTACAACAAAACTTAGCTCAAATGAGCACAACATCTACTTACTTTAGCTAAGCTAAGGTTGTCTCTGTTATTTGGTCTACATGGGATTTCTCATTGCTATCTAAGGAGGAGGAGGAGGTAACTATGATTGTGATGGTGGCACTGGTGCCATTCACTATCACTGCTTGAAGTGTTGTTTTTGTTAATGATGTCCACTATGGGGCAAAAAACCCTACTATTGTAGGGACAAACTATTGCGTAGGAACAAACTATTGCATGCTTTTATTCGCATTGTCCACCATCACTTGCCACCACTAATGCATGCTACCATCATCATCACTAACTACCACACATGCACTACTATTTGCCGTGAACCATGACACATTGCTACTATTGGCCACTAATCGCCACGCATCGCTATTATTGGCTACTGATTACCACATGCATGATGCTATTGCTGACACTAATCACAACTCCCTACTTGTCACCATGGGCTACATTGCTATTGCTAACATTGATTGTAGCTTGTTGCTTGTAATTATGCATTGTGCATCATTAGTGCCTATTGGCATCCCCACTCTCACTGCTGGCAATCACTGTTGCTATCGCCACTAGCTATTGATGCTATTGTTGCTTGTTGGCTCATGTCACCTACCGTAGTTTTTGGTGTGTGCCACTGTTCATGCCTACTGGCTCATTGCTCGTCACTGTGTACTGTTCGTCATCTCTAACATCACCTACAATTCCTACCATGCAATGTTTGTTGTTGTTGCATTTGCACGCTACTGTTGATTACAACAACCTACCTACCAACCTCTCATTGCCACTTACTTACTATTGGGTGAGAGAGAACCCCCTTAGATATGTTTACAACATCTCCCATGCTACTTGCCTCTCACCGACGCTTGCAAACACTACTGCTGTTAGCGCTTGTTGGCTTGCTACCATTGACACTATGACAAAGGAAGGCTGAGAGATGTTCTCCTAAGATCTCCCTACATTTTTCTGCTACCACTCCTTTTATAATAGCTCCCTATATCAACACCCATGATCACTACAATGTAATGTCACCCACGTTCGCCATGGCGTAACATCCTCCACCACGTCCACATGTTTGCACATCCTTGTCACCACCATCATGTCCACCACCAAGGCATAATGTTTGCCACTGAGGATGCCTCATTACTTGTAATGGTAGTAGTAATATAATAATAATATCAAACATGTCAACCATCATACATCCCATAAATGCTATGAGATTTTGATTACTGTGAAGTTTTAAAAGCTTGGCAGTTTAGGATGCTACTTGTCAAAGTTAATGGTTGTTAAGATGTTGACAATCTAACTTTTATCGAGGAATAGGTAAGGGTCAGGATGGGAGATTTTATTATGCACATACACAATATATTGTGTTCATTTTTCAATAAATAAATTGGAGAACCATTACTGATGAAATAAAAACAAATTATACAAGGGATGGGAAAAAGCTTAGTTTTTAAAAGATTATTCTTGTCATTTATTCATATCAGTAATTACCAAATTGTGCTCAATCTCAAAAGCTAACTCATTAAAATGGCTAACTACCACAAATGTAATCCATATAAGTTAGAGAAGGATTCAAGACAATTAATAGATGGGCAAAAGCTTAAATGATTATTATCTCAAAATAACTCAAAGTAATCAAAATGCAAAATCATATGAAACTGAAACCAAAGCTTTATTATGCTAAAAAATTTATAATATCTATTCAATAGAAATTATATTTTCATACTGTTGATTGATGACAATAATCTCTTATAACAATAAATAATTTAAAGGTTGCATGATACCTCTAATTGAAAGCACCTCTATGTACCATGTAGTTTGTTTCAAGTAATGGATTCAAATAATGAAACTATACCCTAGTGATTAGACTAATAAGTCATGGCCCCACACTTAGCATGGGTGATGTTGGCATCAACAACTATAACTCATGATCTAGTCATGATCTTTAACCACAAGTCATGGTCAAGTCAGTTTTTTCATAGTTTTTGCTGGTAGGTTTTCTAAGTACACCATGAGTTATGGCTAACTTATGGTTATCTAGCATGGGTCATGGTCAACTCGCGCTCTCATAAATTTGCTATTTTTAATCCCATGTTACCATTGGAGGTTACTTTGACATGTGTTACAATCTTTTGAACATCATATAACATCATTGGATTGGTTTGCTACCTATTAATTCATTTAATTTGACATTGGAGTTGATTGTTGCTTCATATTAGAATTTTCAATTATTTGGACTTAATGGTCTATTTTTATCTCTCTCCACTATCAATGTTTGATTTATACATGTTTGGATGCTTAAATGTTTATTTTTTATCTTGATTTAGCATTGAGTTGTGTGATCAATTAAAGATGGACTCCTTGGAAATGTTTAATATTTGAACCTCACTAGGATGCATATGTTTCGCTCTTATCGTAGGCCTCAACCTATAGGAGAGGGTGATCCATGACTCATTAATTCTTTGTTCAATACCTCTAGAACATTAGAGATGCATCCTGGATGGTACCTCTAGCATTGGTAGTTTTATTAGAGACTAATAAATAAATTCATACACATGGTAGTTTGTTATTTAGTTTATTTGGAAAGTATTCATGACTACAATTCACACATTTGAAGCTAAGTGTAGTGCATTCTAGCCTCCTTTTTAGGTTAATATGTTGGAGTAGAAATTTTGATTTGGTTAAATATTCATTTAATATCCAAATTTATGCATGATGTATGATCTAAGATGTTTGTTATATTTGTGCTCTACTAGCATGTGTTGCAAGCTAGCATGCCTTCACCTACTCATCATTAGACTTGCTCTTAAATCAACTAAAAAAGGTGCTAAGGTTTCTTACTCAATTTATACTGACTCCTTTTATTTTTAGGTCTTTAGGGCTAGGTGGATCAAGAAAATTTGTTGATGTTTACTGATGATTTTAGATATTATGTATGTTTACTTTCCATTTTTAGACTATTATCTCTTTTGCATGCTATGAAATTTGTTTTCATGTACTAGTTTATTTACTTAGTATGCATTATGTATTTGGATCATAGATATTTTTGTGGATTACAAAACATATTAATACTATTAAATATTTATGGTCGTTCATTACTTTTAGGCTCATATGTTCTATTGTAAATTTTAATTATTTTTAGTTATTGTTGTTATTATATTGGATCATCTAGTTTATCGTACAATCTTCTACTATTAATGTCTTTTCTTTTCTATTTATCATGGTATCATCATATTTCCCTTTTGCTTCTTTATCACTACATTAGTTCACTTCATTCTTAGTTATCTCTTTCCCTAGTTCATGTTGTTGTGTCTATGGCTAAATGTAGACAAGGTTATGGTATGAGGATGAAAGTAACTAACCCTAAAGTAGTGATTGTTACTCCCATTACTCCTACTCCTACCATAAATGAGAAGATCAATAAATTTAGCATTAATTGCTTTCTATTTCACTTTATTCATTAATGTATAGAGGAGAACTTAAACATGCTATCAACTCTCATTGGTTCATAAAGTTATGTTGGTGCCAAAAAACCCAATGGAACCTAAACTTATAGAGTAATTTTGTAAGTTGTGACTACCTACCTTCCAAGATGAGAAGGATCCTACTACTTCCATTGAGTGATTGGAGGAGATCACAAAGATCTTAAAGTTGATGGATTGTACCCATGCTCAAAAAACTCAATTAGCAGCCTGCTAGTTTAAGGTTCTACTATTCATTAGTGGGCTGCTCGAAAGAAGACATTTCATTGGGAAGACTATGATTTTTATTGGAGTTATTTATTGCTCTCGTTCAATGAGAATTATATTCCTTCAGAGTATGTAAAGACTAAAGTAGATTAGTTCTATCATCTCTACCAAGTGAATTGAACCATGTTTAAGTATGACATACATTTTGATGAAAAGTCGAGGATAAACCATTTCATTCAAAGTATTTGTATGTCCATTAAGGATCACTTCCCCTTCATCTTTAGATGTATGAGGATGCATGTGTTTGTATGATGGAATCCTAGCATAGTTAGTAAGTAGAAATGATGCTTCTTGATCATTCTTATAAGAGAGGCTAAACCTCTTTTAGAAAGTCTAGTGAATCCAAGCAACCTCAAGGTTTTAGATCTAGTAGACAATAGTAGTAATAGTAATCTTTAAATGGTGGGGCCACTTGTGGACCCATTACTTATCATGTTTGTAGGAGAGTTGGAAACTCCAAAGGAATTGCTCCAACTATTATAATTGTGATCAACCAACTCACAAGATATTCAACTATCTCAAGCATTCAAGCAATGGTGGTTCACAATAGGATAATAGATTAGTAAGAGATCATATTGATACTAGGATGCATGGATGTACTTATGCTTTGACTAACCAACTAGGTAATACTCAATCTAATACTATGATGAAGACTATAGGTATTTTTCTATATTTTGTAATTTGATTCTCTTTGATTTTGGTGTTTGTCATTCCTTTTTTCATCCACAAGTGGTTAGATGTTTAGATTTAGGGAGTTAGTTTCTTATTCAAGGGCTTGTCATTAATACTGTTAGTGATAGTGTGTTCACTATGGATAAAGTTTATAGAACTCTATCTTTTGTAATTCAAGATGTTTCTTGGATTTGTGATCTCCACATCATGAGTCTAGGAAAATATGACATCATCTTGGGAATGGGTTGGTTGTCTCACTTTTAGGAAAGCTTATATTGCTACTACAAGATACTTTCCTTGATAGTGAATGATGATGTTCAGGTGATCATGCATACTAGGCTATATTAGATTGAATTAGATCTAGTTTTTTTGAAACATTTTCATCTCTTGTTATAGAAGGGTTATTTCTACTTTATAGTTTCTATTAGTAAACCTTCTTATAATAAGGGATTAATCAAATTCTTATAGTTTGTGAGTTTCCTGATGTCATCAGTTTTGAGTTGCTTGGTTTTCCTCCAAGGCATAATGTTGAGTTTGATATTGCTCTCAAAACTAGTGTTGAGCCTATTTCTAAAGTTCTATATAGGATATCATTTATCAATTTGGCTAAACCAAAGATTCAACTTTAGAAGCTACTTGATAAATATCTGATTCATCCAAGTATATCTCCTTGGGATGCTTCTATTTTCTTTTACAAAGAAGGATGATAACATGAGACTTTGCATCAATTATCAATAGTTCAATTTATGATAATCAAGAACAAGGATTCTTTCATTTACATAGGTGATTTGTTTAAATTAATTAAGAGAAGCTTAAGTGTTCTCAAAGATAGATCTTATCTATGGGTACCATTATGTTTGCATCAAGGAGGAGAATGTCTCCAAGATAGCATAAGGACTTAGTAGGGATATTATGAGTTTATGGTCTTTCCACTCAAACTTACTAATTCTCCTACTATGTTTATGTATCTCATGAATAATGTGATGAGATCTTACCTAGAACATTTCATCATTATGTTAATTGATGACATGTTGGTGTACTCATCATTGAAGGATCTACATAAGTAGCATTTGAAAATAGTTTTATGAATAATTAGGGATCATTAATTACTCACTAAATCTTAGAAGTATTTGTTTTGGCACCGAAAGATTCAATTCTTGGATCATGTTTTATAGGTTGGTATAGGAATAGATAAGATATCAAGTATTTTGAATTTGCCTATCCCTAAGGATGTTAGAGAGATTTGTAGTTTCCTTGGTTTAACAAATTACTATAGGAGATTCATTGAGAGCTTTTCTCACATTACTTCATCTCTCATGGGAGAAATTGTAGAAGGATGTTAAGTTCTCATGGGATCCATAATGTTAGGCTACCTTTGATGATCTTAAAAGTATGCTAATTTTAACTCCTATTATAATCTCACCTGTGCTAGGTAGATTGCACAATGTTTGTACCTATGTGTCAAGTAAAGGTTATGGGTGTGTTCTCATGCAAGATGCTAAGCAGTAGCATATGCTTCAAGGTAACTAAAGTCTCATGAGATCCGTTATCCTACCCATGATCTTGAGTTAAGAGCTGTGATATTTACCTTGAAGGTTTGAAGGTAGTATTTGTCTAGTGAGGGGTTGATAATTTGGACCAATCACAAAGGCCTATAGTACTTGATGAATTAGTTATAGTTGAATCTACATCAAAGGATGTGGACTAAATTGTTAGCTAATTTTGACTTTAATATTTAGTATTGGATAGACAAAAGTAACATTGTTAAGGATGCCCTGAATCATGGAAGTAATAACCTTAACAACTTGGTAATTTATCTAGATATGCTAGATGACATTTGTATAGAGTAGTAGTAAGATCCTTGGTGCAAGTAGCTTAGTTAGTCTAATGGTTCCTCATTTGTGATAGATTCAATTAAGCTGCTTCATTATGAGGATTGGATATATGTGCCTGATTCCTTGGAACATGGTCTATTAGAGGAAGGTTGTCCCAATAAGTTTCACATGCATCCTAGTAGTGATAAGATGCATCAGATGCTAAAGAGGTTGTAGTAGTGATTAGGCATGAAAAAGTAGGTTGGAGAATTTGGAGAAAAGTGCTTAATTTTCCAATAGATTAATCTAGAGTAGAAGTTATTAGGTGGCTACTCATACCCTCACACTATTTCATAGTGGAAGTGGGAGATGATCAATATGATTCTCATTATCAGTTTATCTTATACTATGGGTGGAAAGGATGTCATATTCAATGTTGTTAACTGGTTAACCAACTTAGTTCATTTTCTTGCTACAAAGATGATAGTCAATGTAGAGAATGTTGTCTAGTTGTTCATCTTTGCAATGATACAATTGCATGAAATTCTTGTTAAAATTATATCCAAGCATAAAAAGATGGTTGAAGAATTTGAAACAAAGTGCTTAATTTACTAGTAGATTAGGCTTGAGCACCAATGAATAGGTGGCTACTTATACCCTCATACTATTCCATAATGGAAGTGAAAGATGAATTGTATGAATTTTATTACCAATTTATCTTGCATTATGAGTGGCAAAGATTTCAGATTTAATGTTATTAACTTGTTAACCAAGTTAGCTCATTGTCTTACTACAAAGATGATAGTTAATGTAGAGAATGTTATGAGATTGTTCATCTTTGTGATTATACAACTACATGACATTTCTATTAAAATTGTCTCTAGTCATGATGCCAAATTTACCTCTCAATTTTGCAAGCATTCAAGGACATCTTTGGTAGTAGGTTGAATTTTAGATTAGTGTACCATCCACAAACAAATAGGAAAGTTGAGAGAATCAACCAAGTTTTTAAAAACATGCTTCAGTCTTGTGTCTTATAGTTTTTGAATAGTTTGAATAGTTTATTGTTGTTAGTTGGATTTTCCTACGACAAAAGATATCAAGTAAGTTTGATAGTAATACCATATGAGGTTTTGTATAGTATACCTTATAGGAATCCTTTGAATTGGGATGCAATCAAGGATAGATAGTGGAATAGTTTGGATATATTTTTGTGCATGACATATCATATTAAGGATATTCATAAGTAGTTCAAAGTAGCTCAAGATAGTTAGTCTAGCTGCATGAATCATAGGAGATGATCTCTTGAGTTTGTAGTCAATGATAAGATATTCATTCATGTCTCTGTACTAAAAGGCTTGATGCATTTCTAGTGGAAAGTCAAGCTTACACCTTAATACATCAGACTATTTGAAATTCTTCCATGCATAGAAGAGGTGGTGTATCATGTGAGTTTGCCTCCAAAAATTTCAAGTACACATGATGTATTTCATGTATGCATTCTTCAAAAGTATATTCTTAGTGATAACCATGTTGTCAATTGGATTGAAGTATAACTTCAAGCTAATGCTTTGTATATGGCATGTCTTGTTGGGACCATGGATCAAATGGAGTGGTAGTTGCACAACAAATTTTTTCAATGATCAAAGTCTTGTAGGGTCATCATGATTCTTAAGAATTGACTTGGACCTTCATCTAATGCCACTTTTGAAAAGTGGACTTTCACCATCTAGGATGTAGGACTCAACTGCTTCACCTAGCAAAATAATGATTATAGTGCTTTCATACAACTTTTTTTTATATGAGTTTGATAAATAGCCTTCCCATATTGTAATTCAAACTTATGCTTCTTGTTTTCTAGGTGAGCTATCTTAGCATTTTCCCATGATTATTTTTATTTTTAGGCTTTCTACATTATTAATAAGGTTCAATTTTCTTAGGATTTTTTAGATTTTCATGTACTTATGGATGGGCTAGATCTTACATTAACTAATTAGATTTATTTGTTTTTACTTTTTTATTCACATGCTTCGTAACATTGGAATTTACTATTTCATTGATTTTTTGGGATTTGAGGTTTCAAGAGAATTTATGTAACAATTTTTTTGGGCCTGGGTATTATGTGTTAGTCTCATATTTCTATGTTATATTCATCTTGCTTCAAATCTAATTTAGTCTTGATCATTTTGCTAAATTATGAGTTACCATCAATTTAGGAGTTTTTGATAATTTCCTAGCGTTTGGAATCCTTGTTGTTTCTTCAATTTAATATATGTATTTTTCCCTTGAGTTGATTTTCTTTTAATGTTCCCAATGTCATTTTTATTATGTCATTGTTATTCCCTACTAATTTTTGAACATTTGGAAATCATTTTGGATTATTTTTCTTTCATCCATAGGTCATGATGAGGGGCTACCACTGCTAAACATAAGTCATGGTTAAGTTGTCTCCCACAATGAGTTGTGGTGAGATCATGTTCAATCCTTTTATCTTTATTTATAATTTTGGTCTATATTTTTTGGAAAACCTACAATCCCACAAGTTGTGGTCATCCACCATGAGTCATGGTGAAGTTGTGATTAAGTCTTCCTTGTCATTTTTTTTATTTCAAGCATCTTGAGTGGTTTCTAGTTAATAATGGTTTGTGGTTTGTGTGTGGTCTCCAACCACAATTCATAGTCAATTTATGATTAATTTAATTTTTCTATAGTTTCTACTAGTAGTTTTTTCGAAAAAACCACAAGTTGTGATTAGCCACCATGAGTTCTGATTAAGTTAGAATCTTCTAATTTTTTTATTTTTGGACCTATCTTGTAGTTGGAGGTCAATTTGACTTGCTTTGATATCTTATAAACATTGTTGGATCAGTTTGATACTTATTGGTTTGTTTAATTTAATAGTGAAGTTTCTTGTTGGTTCATATTGAAGTTTTCAATTATTTAGACTTGATGACCTACTAATGTTTGGTCTATACATGTTTGGATGTTGAAATTTTTATTTTTTTATTAGAAGCTAGCACCAAGTTATGTGGCCAATTATAGCTAGGATGCATATTGAGAGATTCAGCCTACATTGAGAGCTAGCACCAAGTTATGTGGCCAATTATAGATGAGCTTCTTAGAGATATTTGGTATTTGACCATCACTAGGATGCATTAGTGTAGCTCTTAATGTAGGTTGAATCTTATAGGAGAGGATGATTCATGGCTCATTAGCTCTTTTTTCAATGCCTTTAGAATATTTGAGGTGATACCTAAGTAGCATCAATATTTTGGTTTGAGACTAATAAATAAATCCATGTGCATGGTAGTTTAGCCTTTGGTTTATTTTTTATTTTTTGGAAAGTACTCATGATAATAATTCATACATTTGAAATAGAGTGTGGTGAATGCTAGCCTTCTTATTTGTAGGTTGATGGATTGACATGGAAAATGTGATTTAGTTAAATATTTATTTGATTCTTAGATTTATGCATGATATATGATTTATAATTGATGAGTGGCAAGGCACCCCTGCACTCAACCATACGAAACGAGCGTAGCACAAGTGATCTGGTCGAACTCCGTAGACTAAATGCCTAAACGCCCCCTGGAACACTTGGGGTTAATCATTCATTGTCTTTCTAGACTTGTTGTTGTCACGGTGTATGATTAAGTAAGTCCGAGGTATATGATTTTTATGGTCTTTTATGGTTTTTCTCCTATGCTAAGAGCGAAGGGTTGAGAAAGCTAACTAACTCTAACTAAGGACCTAAGTCTAAATTAACTAGCATCAGCATCCGTTCCCACTTACCGTACACACCCTGAACTATGCAACTATGGCTACCAAATGCTAATCGTTACTGGGATCACCACACGTAACGCACATGCTTGAAGTGGTCGTACTAAGGCACTTAACTAGCCTAAACGTGCTGAGCAACCAATTCCTTGACTAGCCGTACACACCCGTAGATGCTTGTAATCAAGTCGTACTCATCCCGTATTCTAGGAGTTGAGGGTGAGAGAGACTAATCACGATGAGTAGCCAATTCCTTGGTTAGCCGTACACATTCATCAATTATCGTAACCAAGTTGTACTCATGCCGCGCTAATGCATGTAATAAATAACAAGTAAGAAATAACAAGTAATAAACCTATTCCATGCATTGCAAGGTTTATCCACAAAGCTCGTCTTTATTGTCATACATAACTTGCGTTCAGGTACAAAGCTGCTCGAATAAAGATCTGTTCACTTGGGGACTCCTACTGCGAGCACATGGAAAATATTCTATCTCTGGAGTGATCAAACTGCTAGAGTTTCCTTACTTTAAGCCTAGGATGAGAAATGAGGGGAGTGCCGCCTCTTATTTATAGATTTGGCGGTGGACCGTGATATCGCGTCTCATCAATAATGTTTTGTATGTTTATGCTCTACTGACACATGTTGTAAGCCAGCATGCCTTCACCTAGCCATCATGAAACTTGCCCTTGAATCAACTAGACGAGGTGCCAAACTTTCTCACTCAATTTATACTAACTCCTTCTTTTATTTTTAGGTCATTAGGTCTAGTTGAAGTAAAAATATCTATTGATGTTTGCTACTAATTTTAGATATTATGCATGTTTACTTTCTAGTGTAAGGCTTTTACCTCTTTTGCATGCTATGATATTTGTGGTCATGTACTAGTTTATTTTCTTACCATGCATTATGTATTTAGATCATGCCTATTTTTATGTACTACTAAACATTTTAATATTACTAGATATTTATGAATATTCATTATTTTCAAACTCATAATCTCTATTGTCAATATTGTCGATTTTAGTTATTTGTACTTTTAGTTATTATATTGCATCATCTAGTTATTGTATAATCTTCTAGTCATAATGTTTTTCCTTTTCTTTTAGTCATAGTATCATAATATTTCTCTTTTGCTTTCTTATCATTGCATTAATTCATTCCATTCATAGTTATCCCTTACCATTACCAATTGTTTATTAGGGATTTTAAACCCAACGTAATGGTTTCTAACCTAAGGCTAGGAAGAAGGATGTTACATGGACCCTCTAAACGTACTAATAAAATTCTAGTTTCCAATTAAGTTTGTGCATCCCTAGTTTCTAGTTTCTTTTGCTTCTTCAATCTTCCTCAATTATAGGTCAATTTCCATGATTTTCAAGATGTCAGGAAGCTAGTGTAAGATAGGTTATGGTTTGGAAGCTTTGGTTTAAATTCTAGAGAATCTAGGACGTCATTAGGAATGCCTTAGTGCCTTAGGTTCTAGTATCCAAGGCTTAATAGTTCTCTAGTTTCATGTGGATGTATTTACCTATCTCTTCCTTTATATGTTGGATTCATGTTCATGATCATGGGCTCCTTGGTGAGATGGATAGGTGCCAAATTATGCTCTTAAGTTCTATGATGTAGATATTTTGTGTGCTTGTATTATATTTCTAGTAATTATGGAATTCATGGTGTGATGAGTGGTAATTTTGGAATTTGAAATTGAAAGAAAAACTTTAGGGATAACAAAGATTTCATTCTTGGCTCTTGGGGCTTGCAAAGTAAAGTCTATGTAGGATGGTGTGTTGATAGAGGAATGGAAAATTTTATTGTTTGATGTTTAGTTATTTGACCTATTATGTTCTTCTCCTATTTCATCATTTTTGTCATAGCTCTGAATATAAGACACGTCACAACCTAGTCACAAGTTGGTTACGTTAGGATTCATACTAGGTCATGAGTGGCAATGGGATCACATTACATTGTTTTGGCATCAATGTAAGTTGTAATCACTTCACGGCCAAGTTGCAATCAGGACTACAAGGTAGTTAAACCCATGTCAAGATCATGGTCTAAGAAAAAGAAAGGAACATGAGCAAGACATGAGTCACGATCCAAGTTGTGGGTAATAGTTATTGGGTAATGTATATGTGTAAGTCCAAATTATGTTCTACACTCAATTAAAGCATGTTTGGGGATACCGTGATGATTACCAATGATCTGTATGTAATGTTAAATGTAGTAATTGTTGATTTTTCAAATGTAAGACAATTTGAAAGAATTTTTGTAGCCTAATATATTAAATGATGTGGATGACCCTATTGAGAAAAACTATTTTTTTCCCTTTTTGTAGTTGTGATGTCTTTGTGATTCTGACAAGTTTTGGACCAATCTTAAGATTTTTGGAAAGATTATTTTGCAATCTATAAGCTTGTAAAATTTCAAATCAATTAGAATTTATTTGATAATTCTAATCTATCCCAAAAAGAATTCCTGAATAAAACTATTTAGTATTTAGAATAGAATTGGTGATTTGTAGGATAGATATCTTTGCAATGTGAGAGAATTATGAAGTGAGTAAATACTTGATACAAATCTCTTTCAACAATCTACTTGTAAAATTTGAAATTGATTTAAGTTAATTTGATAGTTAAAATCTGGTGCACAATAGTGGTCCTGAATGTGATAGTTTAACTTGGATTAATGAATTGATGATAGATGATGAAAGCTATTAGAGCGGGAAATTTCATAACATAATCTATCTTAATGTTGTAGCATCAAATTGCCTCAATGGCATCAATTTTCATCTCTTAAAAACATGGTTTGTCCACATATTTATAGCTAGATAATGGGGCCATGATACAATATAATAAGATAAGCCTATTTTATGAAAAATCAAGCTAGAAATTCAAGAGACATGAGAGACTAGGGTCATTCTCTAATTACATCTATCCATAAATTTTTTAATAAAAGTAAAAATAATAGAATTTCCTATCTTACATTATCTGGCATAATAATTCAATTATAAATTACATGGCTTTAGGCACTTTTTTACAAAAATGCTATTATGGCTTCACTTGATCTCTGTCTTCTCTTGAGATTTGATCTTTGACTATGTGCTTTTACTATATTTTCATATGTAGATATAGCCTTGTATTACCTAGAATTTAGGCTTGTTAAATTTTTTTTTCATGCTTCTAAACTGCAACCTAGGCATTTAGAATGAGTGAAGTAATAGTTTCCAAAGTGCTTACTAGAACCATAGTATTATATATGTGAGCAAATGGTTGAAATTTTTTTTATTAAGATTAGTCATTAGTCAATTATGATGTATTATTCTCACAAGCTGATGTCATGTGCATGCATGATAGTGGAGCTAACATGAGGGTGAAGATTGGTTGGTGATGAGCTACCTTGGAGGAGTTGGTTTAACCCTACTATGATACATCATCGAGGCTCTTGTCTCAATCCTCACACTAAGGGTGGGAAAGTATAGGCATGACCTATGATTATACAAGATCTTTGGATATGTGGATATGCAAGAGTATACCCTCTAAAAGATTAGTAGCCTAGGGCTATAAATGGTGCAACAAATTTTAGCACTAGTAGTGATAAATATGATGGAAAATCAATAGAAGACCTTCAGGTACTAATTGCCATATGAATACTTAGGTAAAAAATATCATGTTATACATGTATCAGCTATTACAAAGATTATGTGTTGTGTGCATCCTAATGGAGTTTGATCCATTAGGACATTAGTTGCTAGAAAATGTATTGTGTATGCATGATTATTTTGCTATACATTATGGAGGTAATTCCTTGGTGCACTAGCTTTTGGAAAGACATGATGAGCGGCAAGGTACCCCCTATGCCCAACCATATGAATCACAAGCATTGATGCACAATCCGGTTGAATTCTATGGATGGGACTAGTTATGGCATCTAGATCATTATGCCTTGATCGCAATTCATTGGCTTCCCACTTGGACTAGTGCTAGCTTTGTCACATATGGTTTGGTCCAAAGTGAGGCATATGATTCTTGATGTTTTTTTGGCCTTATGTCACTCCTAATGATAATAAATAAATCATTTGTTTAAACTAATTAACAATGAAAAGTAAAGTCTAAACTAGCTTACAAGTGATGAGTGTCCATTCCTAGCTTGCCATACACATCTTGAACCCACCTATCCACTATTGGGATTACCAAGTGCCATGCTATTGGCCGAACCAAGCAATAACACTTCTAGGATTACCAAGTGAATATGTGTTTACGCTCGAAACTAGTCATGCTCATTCTACCAATTCATTAACATGCATGGAAACATAAATATTAACTAAGTACATGAAACATAATTTGCATGAAAAGTGAATTTAATCTAAGTCAAAGTGCTGTAATGAATAAGAATAAATCTTGATCTTATTGCTATTCATGAAATGTGTTTAGGTATATTGCCACTTGAATAAGATGCCATATAACTGACTTAGATCCACACTAAGGGCATTCACTGACTGTTGTCCAATACTATGGAATAAAACTGTAAGAGTTTGGCTATTCTATTGATCAAAGAATGCTAACACATAGTGGGAGCACGTGTATTTATAGGTGAAAATAGACATTGTGTCAACAGGGCATCTTCAACGCATCATTTATGTCAATAGGACCTAGTCAACGAGGCCTAGTTGACAGGGCCAAGATATCAAGGCTAAGATATCGAAGCCAAGATATTAGGGCTATGATATTGGAGCTAACCAAAAATTAACTTTTTGTCAAATATCCCAATCGACTGATAATTCATCATACCCCCATAACTAAATAAAAACTCATCCTCAAGTTAACGACATAGAATCAAGCTTTCTTTATAAGAAATTGGGAATGATGGAATTATTGACTAATGCTAACTACTAACTGACTTTGAGTGCTACATTACAAAATTTTATTCGAGTGTATGTTTACAAAATGACAAACTGACAAAAAGACTACATAGACTTTGAAGATTACAAAATTTGCAAAGGTCTTCAAGAATTTGTTGAAGATGATTCTTCTTATTGTCGCTAGCGGTGGCAAACTTCCAACCTAGATTGTTATGTTGATGCTTTTTTGGTTATGTGGAACATTCTTGAAGGATGGACTAAAATTTCTTTTCATCATCCCATGAATCTAGTAAACATGTGATGCTTGAGCTACTATCTTGTATGTGCTACGATTTATCCATGGGCATATCCTCCATTGTCCCTCTCTTGGCTTCATTTCCATGCCTGGCTAAAGACCTTCTTTCTTAGGCATTTCTTTAGCATCACCTATAGTTACCAAAGGATCAACATTAGTTTTGGTAAATTTTACTTAATAATTAATCCTTTTTAGATTCCTTAATTTTCGTTTAAGCACAAGGTGATGACAACATACTATGTTCAAGACTATGAGGTAACTAAAATCATCAAGCTGTTCACATTATTTTGATCAATTACTATACCTACGTTCATCTTCGTTGGAACTAGACATTGAAGAGGAAGAGGAAGATGAGGAACTAGGAGAGTCGCCATGGCTTCTATAGTGTTCCCCATGATCCCTTGATGTATCTTTTCCAGGTTTTGAGGAGGTCCTGGGCCTTGAGGCCTCCCCTGGTTTAGGAATATCTAATTTCCTATTCTAGTTTTTTAAAACTAACTACAAAATGAAAACTTGAAAAGGCATTCCCAAAACTGTTAAGCCTTTCCTTTTTATTGATTTGGAGTTTCTTCTCTCTACTTTTATGCTCTAAATTTTTATTTTTANACATCGCAAGTTTAGCCTCTTCCATTAATGTTACATCTTAAAAAAAAAAACATGCTTTAGTCACGGATACTAAAAATTTATGGTTTTTCGTATCAGCACCATTTGAATCAAATTTGTTCGGCTAAAAAAAGCTGTCTTACATAAAAGAAATAAAAAAATGTCGCATACATTTGCATGAATATCGATAAGGAGGAACCTGACATTAAATTATGCATCGCACAGCGAAGTAGACCACGGATCGCTAACCTGAAACAGAGTAACCCTGAATTGGATCTGGCATGGTGATCCTCCTATCTATAATTTGGGCACAGACAAATAAATTACCATGATAAGGAATACAGATTGCCCATGCTTTTCAATAATATTTGAGTCAACTAGGCTGCACAGGACTATTTGGTAGAGTTCACATGCATCTTTCTAGCGAATAAATCTTGAAATTTTGAAATTTGGAACAATATACAGACTTTTTTTTAATGTAAGAAAATTTGGAGCTGATGGCAGAACCTTATTCACATATCACATATCACATCACCATAACGCTATTCTAGTGCTACTATAGCTAGAATCTTCCAACTAAACAATAAGTGTCCTTAACTACTGGCTTGACTTTATTCAAACTGCCTGTGCGTCGGTTACATTCTCAGACAGAGAATCTGCGTCGGTTACGTTACCTGCGTTGGAGAATCTGCCAGAATACGTGTCGGTTGAACGACTTCCAAGGTTTCTGATCTGGATCTGGCCCCGGATCTGGTTCTCGTGTCGGTTTTGGGACATCTGCCGCTGTTGCTGGCTGCGTGCAGAATTGTGCCCGCGCCCCTGCAAACCAGCAACACGCGTTTTCTGGCACGCAGGGCAACGTGCACCCGCCTGCAACATCAGCGGCCCTCAGTCCGGCAGCTTCAACTTCGGCCAAAATAGCACCATAGAAATTGCGGATAATCACTTGGATCTGCAAACGAATCGGATCGGATCAGGGCTCCCTAGCAGATCTCGGGCAGATCGAATCGGTTGGCGCCAGATGGTGGCTCCACTTCTTCCGAGCCATTTTACAAGCTTCCTGATGATTTGTTTGAATCTATCACCTACGACATTTCTAGCAGGTATGTCTTTGTGCAAATTTTAGGCTACCTGCCTCGCTCTTCTAGCTTTTTGCATCATGTCAACTCTGTTTGGAAAGATCGTGGTTTGATAGCTTCACATATTCGATATTTATCTAATTCTTTTCTACTTGTTGAGTTTATTAACTTAGAGATGGTCTCTGAAGCTCTTAGCATTAGTGTCTTTCACCATCGTCATGCTTTATTGATTATTCGCAAGTGGACTCCTTCTCTCAACCCAACTTCTCCTGAATTTCGGAAAGTCCCTTGTTTTGTAGAGTTACCGAATCTCCTATTGATTTTCGAACGAGTTGAAAGGGATATTGTGTCTCGCCTTGGATTAATCAAACACACTGAATCCTTAGGTACACCTAGTGGCCTTCGCAGGACTCGATATATGATTGAAGTGGACTTAGACTCTCTTAAACGAGAACTTATTTTGCTTGCAGGTGGTATTAACTATATGCAAAAGATGGTCTATTACAACCTTCCCAACTCTTGTCACTACTGCCACCAAGAAGGTCATATGTTTGTCTCATGCCCCTTTATGTTACGAATGAAGGCAACGCAAGCACGATCACAACAATCCTCCCCTACTAATCCTAAGGTTTCCTCTACTAGCAACAAGGCTCCTCCCACATCTAGGTCTCAAAGTAAGGTTACCAAAAGCCACCTCCTCATGCTTCTTCATTAGCTAAGGGAAAACACCCATACGTTTTTCCGGCTTCTAACAACCTTCCTATTGATGATGACGGATTTCAAACAGTTCCCCCTAGTAGGAAACGTCGGGGTATGCCTTTTACCAACGACGTTACACTTCAGTCCAACCAATCCACTCAAACTCTCTTACTCACCCACAATCCCTTTACTGCCATTGATCACAACCAGGAAATGATTTCTTTAGACATTGTTAACTCTGTAACTAGGGCGGGGGCCTCCGCCCCCTTCTCTGGATGTTAGTCTATTCTTGGAATGTTCGGGGGCTCTCCAATCACCTTCGAACACGGGTGGTCGGTGCTTTTATTCACTCTCGACCTTTGCTTCCTGACTTCCTTCTCCTGCAAGAGGTTAAAATTTCTACTCTGGACACAATTATTGCAGGCAATAGCATCCTACCTGACTCTATTGTCTTTTCCACAAATCATATTACTGGTCAAGGTGGTGTAGCCCTTATTATCACTAAATCCTGATCTAACAAAATTATCTCTCATGGTAGTCACACCTCTTTTGTTTGGGCTATTCTTCAAGGCGCTTCTGGTCCTTTCGGCATTTGTAATATTTATGCTCCCACTACTCCTTCCTCTAGGGCCAGTGTTTGGTAGTCCCTCCTTCACAGTCTGCCTAACATTCCCTGGCTCTTTGGAGGTGATTTCAATATGATCGAACATCCTCATGATAAAGTTGGTGGAGCCTCTTCTCAACTTACCAGCCTCGAGCTTTCTAGTTGGAGTGATGTTAAGGAGCACTTTTGTCTCTATGATGCTGCCAGCTCTAACGTGAATCGTGAAGGTTGGTTTACTTGGTCCAACCTTAGGATTGGTGCTGATCGCATTTGTGAGCGACTTGATCGATTTTATTTCTCTAGTTATTCCTCATGGTTTTGTGATGGTCATGTTAAGGTCCACCTTGATGCTACCCTCTCAGACCACTTTCCAATTTCTCTCACTTTGACCTTTGGTTCTAAATCTTTAGCTCAACACCGCCAACTTTTTCGCATGAATGCCTCTTTATTTCTTACTCCTTCTGGTAAAGGTCTTTTGACATCTCTTTGGAATGCAGAGAGAAGGCCATCTGGCAATTTAGGTTGGATTGACTGGTGGTTGCGTGCCACTTCTCGTATTCGCAACTTTGCTCGCTGGTTGGGCAAGCAATATGCTAAGAAACAAGGTCTATTGAGGTGAATGTTAGTTCTGAATTGCAACAACTTAACTCTGCACTTCAACATGACCCTTTTAATGTTGCTCTTCAACAACGGCTAACTTATGTTCGCTCAGTTAAACAAAAATGGGATATGTACTCTGCTAGAAGTGCTCTCATCAAGAGTCGTCTCAACTGGTTAAAAATTGAGGGAGAACCCTGTAAAGAGTTCTTCAAATTTTTAAAGGGTAGAGGTACTTTCCCTACTATAGAACGTTTGGAAGTGAATGGCCAACTTACCTCCGATCCTCATGTTATAAATGGTTTTCTTGAACAACATTTTCAATGCCTCTTTGTCTCCAATGGGTTTGATCAGGATGAGTTTGCTACTAACTCAGATCACCTACCTAGTATTGTCCATAGCAGTCACAATCATCTTCTCGCTCAAGATATCTCTCTTTCTGAAATCAAGGCTGCTGTGTTTAGCCTGGCCAATGATAAAGCCCCTGGTTTTGATGGCATCCCCATTGAGTTTTTTAAGAATCATTGGGATATTGTGGGTTCAGACCTCTCTTATGTTTTTGCAGAAGCCATAAATCAACAGTCTCTCGGTCCTGAGTTAAATAGAGGTGTCATCCGTCTTATTCCTAAAACAGGTGATCCTTCATTGATTGGTAACTGGCGTCCTATCACTCTCCTTAACTCTGTTTACAAGATTTTGGCTAAATGTCTTGCTAATAGACTGAAGCTAATTATCCCTCAGATCATTACCCCAATGCAAACAGGCTTTGTTAAGGGTAGGTATATTCTTGATAATGTTGTTGCGGCTTGGGAAGGTATGCAATGGGCCGAGGACTCCAATCAAAACATTGCTTTTCTTAAGCTTGATTATGCTAAAGCGTATGACAAAATTGAGTGGAAATTTGTTATTGCTTGCCTTCATAAATATGGTTTTCACATTAATTTTATTAAAATGGTGGAGACTCTTTTTGCCGACGCCAATGCCCTTGTGGCTACTAACGCTGGCTTAACTAATTGCTTCAAGCTTGAGCGCTCTGTTAGGCAAGGTTGTCCTCTTGCTCCTTACCTCTTCATTCTTGCTACGGACTTTTTGTGTCATGCTATTCATAAGGATAAGGAACAAAAATTGCTTCAAGGTATTTTCATTGATCATAATGTTCCTTCCTTATTGAATATGCATTTTGCTGATGACTCATTCTTTATGATAAAAAATGATGCTCTTATTGCTGATCGTCTTTTTTATCGCATAGATCAATATTGTAGACTGTCTGGCTCTCAGATTAATTGGTTCAAATCTTCTATCTTTTGCAACAAAGAGGTTCAAGCCTGGGCGGTGTCTAAGTCTTGGCAATTTTTAGGAAAGGATCAAGTTTTTAAGCTTCTTGGCATTCCCGTTTCTTTTGGCGGATCATCCAAAACTTTATGGGATGTCACTGTGAAGAAACTTGAACAAAAGCTTATTAAGTGGAAGGAAAAGAAGCTATCTATGGCTGGTAAATTTATTGTCTGCAAGCATATTCTCCAAGCTACCCATGTGTATTACTCTTCTTGTTGGGCTCCTAGCATCTCTGCTTATCGTCGCATTGATCAACTAGTCAAACACTTTCTTTGGAACAATAGCCATACTAAGAAAGGATTTTGTCGGGTTGCTTGGAACGTCTGTACTTCTCATAAAGAGGACGGCGGTTTGGGCCTCATTAATTGCTACAAACAGGGCATTGTGTTATGTGCCAAATGGATGGCCAAATGCTTATCTGGCTCTGAACCTTGGAAGCTTCTTTTCCTTAAACGCATACAGCTTGGGAAGCCCAAAGGTAGTAATTATTGGAATAATACTCATTTCCTTAACTGGATTCTTTTTCCCACTGGTATTACCATTTCTGGTTCTGTTGTCATCAAACACATTTGGAAGGCATGGTGTTATATCAGTCAGTTTTGGAACTTTAACACTATCACTATTTCTTCCTCTACACTTGATAAGCTTTCTCCTTGGTGGATTCCCATTCACAATGAACCTTGGGCCATTAAGCGTCCTCGTCTTTGTAGCACTTGGGATAAGCTTGGCATCTCCTCCCTCTCCTCTCTTCGCATTCATAATCGTTGGATTACTTGGACTGAATGTCACCTTATTTACGGTATTAATGCTGCTCAAAAGTCTACCTTTTGTACGATTTTGGATAGCTTGAACAAAAGTGTTGTTATTCAAGACTCCCTTGGTGGTTTTTTAGATCTTTCTTGGATTTCTGGTCATCAAGTTTTTCCCTATCATTCTAAGATTGTTTACTCTCTTATTAATTCCACTACTAATATTTGGCCTAGATTCAACCATCTTTGGCAAGTTAATCTTAATGTGCAGGTTTGGAAGCAACGTATTCAGACTATTTGGACTACTCCTACTTCTTCAAAGATTCAACATTTTCTGTGGTATCTGATTCACCAAGGTCTTCCTGTGGGTGTTCGACGCTCTCATCTGGGGGTTCCTGACTCGCGATGTCCTATTTGTCACAGGGAAGATGCATTTACTCACTGTTTTTTTTCTTGTCCCCTTGCTCATAGCTCTTGGATTTGGTGTGGCAGGGTTTTACAGGGTTTTCGACCAAGCTTGGATGAGGTTCTTTTTGGTGACACTCCGCATCTTCAAGGCTCTTTGATTTATATCTGGTGTTGCCTTCGTCCCCTTATTCTCCATGCTATCTGGAAATTTCGTTGTAATGTGGTTTTTCAACGTGATTCTCCTACTAATATTCTCTCCTTGTCTATTCAAGGAGACATTGTTCAACAGCTAATGCTGCAGTTGAGCTCTTGAACTTTTTCTCTCTCGTTTTTCCTAATTTCTTGTAGTTTCTCCTCTTTTGAGGTGAGCATGTACTAATTTCTTGTACTATTTTCTTTTTTCTCTATTAATTAAATTTATTTTTTGGGGTCCGACCCCCCCCCAATTTACAATGTTTTTTAAAATTCAGAGCAAAACAATAAACGAAAAAACAAAAAACACGTGGAACAAAAAACAATAAACGAAAAAACAAAAAACACGTGGACCTGGAAATTGCTTTCTGCCACAGAGAATCAAACATTGTATTACCGGCGCGAAATATCCGGGATAACATTTGTGGATAGCAATCCGACAAACTTATTCATATTTCATAATATTATCGAGTATCCTCATGCTTTGGTTCAGAGTCCTGGATTGCTCTTATATTGAATGTCACAGGAAGATGGGTTGCCGACCAAGCAACTTCTGGTTGTGGCCACTTTGAGGAAGGAAAGGAGTTGCAGGCACCTGAAATGGAGTTCGGTGGAAGAAAGAACTGAACCATCAAATTCAGAGCTTTGAATAATGGGCAATGGGTTGCAAAGACAACGCCTCTGCGTAGAACTAGAGCTTACAGAAGCCTGCCAGAACCCAAGAAGATCTGCAGTAAACTTGGCATCAAACGTTTCCTGAACTTTTGCAGGTTTAAGGTGGAAAAAACATTGCACTCTTTCGGTGTCTGAAATTCTGAAGTGTCAACGTAGTGCTTTCCTTTGCATCTCCTACATATGTAAACTATGGAGTAGTCCATTCATGTCTGTATTCCAGACCATGGTTTTCTCTGCGTGAAGTTCTCCTGTCCGTATTAACAGATGAATGGCTTTTTAATTTTTTGACTGCTTCATGGAAGTTTTAGCTCCGCTGATCATTTCTAAATAGCAGAATGCATGTATCATGACCATTGTGAGCAATCATGTTTGATGAGCTTCATCTGTTATTCTGTTACCATCTCTGGTTCTAGAGTTCTTTCTATGTTATAATGATTAACGTCCAGCTTAATTATTTATTTAATATTTGTTCAATTGTAATAGAGAATTTTGTGTTCATGACTCATTCAAGAGTTACAAAACGAATTTCTACGGTAAAACCGTCAGCCACCGGCGCGGTGTTCACCTGCAGGCCTATATGAAAGCAATGATAACCGAACTTATGATTGTTGCTTTTAGCGTAAAATGCTGGTACGTATCGTGACAATGTTCATGACGAAGAAGCGTGAAAATGTTCATAATGAAGTGCACCTTAATAGTTAGCACCCTCTAATCATTTTAAACTCTGGAAGATTACTCTAAAACATTAAACAATACTTTAATTATTTCAAAATTATTGTAGACTATTATGCAATGTGTATATTAAGGAAATGTTTAGAGTGAAGGTATAAGAATGACATTTTACATGATTTGTCATCTTATATGGTTTAGGTATGTGCTACTAGTTAGACTTATCTTTTGAATCATCTTTATCATCTTCACCTTGCTCTAGTTGTTCATGTTCTTTATCTTCTATTTTTGGCTCTTTATTCTTGTGAGCAAATGCACATTCTTCAATTAGCTTATAAAACAAGATCAAGTCATTGATTTGCTAGTTGAAGGTAGACAACATAATTTACTTCCTCTTACTCTCTATAGTTAACAGTTCGTAAATTTTGTGCAATTTTTCAGTGACTTAAAGGTAAGGGGCATGGATTGCATGATTTTCATCAAATTAAAGTTTAGATTGATTATATTCAAATGGGGTAAGTTTAGATTTTTTTCAAAAGGGCATGATACTCATCCTCAGATAACATATTAGCAATCATTGATAAGTTAAAACTAGAAAAACAGATGATATTAATAATAAAAACATATAAAAAGATAAGTATAAGCAAAGATGGAAAGGTTCCTAGTAATAGAACTAAAAATTGTAAGCACTAAAATCTTAAATTTTAGACTTTGATGGTTTTAGTTTTAGAATGTATGAAATATTGAAAAAAAATTATTTATTTACCTTGTTTTGTGAATATCGCATAAAATGAAGTAATAGTAGACTAATTGTTTAGAAGCTAATGTTGAGTTGAAAAAATAGTGATTGTATACCTTACTACAAAAGCATTTTGTTTGAGGACCTTAAGCATAATTTGCTAGCATGATGTTGAATGACTAAAAATAAAAGAAAGATCAGTACAAATTCTTTTAAATTTTAAGAAAACTTAAGTATTTGCTCTCTTTACAAAGAACTTTGAGTAAAAGGCATTACATGAACAAGTTGTAATGCACATGTAATGGAAGATGCATTGAATGTGCTAAAAATATATAAGTGAAAGTGAAGTAAATGAATAATTGAACATGAATGGTAATAAGAATGAAGTTGTAATGAATGGTAATGATGTCTTGGTTCAATTATCAAACAACATGGGAAATTCCTTCATTTTTGGTATTGAAAAATATTCATGTGAAATGGCTTCTTTGATTTAAGAATCTAAAGGCAATTATTCATGTGTAGAAACTACCATAATGGATTTGATGATGTTAGCATGCAACATGACACATCCTTTTAAGTATTTAGACTTTTAGACCTCTGAATGTTTGGACTTCCAAACCTTTAAACATCTAGACATTTAGACTTCTTAGTCTCTAAGCCTATGGTCTCCTATTGTCTTCAAGGTCACTAGGCTTTTAGTCTTCAAGGTCACTGAAGTTTTAAGCTTATGAGTTTTTGGATAACTAAGATGTTGAGTTTTGATGACATGGTAGGTTTTCCTTTTACAAAAAATAAGAAAAGAATTGAATTCTACGGTAGACAAATACCACGATGGTAGATCCTTAAATGCTACACACTTCCAGCAAGGTAATCAAATCTTCTAAGCTTGGTATCTCACAAGACTTCTAAGAACTTTGCAAAATTGAGAATGATAGTGTTCTCCAAAAGTGTCATAGGTTGGCAATGGGATAAGATCCCTCTAAACTATTTCCAACAAAACTTTTAGCTTCATTAACATTGATTTTGGCCACGAGTTGAGCACAAGTGACTGAGAAGTCATGGTCTATAGTTCCATGAATCATGATATTTTACCTTGGGTTGTAATGGCTAATCGTTGGTCAGGATTAAGTTGTGTTATTTTAACCAATGATGAGTGGCAAGGTACCCCTACACTCAACCATACGAATACGAGCGTAGCATGCGTGATCCAGTTGAACTCTGCAGACAAAGTGCCTACACGCCCCATGGAACACTTAGGGTTAATCATTTGTTGTTTTCCCAGACTTACTTGTAGTTGTCACGGTGTATGGTTAAGTAAGTTCGAGGTATATGATTTTTATAGTTTTTATGTTTTATGTCTCCTATGCTAACAAGGTGAAGGGTTGAGAAACTAATGGCTAACTCTAACAAATGAACTAAATCTAAATTACCTAGCGTCAGCATCCGTTCTCACTTACCGTACACACCCTGAACCGATGCAACCGTGGCTACCAAATGCTAATCGTTGCTGGGATCACCACGTGTAACGCACGTGCTCGAAGTGGTCGTACTGAGGCACTTAACTAGGAGAGAAGGGTTGAGAGAGAAAGCAATAAATAATAGATAATAAATAACAATAAATGAAATCCTAATTAGCCTATTCCATGCACTGCAAGGTTTATCTAGGAAGTTCAGCTTTATTGCCGTACACAACTTGTGTTCAGGTAAAATGTTGCTCGAATAAAGATCTGTTCACTTTAGAACTCCTACTGTGGGCACATGGAAAATATTCTATCTCTGGAGTGATCAATCTGCTAGAGTTTCCTACTGTCTAGCCTAGGATGAGGAAACAAGGGAGAGCTGCCTCTTATTTATAGATATGATGGTGCACCGCGATATCGCGTACGTGATATCGTGGGGGAGGATGCAATATCGCATACGCAATATTACGGCCCATGCGATATCATGTCCCATCAACCAATGATTAAAAAATCAAAGAAATTCACAACTCAACTTTAGAGATGACTTAGAAAAACTCAGTGACTTGGATGACTCAGTAAAAAATTGGATGCATTTTAAAAATACATTAAAAAATATCAATATTTTTAATATTAAGAATTTTAAAACTTGATTAAATATTTTTGATTCTACTAAAGTCTTTTCCCTTTTTATTTCTTGAGAAAACAGTAGAATTCGTACTTTCCAATTTATTAACAAGCCTTAAAACCTGCAACACAAGCTGCAATACAATTATAATTATAAATCATAATTTGCAATTTCAACAACTAAGTCCAAAAACATAGATATGAACTATAAAATGTTTTAACAAGTTGGTGAGATATTTTAGCAACTTGGTAAGATAGTGGTTTCATCTTAGTGTTAGATTATAATAAGGTTGTTTTCTTTGTTTATTCCATTATTTTTTTTCTAATAGTATATTTGTATGCTTCTTTGATTTAGGCCATTAATTGAGAAAAATCAAAAAAAAATAAAATTGGAAAGGTTTGAAATGCAACTCAAACTAGCTTGTTATGAAAATCCAACCAACAATTAATCACCATATCAGTGAATAAGGACTGTGTAAAAAATGACTGGTTTTAACATAAGCCTACCAAGGGTCATGATCTATCAAAAATAAAGAAAACTAACTTTTCAGCAAACCATAAGCTAGCTATGAGTTATGGTTAAGTTTTGGAGAATATTCTAGCCTCTATGGTACCTCTTATACTTCAAATTTGGTCCCACGAGTGAACCACAAGTTGTGCTACTAGTAAAATCTCGTACCATGAGTGGACCACAAGTCATGGTAGGGATTTAGTGAGGTTGTGGTTGCTTGAAAATGTTGTTGTGTTCACCATGAGTCATGGTGAAAAAGTCATTTTGCAAAAAAACAAAGAGCAACAACAAAAAAATTTTTAGATGATTTCTAGGAAATTTCTAGAGTCCAAAATTTATGGTAAGGACTAAAAACATGTTTCTTAGGCTCTAAACATGTTGAAAAAATCTTGAATTAGGAAATAAACATCAAACATAGGTTCAATTCTCCAAATGTGTGCAACATGCACAAAACCCACAAAATATGCACAAATTTCTTGAATCCTTAAATGACTTTAAATGATTTTACAAAATTAAGATAAAAATGACAAATGACTCACATAAGATAAATACCTTGGAACAAGCTCATGCAAAAACAAAACAAAAAAAAAAAATTATGCACTTTTACATCAAATTAACATGAAAGGCATTGGAACTCTTCATCTTGAATATGAAACAAGATAGAAATTAGATTTAATAATCAAATAGGAGTGAATCCTATGTAATAGAATATAAAACCACTTCTAAATTCTTCAATTCTTCATTAGAAACATGATGAAACAAGTAATTAACTTTGAATTCTTAAAAGAACATGAAATTTGAGCATGCATGTAAGAAACATGTGAGAATGCATAAAATATGAGAATATATGAAAGAAGAACATTTAAGAACTTGAGAGAAGAACCCATGAAATGGGGATTCACTCCTTAAGATGTGAAAGCCATGTTGTAAAAATGCAAAAAAGAAAAAGGGAGGAAGATAAGAGAGCTTCCTCAAGCACACAAAGCTTACACAAAAATACTCAAAAATTGAAGGAAGGAAGAGCTTTTATTTACTTCAACTCATAATGAAAGGAAGCTAAAATGGGAGGGGTTCACCCCTATTTATATAATTTTTCCTCTTTGGGCATGATCCACACATGAAGGTTCTTGGCCTGTTTGTAATCTTTTAGCAATTTTCTCAATCCCTAACCTTCTAAAATCTTTTTCTTCAAACANACCTGTTTTTACTCTTTTAGCAATTTTCTCAATCCCTAACCTTCTAAAATCTTTTTCTTCAAACAAAGATGCTTATAATAACTCTTAATACATCAAAGGAAATATACCAATATCAAAGGCAAGACTATTGCTACTTCGTACTCTACTCAACATCAAAGGAAATGAAGATGAAGAAGTTACAAGACATACATTCACACTACTTCTAATATGAAGATATACTGAAACCCTTCAAGAAAAAGCTAAAAGCACTTGGCAATCCATTAGAATTAATTAAGTACAAATCCCTTAAGAAAAAACAATATAATATGGAATTTTCTCCTCAAAGAAAACCCAAAGCTCCTCAAAAAAAAATGTAGATGATGATCTTACAAATTAGATATACATAATATGCACAAGAAAGCTAGGGCCCATAACAAAGAACCTTAGAAATAGGAAGACAAAACGAATATAATAAATTAAGAGAAAAAATTGCATCTTAAAGCTTGGAAGAACAAATGTGTAGCTATGATGAAGCTTCCTAATGAAATAATTATCCTTGATCTAAGTGTTCTAGGAAGAGTATGCAAAGATGGAGAGATTCAAATATTGATATCAAGCAAATGCCAAAGTGAGTGATACATGAAAGTGGGCAAGGCTATAGCTTTTTCTAACCTTGCCTTCCTAGACTTTTCTTTGTAACTTCAAGTTGAACTAGAGTGAAACAATACTTCAAAATGAAATTTTTAGTTTACTCCAATGACTACTTGAGACATCCCATTCAAAAGTTGAATGCCCATTTTGCATATGACTTTGCTTCAAGCTAGACATCCCAAAAGCAGGTGGACATCAACTCTAAAACATTCTTGAATTCTTTCTCAACGTCCACACTTAAGTTGGACATCCAAGTTTGGACTAGAAAAATTACTTAATCCTAGATTGAAAAACTCGCTTAATCTTATCTAGGCCTCTAGTGGAACATCCACCTACATTAAAAGTTAATGAAAATAAAATCTTTGCTTCTCCTAGATCCCAAATTTACTTCTAGCTTATTGTTCTTAGTCCAAACTCAACAACATAAAAGGAAAGACATGATATTCCTTAAGCACTTTAACCATTGTTAAAAACAACAAAATAATACTTCTCCATTTTTATGTGTTGACTAATGAAAATATGATATTTGTAAACATATAAGTATACAATCCTTCTCAACCTATTTTAGCAATTTTACCTTGCAGGAAAAATATTTAAAAAAAATTATATCATAAGAAGAACATATTTAGAAATTTTTTGTCCTTAGTGAAGGACATTGTTGTTATTACTATGACATAAGAAAGAAATAATAATTATAATAATAATTAGTCTATATTAATACAATATTGCATTGATGTATATGCTAATTATGAGTGCTAACTATATTGATATGTATACCAAGAATTCAATGGTACTAGTTATTTTGATACCTTTATTTTTAGTGCATATAAGTTGCACTAATACATTGATGTATGCCCTTTCTACATGCTATATAGATTGATATATTAATGTGTGTGCTTATGATCAATTTTATTGGTTATACCTTGGCAGAATAAAGATAATGTTAAGTGTATATACTACTATGCAACATAAATCAGACTCATATGGTATAAGAGCTTTACTTCTATCTCCATGGCTAACTAGTTGTGTGTTCAACTACCTCCATTCCTTTACTCCGAGTCTATATTAAGTGCATTTTGTGCATTCTACTAAATTACCTCCACTATTAGTTTTGATGATGAATTGTTTGTATTTTATTGCTATTCCCTTTATCTTTATACCAATGTTTTTCTTATTTAAGGCTTTGGGCCTACACTCAAAATTCTCTTAATTTTCTTATTTTTTTTATTTTTATTTATGCATTAATTTTTATTTTTAATAACACTCTACTTAATTTTTTTCTATTTTAAAAATCACTATAATGTACTAATTCATGTATGGATTAGGTGAAAACACTATGTAATTATGTAAATGGTTGTACTAAACCTTAATTAAGTATAACTATTTGTAACTAGTAATTAATTATGTTTGAAATATTGCAACTCTATCCTTGGGTATCTCTTCGATGGTTATGAAAAAAACCTAAATAGCAACATGATGTTTGGACAAAATGATAGTAGAGGATCACCATGGAAGTGGGAAAAAGAGGACTTGATCAATCCTTTAATCCCACATATCTTAGGCTTGACTATAGGGTGAATTGTTGATTCAAGAATTAAGAAACCTAAGGAAGGAAGACTTCTAGATAAATTTGCGTTACAGACTCTCCAAAATTATTAATAAAGTTCTCCTTTTCTTTTTCCTTTTTAAAATCTTATTCATTGTATTAAAAGTTACCTTTTATTTTGAGCTTATGTTACAAATTGATGTGTAAATTCTAAATGATACATCAAAAATGGTATTAGAGTAAGAAGATTATATGGAACTATGAAGAAGAAAATTAGAAAATTATTGAATAAACAACTAAACAAGATTTTCCATTAATTTCAATTAGAACAAATGATACAAGAAAGAGTAAAAATATCCATGAAACATAATAACATAAGGATTGTTTAGTACCTACAATCATCAAATAGGAAGATGATAATAAACCTAGAGAGACCATCTTGACATTCATAGCACACATGCTTCAAAAAAACACATAAGATATGCATGCAAGGAAGAACTCTAAAACCCTCATGACCATCCCTTTTAGGCTTAGAAGCCTTCATATCCATCCTTTTCAACCCCAAGGTTCTTGTAACCATTCCTATTATGCCTAGGAGCCTTCATGACTACCCTTATCAAGACCAAAATCCTTATGACTATTTTATTTCAGAAGAAAAAGATCATATCTTAACTGATCTCATCAAGCACAATAACTATGTTGTAACATAATTAGATAAATTTCCTTTTCTACAATGGTTTAGTAAAGATATCTCTAAGATACTGGCTGGTTCATACAAACTTCAAATGAAGATTCTTATTAGCAACATGCTCATGAATAAAGTGATGTTGCACTTCAATGCATTTAGTATTTGAATGTTGTACTGGATTTTTTAGAATGTTGATAATACTTTAATTATCATAATAGATAGGTATGATTTCAACCTCAACTTATAAATATTTCAAAATTTTCTTCATTCATAAACATTGTGTAGAACAACTTTCAACAACTCCATACTCTCCCTTTATAGTGGATAGGGTAATCCTCAATGTTTTTTGGGTGTGGCTAGGTGTGTGTGGCTGGGTGTCTTTTTTTATGTATGTCTTCTTGTGTTGGCCTTATTGGTGATGATTCTAGGATGTTTTGACATGTTTTGAGGTGTTTGGAACCTATCTTTATGAGTTTAGGGGGTTCTAGGATCAATGGGGACTTTTCTAAAGGTGTCCAAATGTTTCAAGCTTTAAAATAACCATTTTTATTTTTGGCCTTGCAAGGATAGACATCTCCTCTAAAGTATAAATGTCTCATCTAAAATATAGATGCCTCCTATGGAGCATAGACATCTCCTCTGCATGCAAGAAATCTCCTACAACTCATATGTACTCAAGCAAGATGTCTCCTCTAACCATGATGAATAATTGATATCAATTTATATTTTTAAATGCAAAGGAAGATGAAAGGTTACATGAGAAGCTATAAATAAGTATCCAAGGCCTGAGTCTGGGCAAGAAAGTTAAGTGAGAGATTTGAGAGATCTCTTAAGAGCCTGTGCAATAGAGTTTGAGTGTAAGTAAGGAAGAGCTTGTAATGGGACATAGAATCTATTTGAGTGAGAGGAAAGAGAGAGAACTTGAAAGAGGTTGAGAGAATCTCTTATAAGTGTCTTACCTTGAGTTGTTTCTCCAAGTATGAGCAGTTGAGGATTGAGAAGGAATATGTGTGACCTCTAAGATCCTTGGGAGAGATGTGAGTTGAGCTTGACTCCTCATCTTTGATGTATTTCTCTACATTTTGAGAGTTTTCTTAATAAAAGAAATAATTTTCTCCATTCCTTTATGTTGTTCTTATTTTCTAAACTTAATTTTCTTAGGAAACTTGTAAAATGTGTCCTTTTAGGATCTATTGAGTTAGGATCCACACCATATTTATGATGTGATCTAGGATGTTTTGTAGGTTTGTGTTCTACTAACATGTGTTGCAAGCTAACATGCCTTCACTTGGCCACCATGATACTTGCTCTCAAATCAACTAGAAGAGTTGCCAAGGTTTCTCACTTAATTTATACTAAATTCATTTTTCTTAGGGCTAGGTGGATCAAGGAAATCTCTTGATGTTTTCTAATGATTTTAGATATTATGTATGTTTAATTTTCATTTTTAGACTATTATCTCTTTTGCATGCTATGAAATTTCTAGTCAGGTACTAGCTTATTTACTTATCAAGCATTATGTGTTTGGATCATGGATATTTTTATGTATTGTCAAACATATTGATACTATAGAATATTTATGGCTATTCATTATATTCAGACTCATATGCTCTTTTGTTAATTTTAGTTATTTATATTTTTAGTTATTATATTACATCATCTAGTTATCGTATAATCTTCTACTACTAATGCTTTTCCTTTCCTTTTAGTCATGGTATCACTATATTTTCCTTTTGGTTCCTTATCATAATGTTAGTTTAGTTCATTCCCAGTTCCCTTTTAATGACTAATCATTCATTAGGAGTTCTATATCCAAGTTAATGCTTTCTAACTTAAGGGTAAGAAGGAAGATATTATAAGCTAGTATCAGAATATAGGTTTTATGATTTTCTTAGTTTATGTTGTTTTGTTTTTGGCTAAAGGTGGATGTGATTATGATATGAGGGAGAATGTTAAGTCCAACAATCCAAATTCAACAATTAATCCCCTTTGAAATCAAACATAGGACCATGTAACTGATCCTAAAGTGGAGACTATTACTTCCACTACTCCTACTCCTACCACAAATGAGGAGATCAATTAATTGAACATTAGTTGCTATCTATTCTAGTTCTTCCATCAACATTTAGGGAAGAACTCAAACATGTTATCAATGATTGTTAGTTCATGAAGTGGTAGTGGTGCAAAAACCCAATGGAACTTGAGCTTATGGAGAAATTCTATAAGTTGGGACTACCTACCTTGCAAGATGAGAAGGATCCTACTATCTTTACTGAGTGGTTCAAGGAGATCACAAAGATCTTAAAGTTGATGGATTATACTCTTGCATAACAAACTCAATTAGCAACATACCAATTTCAAGATTTCTCTAATCATTCGTGAGCTATTCAAAAGATGGATTACCCAAACTATTGTAACTAGGGCTACCTGGATCACAAGAGCTTTAACTATCTAAAGCATTTAGACAATGATTGTTCACAACATGATAATAGATTAGCAATAGATCAAAGTGATGCTAGGATGCATTGATGTGTTTATGCTTTAACTAACTAGTTGGTTGATGCTTAACTCAATACTATGATGTAGACTGGAGGTATCTTTTTAGATTTTATAATTTTAATTCTCTTTGATCCTTATGTCAATCATTATTTTATTGATCCACAAGTGGTTAGATTTTTGGGTTTAGAGAGTTAATTCCTTATTCAAGGGTTTGTCATTAACATTATTAGTGATAGTGTGCTCATTGTAGATTAAGTCCATAGATCTATATCTTTGGTAATTTAGAATGTTTGTTGGCTTAGTAATCTTCACATCATGAGTTTAAGAGAATATGACATCATCTTGGGCTTGGATGGTTTATCTCACTATTAGGGTAGCTTGTATTATTATCATAAGACACTTTCCTGGGTGGCCAATGATGGTGTTTAGGTAACCATGCATACTAGGCCATGCAAGATTAAGTTGGATCTTGTTTTTCCAAGGTCTTTTCATCACTTATTATAGAAGGATCATTCCTACTTCATAGTTTGTGTTAGTGAGCCTTCTTCTTCACAAGGATTTAATCAAATTCTTATAATTTATGAGTTCCTTAATGTCTTCTATATAGAGTTGCTTGATTTCCCTCCATGACATGATGTTGAGTTTGAGATTGCTCTCAACCCTTGTGATGAACCTATATCTAATGTTTCACATAGGATGTCATTTATCAAGTTCGTTGAACTAAAGATTCAACTTTAGAAGCTACTAGATAAGGATCTAATTCATCCAAGTACATCTCCTTCAAATGCTTCTATTCTCTTTTAAGAAGAAGAATGGTAACATGAGGTGTTACGTCGATTATCAATAGTTCAATCAGGTGACCATGAAGAACAAGTATTCTTTAGTTTGCATAGATGATTTGTTCAATAAATTGAGAGAAGCTTAGGTGTTCTCAAAGATAAATTTGAAGTTTGGATACCATCAAGTTTGAATTAAGGAGGAGTATGTTCCCAAGATAACCTTCGAGGCTCAGTATGGGTATTATGAGTTCATGGTTTTTCCATTCAGACTTACTAATGCTCATGATGTATTTATGCATCTCATGAAGAGTGTGATGATACCTTACCTAGACCATTTTATTATTAAGTTGATGAATGACATTTTGATGTACTCACCATTGAACGATCTACATGAGTAGCTTTTGAAAATAGTTTTATTGATAATTAGGAAGCATTAGTTGCTCACTCAACCTTAGAAGCATTTGTTTTGGCATTAAGAGATTTAGTTCTTAGAACATGTTTTGAAGGTTGGTATAGCAATGGATCCCACTAAGATATCAGTTATTTGGAATTGGCCTATCCCTAAGGATGTTAATGAGATTCGTAATTTTCTTGGTTTGGCAAGTTACTATAGAAGATTTGTTAAGTTACTATAATAGGTTTGTTAAGAAACTTTCTCCAATTGCTTCATCTCTAATGAGGCTATTATCGAAAGATGTTAGGTTCTCTTGGGATACACAATGTTAGGCTACTTTTGACAATCTCAAGAGTAGGTTGATTATAAATCCTATTGTAATCTCACCTATACTAGGTAAATTATATAATATTTGAACTTAGGCATCCATTGAAGGTTATGAATGTTTCTCATGCAAGAGGAAAACGTAATAGCATATGTTTCAAGGTAATTAAATCCTCATGAGATGCATTATTTCAACAATGACTTGGAGTTAAGAGTAGTGGTATTTTCCTTGAAGTGTTAAATCCACTATTTGTTTAGTAAGTAGTTGATGATTTGAATTGATTGTAAAGGGCTATAGTACCTAATGAATCAACCATAATTGAATCTATGTTAAAGGAGGTGAATTGAATTGTTAGCTAATTTTGACTTTACCATCTAGTATTAAATAGGAAAAAGTGACGTTGTTACAAATGCCTTGAATCATATGACTCGTAAGCTTTACAACTTGGTGATTCAACTAGATGGGCTAGATGAGATTCATGTAAAGTAGCAATAAGATCCTTGTTGCAAGTAGCTTAGTTAGTTTGATGGTTCATCATTTGTGTTAGATGAGATTGCCTTGTTATAAGGATTGGGTGTATGTGTCTAATTCCTTGTAACACCTTCTATTGAAGGAAGCTTATCTTAGTAAGTTTCACATGCATCCTTGTAGCAACAAGCTGTATTAAATGTTGAAGAGGCAATATTAGTAACTAGGCATGGAAAAGCAAGTTGGAAACTTTGGAGTGAAGTGCTTAAGTTACCAATAGATTAAGCTTAAGCACTAATGAATAGATGGCTACTTATACCCTCAAACTATTCCATAGTAGAAGTGGAAGGTAATTAGTATAGATTTCATTCTTAGTTTATTTTGTACTAGGGGGTGGAAAGGATGTCATCTTCATTATTGTTGACTTATCAACCAAGTGAGCTCATTTTCTTACTACAAATATGATAGTCAATGTAGAGAATGTTACATAGTTATTCATATTTTCAATTCTATAATTGAATAACATTCCTATTAAAATTTTCTCTAGTCATGATGCCAATGTTACCTCTCAATTTTGGCAAGAATTCAAGGACAACTTGGATACTAGGTTGAATTTGAGTTTAGTGTACCATCCATAGATAAATGGGCAAGTTGAGAGAGTTAAGCATGTCCTTTAGAGGACATGCTTCAATCTTGTGCCTTATAGTTTTTGAATAGTTAGGATAGTTTATTACTATTAGCTAAATTTACCTACAACAATAGCTACCAAGCAAGTTTGGAAGCAACACTATATGAAATTTTGTATAGTAGATCTTGTAGGACTTCTTTGTGTTAGGATGCAATCAAGGATAGACAGTGGATTAGTTCAAATATAGTTTTATGCATGAAACATCATAATTAAGGATGTTTGTAAGTAGTTCAAAGTAGCTCAACATAGTTAGCCTAGTTATGCGAATCATAAGAGGCAGTCTTCCAAGTTCATAATTGATGATAAGATGCTCATTCATGTCTCTCTACTAAAGGAGTTGATCCATTTTGGATGGAAAGGAAATATTGCACCTCATTACATTAGACTATTTGATATGCTTCAATGCATATGACAAGTGGCGTATCATGTAATTTTACCTCTACAACTTTCAAGCATGCATAACATCTTTCATGTAATCATGCTTTAGAAGTATCTTCCTAATGAGAACAATTTTGTCGATTGGATCGAAGTATAACATCAAATTAATGCTTTGTATGGGGTGTGGCCCATTAGGACCATGGATCGAACAGAGTGGTAGTTGTGCAACAAAGTTGTTCTGATGATGAAAGTCTTGTGGAGCCATTGTGATTCTCAAGAATTAGCTTGGGAGCTTCATCCAATGACAATTTTGATTACTAGACTCTCACCATCTAGTGTGTAGGACTCAATTGCTTCACCTAGTAAAACTATGCTTATATTGCTCTTGTATAATCCTATTTTACATGAGCTTGATAGCAATCATCTGATCTTGTGATTCAAACTTATGCTTCTTATTTTCTAGGTGATCTATCTTAGCATTTTTGCATGATTATTTCTATTTTTAGGTTTTTTGCATTATTGGTAAGGTTGGATTTTGTTACGATTTTTTATATTTTCATAAAATTATGATTTTTCTGGGTTGCACTTTGAATGATTATATTTGTCTAATTTTTATACTTTATTTACAAGCTTCGTAACATTGAAATTTACTATTTTGTTGATTTTTTGGAATTTTGGGTTTCATCAGAATTCAATGCAAGAACTATTTTGAGCTTGGTCTTGTGTATTAATATTACACTTCTATGATATAATATTTATCTTACTTTAGATCTAATTAGGTCTTTATTTTTTGTTGAATTTTGAGTTACCATTAATTTAGGAGTTTTTAATGATTTCCTGGGGTTTGGAATCCTTGTTGTGTATTTGATTTAATTGATGTGTTTTTTCCATAGAGTTGATGGGTTGTTAATGTCTCCAATGTCATCTATATCATGTCATTATTATTCCCTATTAATTTCTAAATGTTTTGAAATTATTTTGAATTATTTTCTTTAGTCTTGTGTTTTGCACTAGAATGATGAGTCAACCACAAGTCATGGTGTTGCTATTGACACTAACCACAAGTCATGGTCAATTTGTAGTCTCCCACCATGAGTTATGGTAGGATCATGGTCAACCCTTTTATCTTCCCTTACAATTTTGGTCTCTATTTTTTGCAAAACCTACAATTTCACAAGTTGTAGTCATCCATCATGAGTCATGGTCAAGTCTTCCTTGTCATTATGTTCATTTTAAGACTCTTGAGTGGTTTCTAGTTAACCATGGGTAATGGTATAGACATGGTCATCCACCATGGTTCATGGTTAGGTTGTGGTTGAGTTAATTTTGCTAGTCTCTACTAGTAGTTTTTCTGAAAAATCACAAGTCGTGGTTAGCCACCATGAGTTGTGGTTAAGTCATGATCTCTTGAACTTTTCCTTTTTGGACCTATCCTATAGTTAGAGGTTAATTTGACACGTTTTGGCCTATTTTGTATGTTTTGGATTAGTTTGGTACTTATTGATTTGTTTAATTTGACATTGAAGTTGATTCTTGGTTCATATTAGAGTTTTCAATTGTTTGGACTTGATGGCTTGTTGTTGTGCCATTCCACTATCAACAGTTGGTTTGTACATGTTTAGATGCTCAAATATTTGTTGTTCATTAGGAGGTAGCAGCAAGTTTTGTGACTAGTTAAAGATGGACTCCATAGAGATATTTGGTATTTGACCATCACTATGATGCATTAGTGTGGCTCTCATTGTAGGCCCAATTCATGGCTGATTGGTCCTTTGTTTGATGCCTCTATAATATTAGAGGTGAGTCCATAGTAGCACCTTTAGCATTGATAGTTTGGTTTGAGACTAATAAATAAATCCATGCACATGATAGTTTGGCATTTGGTTTGTTTAAAAATTCAAAATGCTCATGACAATAATTCATACATTTGAAATTTAGTGTTGTGCACGCTAGTCTCCTTATTTGTAAGTTGATGGATTGAAGTAGACAATTTGGTTTAGTTAAATATTTGTTTGATGCCTAGATCTATGCATAATGTGTGATCCATAATGTCTATTATGTTTATGCACTAATGACACGTGTTGCAGGCCAACATGCCTTTACCTAGCTACCATGAAACTTGCCCTCAAATGAACTAGAGGAGATACCAATATTTTTCACTTAATTTATACAACTCCTTTTATTTTTGGATCACCAAGGCTAGTTGGAGCAACAATATCTTTTGATATTTGCTACTATTTTTAGATATTATGCATGTTTACTTTATAGTTTTAGACTACTATCTCTTTTGCATGCTATTACATTTCTGGTCATGTACTAGTTTATTTTCTTATCATGCATTATGTATTTAGATCATGGATATTTTTATGTATTGTTGAACATATTGATATTTCTACATATTTATGGCTATTCATTATTTTTAGACTCATATTCTCTATTGTCAATTTTAGTTATTTGTAGTTTTAGTTGTTATTATACTTCATCATCTAGTCTATTGTATAAGCTTCTATTTATAATGTCTTTTCTTTTCTTTTAGTCATGGTATCACTGTATTTTCCTTTTGCTTCCTTATCATTGCATTAGTTCATTTTATTTTCAATTATTTCTTACCATTACCAACCATTCATTACAGATTCTATACCTAATGTAATGCTCTCTAACTTAAGGCTAGGAAGAAGGATGTTACATCGATCCTCCAAAAATATTGATAAAGTTTTTCTTTCTATCTTTTTGTTTTTTTTTGTTTATACTTTATATCTTGTTCACTGTATTAAAAGTCACATTCCATTTTAAACTTACATTACAAATTGATGCATAAATTTGGAATAATATGTCATAATCACAATGGAAGAACCTAAGATTTATTAATATCATAATTTGAATATTCCAAATTTCTTTGTTGCATGCCATCTTTACTTATTTTTTTCCTTTGTTAACAGATAAAAATAACTATATACATAACACTCTATAGGTATATATCATCTTTATCATCTCTCTTGTAAGTAGGCATTTCATTTTTCTCTATAATTGATGAGTGGCGAGGTACCCCTACACTCCACCATACGAATACGAGCGTACACGCGCGATCCGGTCGAACTCCGCAGACTAAATGCCTTAACGCCACAAGAAACACTTGGGGTTAATCGTTCGTTGTCTTCCCAGGCTTGCTTGTATGTGTCACGGTGTATGGTTAAGCAAGTCT
>MNCI01029685.1:295419-309071 GCA_015680685.1 Gnetum montanum
GGATTGGGAAATGAAGGGAGTGCCGCCTCTTATTTATAGATATGGCGGCGGGACGCGATATCGCGTATGCGATATCGCAGGAGAAGACGCGTTATCGCGTATGCAATATCACATGGGATGCGATATCGCGACGGCCGCGATATCGCGGCCTAGTGTAAGTCACGTCTCATCAATAATCAAGCACTTCTACTTTTTAATTTGATAATGAATAAACTACATGTTCATATATATCATAACCCCTCACCATTGGACCCACAGTATTGTGCTATGTTGTGTAAGTGTGGTTAGCTTCAGTTATAAGCATGGGGACTCATAGTTAGTTATATTATCTTAATGATATATTTTATGAGATCCCATGATATTATATATATGATTATGATTTATCATAATTATGCACACTATTCTTGTTGGGTGTGTAGTATGTTGTATGTCACTAGTAGAAAGTATAGGTTATAGAGGAAGACTAACCATCAAGCAAGTATGATCTCAAGCTCTATGTCATTATAACACATTTATGATTATGATATTAGTGATGTTTAGTAGGCTATGTTATGTGATTACGAATTAGTGGTGCTTGATCAATCATACTATGATGATAAAATGCTTAGCATGTTATCCATGTTTGAGTTGTATTACTAATTGATTTGCTCTATGATGCCTATATGGTTTTATGGTCACAAGGTATATGGGTTATGATACTTAAAGGAGTAATCAATATTTTGAGTGGGTGTCTTGTGAGTGAGTTATGAAGGATGAGTACCTTAGCATTAGTTGAAATGCAAAAATAGAGAGAAATCCTAAGAAATAAAAACCATAATAGAGCAATTTGTTCTATGTTCATAAAATAAAGTATATATTATTTTTTATTTCTTCCCTTTCCAATCATGTTTGTGCATCTTGATTTTCTGGTTTCTTCCACTTCTTCATTCTTCTCGAATTATAAGTCATTTTCCATGATTTTTAAGACACTAGGAAGTTGGTGTAGGATAGATTATTATTTGGGAGCTTTGATTTAGGTTCTGGAAAATCTAGGATTTTATTAGAAGCATTTTTGTGTCTTGGGTTCTAGTATCTGGGGTTTGGCAATTCTCAAATTTCATGTAAATGTTTTTACTTATATCTTGCTTTATATATTGGATTCATCTGCATGATTGTGGGTTGTTTGATGGGATGGATAGGTGCCAAATTATGCTCTTGAGTTTTTGTAATGTAGAGATTCCATACATTTGTATAATGTTTCTAGTAATTATGGATGTCATGGTGTGACAAGTGGGAATTTTGGAATTTGAAATTGAATGAGAAACCTTAGGGACAACAAAGATTCCATTGTTGGGCACTAAGGCTTGTGGAGTAAGGTTTATGTAGGACGGTGTGTTTATAATGGAATAGAAACTTTTGTTGAATGATGTTTAATTGTTTGACATATTGCGTTCTTTTCCTGTTTCATCATTGCTGTCGCAAATTCAGGACAGGTCACGACCTGTTGCAAGTTGGTTATGCTAGGATTCATACTCGGTTGTGAGTTACGATAGGATTGCTTTGCATTTTTTTTTTTGAAAGGTGGAAAGGATGTGATGTATCGATGCTAAGGTCATGATTTATTCTCTGCATTTTTATGCATTATTTTGACATCAATGTGAGCGGTAGTGGCTTTGCGGCCAAGTCACGGTCAGGAACACAAGGCAGTTAAACCCATGTAGAGATCGCGGCCTAGGAGAAGGGAAAGGACATGATCGAGGCATGAGTCGTGATCCAAGTCACAGGCAATAGATATTCCATAATGTCTATGTGTAAATCCAAAGTATTTGTGCACTCAATTAAAGCAAGTTTGGGAATGTCACGTCTATATGCTATGCTATATGTGGAAGCTTGTGAGAATTCACCATTCTAAATGTGATGTGATTTGTGTAATTCCAAAAAAGATAGGTATGGGTTCGTAATTAGAAACGTGAATTCAAAGAGTTAAAATATATTTTTTAAAAAGGATCAAAGCTCTTACAAATTATAACAAATCTTTGACCAAATGTATTTTTACATTTGTATATTAGGTAAAAATGTAAGCAATTTGTGTTAGATTTTTCTATTACTTAATATTTTTATTTCAAAATATAAATATTCATCCCAAAAAGTACCCAATGCAAATTTACTGTGCTTTTGTACATGAACTTGTACCCACCACAAATAGTTCACAAAATTTACATCAGATTTGTGAATCCCGATGCATAATCTGTATGCATATGTTTGATGTAGTATTATATATATATATATATGAAAATGGTTGATGATATTCTTTGTTAAGATGAATTATTAGTCAGTGATGATGTGTTATATTTTTGATGCATTATCCTCACAAGTTGATGTCATGTGCATGCATGATAATGAAGTTGACATAAGGGTGGAGATTTGGTGATGAGCCACCCTGGAGGAGTTGGATTAACCCCTACTATGATACATTAGTGAGGCTCTTACCTCAATCTTTATACTAAGAGTGGGAAAGTATAGAAAGGACGTATAACTGGTACAAGATCTTAGGGCATATGAATATTCATGGATCTACCAACCAAATGGTTGGTAGCCTAGGGCTATAGATGAGGCAGTAGACACTAGCACTAGTAGTAATAAATGTAATGGAAAATGAATAGAAGACTTACAAGTACTGATCATATTATAAATACTCGTATCAATGATATCATGGTATATACTAATTGGGAACGTATTGGCTATTGATGAGCAACGAGGTACCTCTACGCCCAACCATACGAATCACAAGCGTTCACATGCGATCTACTTAAATTCTGTAAACTTTAATTACCAAGTATGCTAGAGCTAAACGGTGAGTTTGTGTTGTATGTTCATTGTCTTCCCAATCCCACTTGCGAAATGCAAACGTATGAGGCATAAGATTTTTATTATTTTATGTTTTATCAATTTGCTCACCTAAAACACAAATAAAAGTGAAAGTAATTAACTACTAAGTAAACTATTGTCTAATCTAGCGTGACACAAGTAACCATCCCCACTTCTTGGACATATCCTGAACTTCATGTAAACACTACTGGGTTGTCAAACGCTAACCATTTCTGAGCTACCAAGTGTCACACGTATGTTCAAAGGGGTTGTGCTTGTGTATTCTAATTAGTTGCTTAATTAATCAAAATTAATTACTGAGTGAATAACATGAAACATAAAATGCATGAAATCACAATATATAAATGCATAAGAAAGAAAGTCTCAAGTGCTGCAAAGTGAATCAAAGAGCTCGTCTTTATTGCCAACACAATGGTGTGTTCAGGTACATCAGTGTTTGAATAAAGATCCAATTACACTTAGACCTCCTGCTATAGGCACTTGGAAAATATTCTAACTCTCAAATGAACCAACTACAAGAGTTTTGCTACTTGGTTTCAACAACTACTCCCGAATTGTGTGCCTAGGGGTTATATTTATAGACCTGGGAGTGTCCAGTGATATCACATGCCCGATATCGCATCTTTGGCCATGATATTCCATACCTGATATCATGGTCGCTCTGATATTGGAGCTTATAAAAAACATGATTCATCATACCCCCATGACTGAATGAAAACTCATTCTTGAGTATAGAAGAGGAGGAAAAAGTCCCTTACAAAATATATTAGGAGGTATGGAATGTTTGACAAACATGAAAAGTGACATAGAGGAAACAAACAAATACAGAAGTGCCTGATCATACAACATTACAATTGTGTATAAAATTGGGTGTTCATGACAACAAGAAAGAACACCCTTAGATCCAATGGACATCAAACCCTTCATAGCAACAGAAGAATAAGGGAGAGGTAGAAGAGATCTAGCAGTCATAAATAATCTCATGTAAGTGATATTGTTGCATCCTCCTTGGTGAAGATAGTCCGGCTTCTAGTCCATGCTTCCCACTGAAATCACAACAAAATAAAGGATTAGTATATAAAGTGTAACACATAGTAGTTGAATACCTTATCTCATTAGTGATTTTGTCTAGCTAATTTGTGATTGTGGTAGATTGGTTGCTTGATAATGTTAGTGGAAAGATTGACAAATGGGTTAAGTAAGAGAAGTGGTCCATAAAATTCAGAAAAAGCTTAACACAAGGAATACTAGAAAGATGGTATATAAAGTCACAAAAATAAAAGAAAGAATTTACTAACAAACAATTGTGAAAATGCTCACAATTGGATGGCATTTATGGGGTAAACAAAAAGAATTTGATTGTAAAAATGTCAAAGGTTAAAGAACTTAACTTAACCAAACCAAAAGATATGCAAGTGGGTTCTCCCCAAAGCAAGCACAAGTCTTTTATGCCCTTGCATAACTTCAAGCCAAGGATTCCATGGGCACCATGGATGGTTAATGGCTATGGAAGGTTAAGTACAAAAACCCAGAAGTAACTGACTGAGAAACCCAACACATCAAATCAAAATATCGAATCAAACATGAAACTGACAGTGAGGTGAGGCATGAAAAGCATAGATGGATGAGAGAGAGAATGGAATGGGATTCCTAATTATGGTCACCTGAAGTCCCTTGTGGAGTTTGTGATTAAATGACTCAATAGGATCCATCCTTGGTCCAAACCAAAACCAACCACTTTTGGCAACTTCACATTGACATTCTAAGACTAGTCCATTCCCTGAGACACAAGAATGCTCCCATAAAACAACCACCATTCTAGATTAGAGAAGAAGAAGTAGGAAGTGAGAAAGGGCCTTAGTTAGAGGAGACAAGACAAGTCCCATAACTAGTGCTTGTAGCCCTTTTATTTGGTCTAAGGGGTGTGCTTTGAATTCCCATATTTATTTTATTTTGAATGGGAACCATACCATGCAAAGACCCATGCATTTTCACATTTATTTTATCCAAGGGATGTACTTTGAATCCTCATCTCTTTTTTTTTTGGATGAGATGCACACCATGCAAGGACTTATTTGACTTCCTATCGTGGAATGATATAGAATGGTGAAAATCTCACGAGAACACTCCTGCACATAGGAAAATGAAAAAGCACAAAGAATACCACATCCCTTTGAAACCACACCCTATCCAAACCTTTGATTCCTTCCCAATTCCGAAAACTAAACAAGTTACCAATTTAGTAAGGTTGCATTAATGAAAAAGGGATTGCACGTTTCCAAAACAAAAAAAACCATTGAGTATGCAAATGGGTGGATGATGTGGACTCACTACCTATTACATGAAAAGAAATCATGTCCTAGTTGTCAGTAATGACATTCAAAGTCAGAAACCAAACATGAACAATCAAATTACAAATGAAACATACCACCATCGAGTAGCACATTACCATTGTACCTGACACCTTATTAGTGAAAAGAGTAGAGAATCACACCAAACACAAGAAAACATAAAAGAAAGTAAAAGATTATTCAAGAAATATTAAATATACTAATGATGGTATAAACAAAAACTTAGAAAAGATCAATAACTTGAAAAACAAAAAGATGTAAAACAAAGAATATGAAAACAAAAAGTTGTAAAACTAAAAATGTATAAAACAAAAAAGTCAAAAGACTAAGGAGCCACATAAAGTGTTAGTATGGATGGCCATCTCCCCCATGACTAAGCTGGAAGGGGGATATCTAAAAGATTGGGTGTCATTGTGCATCTAGTGAGGTGTTTGTTAAGTTGGTTGGCTTGGGCTCATGGAAAGGTTTCAGTTGTTGGATGTTGACTAATTATTTCTTGTCTAGCCTAAAGTTTATATAAAATCATGGCACCAGATGGAAAAGTCTCATCAATGATGTAAGGTCCTTTCTACAATGTTTGAAATTTGTTTCATTGAGGTATGTGTGTAGGATTCCAGTAGAAAACCTTGTCTCCTGATTGAAACTTAACTTTTCTTATTTTGAGGTCATGACATTTCTTCTTAAATGCCTTATGCATTTTGTTGGATGATAGGGCCATTAACCAATTTTCATCTAGCAAGTTGAGGTTCATTAATCTTTCCTTTTATGCTAGACTTAGATCCATGTCAAGGTCACAGGTTGGAGAGAGTGCACGAAGCTTAGATTGAATGGGCAGTGTTGGTAGTTTTCTGCACATGAGCTCATAGGGAGAATAACCTATGGGAAGCTTCCATGTGGAGCGATGGGCCCAAAGGGCATCATTTAATTTGGTGCTCTAGTCCCTTTAGTATTTGTTAATAGTGTGCGTTAAAATTTTTGTAATCTCCCAATTAGTGACCTCAACTTGACCATTGGCTTGAGGGTGATAAGGTGTTGTGAGTTTGTGCTCAACCTCCAAGCATTGCATAATTTTTCAGAAAGTGGCACCTATGAAATGAGTTCCATTATCATATTTTGTTGTACAAACCTAGCAGCAGTAGTGGATGTACAGTCAATGACGGTTGCTACTTCTACCCACATAGTACAGTAGTTAACTGCAACTATTATATATGCCTTTCCATTTGACAAAGATGTGATGGGACCTAGAAATTCAATGCCCCAAATATCAAACGGATCAAGAGGCTGAATCCATTCTTGTGGCCCCTCCATTCGAGTTGTCATTTCACCATCCCTCTGACAACGATCACAAGCACAAATGAATTGGTATGCATTCCTAAAGATTGTTGGCCAGTAATATCTTGCCATGAGGATTTTGATGGTTGTGCATCTCCCAACGTAATGGCTCCCATAAGGGCCTTCACGATCATCTTGGAGAACGTGTAGTTGATCTGTGTTAGGAATACACCAACGTACCAGGCTGTCGAGACATACTTTGTAAAGATTCCCATTGATTTCCATGAAATGCTTAACCTGGTAAAGAAATTGTTGTTTCTTCCAGGTGTCCAACCCTTGTAGCAATTCTTTCTTAAGAAGATAAGTAAGAATGGTGTCATATCATTTTGGTTCATTGGGCATTTTTGCATTAATAGCCCCTACAAGGACAGATTCATCAGAAAACTAATTAGATAAGGGGTTCTCTTTCTCCTTATCGTCCCATCTTAGCTGTGATAAGTGGTCAATAATCACATTTTTCACATCCTTTCGATCTACCATTATGAGATGGAACTCTTGCAAAATCATGAGCCATCGTATGACATAGGGGTTCACCATTGGTTTACTCATTAGAAAATAGATGACGCTATGATCTGTGTGCACGAACACTTTATAACCAAGCACATAGTGCCTAAACGTTTCTAATGCAAACGGCATTGCCATCAACTCCTTTCTGTAGTGGTATAGTTTAGTTGTGCACCTACGATACTTCAATTTGCGTAGTGAATGTAGTATGGACATTTGTGATCATCCAATTACGTAAGCACTACCCCCAAAGCATAATTTGATGCATTAGTCATTACATGAAATGGCTTGGACCAATTAGATGCTTGTAGAATTGGGGTTTCAAAAAGCTTCTACTTCAATTGTTGAAATGTTGTTTCACATGCAAGGGTCCAGATGAATGGTGCATCTTTCTTTGTTAATTCAACCAATGATTTGGAAACTTTGGAAAAATTCTCAATGAAGTGTCGGTAGTAGCCAGTATGACCAAGGAATGACTGAACTTCTTTAGCTATTTCTGGTTGATGAGTTATTCCTTGGATGACCCTTATCTTTTCAGGGTTCACCTTGATTTCTTCTTTTGAGATATGGTGCCCTAAGACTATGCCTTCCTAGACCATAAGATGGCTCTTTTACCAATTGAGCTGGAGATTTGTTTTGACACATCTCCTCAACACCTGCTCAAGATGGTCTAGGGCTTGCTCGAACGTAGCTCCATAGGTAGAAAAGTCATCTATGAAGACTTCTACCCCACTACCAATTTATTATTGGAAAATGTTAAGGACTAGTCGTTGGAATGTGGCTGGAGCATTACATAGATCAAATGGCATCTAATGGTAAGCAAAAGTCCCCCAAGGTCTTGTGAAAGTTGTCTTCACCTAGTCCTCTAGTGCAATTTGGATTTGGTTATAGCCACTATAACTATCTAGAAAGCTATAATAGTTGTGCCCAGAAATGGTGTCTAGAACTTGGTCAACAAAAGGAAATGGAAAATGATCTTGGAAAGTTGCCATATTGAGCAACCAGAAGTTGATACACATCCATCATTTACCTCCTTTCTTGGGCATGATCATGAGTGAACTAACCCACTCACTATCTATAATATGGTAGATGAATCTTGCCTTGAGGAGTTGCTCGATCTCCTCTTTGACAATTTGCTTTAATTTGGGATTCAAATGTCGTTGCGACTGTTGTTTTGGCTTAATGATGGGGTTAGTGTATATCTAGTATTGGCATATTCTTGGATCTATTCCAATGAGCTCAGAATATGACCAGGTAAAGGGTACTGACCATTTTTCCACAACCTTCATCAACATCTTCTTTTGTCCTGTAGCAAGCTTGGCATTAATAATGATCGACTTTTCATTTTTCAAGGACACATACTCCATTCTAGTTAGTAATGTTTTTAATTCAAGGGGCTCTTGTTTGAAATCGTCAGGAATCTCCAACTCTCCCCAATTGATATCATCATATACTCCCTCGAAGAGCTGGTGATAAACTTGCTTGAGTTCATCCATACTTGCAATGTATTCGCACGTTAGGCCCTCAGTAGGTTCCATGCACAAGGTACTACTTCTAGAATTAGTTATCAGCCATTGGGTGCCTTCTTATTTTGTGGTTGTTGCATATAGACAACTTTGGATTTCAGCTTCTAGTGCACACTACTTGCATGCAAAGATGTTCGCTTTACTGACCATAGCTTCTGCACAAATGACATCTTGAATCACTGTATGCAATACATGGAACCCTCTTCTTCTTGGTCTTTTTAAATTTGTTTTCTTTAGATATCTTCAAGGAAAGATCTTTAATGCCCATTTTGGCATTAACTATTCTTAACCACGCCCTTCCCATAATAATTGGGAAGTCCCCCTCACAGTTCTCCACCTTGATTACTAGGAAGTCGACAGGATATGACCATCCACAAATGATGGTCATGATGTCCTCTACTAGTCCAAATGGAATAGTGGTGGACTAGTCTGCTAGTTTTAGTTGGATGTTGCTCTTCTTCAAGGGAGGAAGGTTCCACATCATGTACATCTCATGCGAGATCAGATTAACACTAAAACTAGAGTCAAGAAGAGCTTTATAAGGCTCATTCCCAGCAATTTGCAAATATACTAGGGGACTCCCAGGATTAGCTAACTTCCTGGGTAGGTTACTAGCTCAAATCCAATCAGATACAACATGGGTCAACATTATAGTATGGATTCAAGAGGGATTTTTGTTTGAAGGGGACTCAAATAAAAGTGAGGTAGAGGAAGGTGGAGGAGCAAGGCTACTAACCATTGGTGTGTTTGAGGACTTTAGTGGACTGCGAAGTTAGAAGGGTCTTTTCTTTTATCATGGTTCTGACCTTCTTGGTTGGTTAACTAGTTGTAGATTAACTACCCTCGTAGAATTCTTTTGTTGTAGTTGGACAGGAAATTCACCCTACATGGATGGAGTAGGCAATAGTAGTGCAAGAGATGGAGGAGTAGGTGCAAGAACAAGAGAAGCATGAGGATAGTAGATGACATCCCTCCTTAGATAAGGTAGTTGGTACACTTCAAGAGGGTAGTGGCAAGGTTGGTAAGTGGCAACATGACCAAATGAGTCCCATGGAGATGAAAGTTGCTAAACATAATAACCATAGGGATCTAGTTGTCAGTAGGGGTATTTTTTTTCTTGAAGGTGCCAACACCCACAATTGTGGTTCTTGCCACTACTGGTATGATTCATAAGGTTGCAGTGGAGTTCCACTTGGATAGTACTACTGTGTTTGGTCAAATTGTTGAGAGTTTCCTTGTGGATAAGGTAATCTTTTAGGTGTTTGCCTTTGCACAAGTCATGGATGTAATGCATACACCCCAGATTCCTGCAAGTGTGACACAATTGGACAACATCCCTAGGGATGTTCATACTATAGATGTCACACCCACCATCATCATTTGAGTTGCTATCTACAACCATCTCTATCGCAGTCATCTTACCCTTCCCCTTGGATATGGCATGTTCAGCTTCCTTACATCTCTAGCGCTCATACTCACTACTTTACTCCTTGGACTCTTCAACAATTTTTAAGATAGTTTGAAACTTATTGTTCATCAAGTCCCATAATTGGTCAACCTTAGCCGTGATTTTGGATAGCAATTTTTAGAGTCGCAAGGTTTTCTGATTAGCCACCTCATCTCTGGTTAACTCATCCTCACTGTCACAAAATTGAACCCCCCTTTTGCGGATAGAAGGGTCCATGTTCCTCTACACTTTCTTGCTTTCTCAATTATTCCTCCTCCTTGGCTACCTACTCAATTAACTTTTGAATCCAACAGGCACTTAACTCTATCAATCTCCCTTAGGCATAGATGCTAAGGGTTTTCCTTGTTTCAGAATGCAACTTGTCTATGATATGGTGAAGTTGATCAAGTTGAGAGTATCCATGGCTAGGACACTTATGCAACAGAGAGTAGTATTGGCCAATAGCAGCATCCAAGGGCTCATGGTTTCCTTGTTTCCACCCTTGGATCTACTTCCTTAGATTGGATACTCAAGAGTACATTTGATATTTGTCATTGAACAATTCTAACATTGTACTCCACTGTTGGATTGATTCTGGCTCCAAGGATCAGTACCAATTTTTTGCTTCCTTAATGAGTGTCCTTGGAAATAACTTCAACTTCTGCCAATCATTCTCAATATTCTACAAGGCACATGCATCTTAGAAGGCTTGGATATGATTTTTCGGATAAGCATCGTAGCCTCCCTCAAACCAAGGGATGTTGTTCATGTCCAACCTCTTTATTCTACTATCCTTTACATGCCTTATTAGAATCCTCACGACCTCTGCAATGTTTAACATGCTCTGAGTGGCAAGTAGAGGTTCATCAAGGCCATGGTAATGGTGCCTACGATGTTCTCTACTAATTCTTCTTTCATGATGGTGGGTCTCCTTGGATTGCCCATGCCTTTGATCACGACTGTCTCAATGGTCCCTTCTATTGTTTTGGTCTCGTTGGTCACCTCCATCATGGTCATGCCCTCTATGGCTATGATTTGAGCTAGATGATGATGAAGAAGAAGATAATGAAGGGAAAGAGGAAGGAGAACTTGCATCATGCCAACATCTACTTCCCTTTCTTCGATGATCATGACCACGATTGCAATCGTGACCTTCATTTGCCCCCTTATCATGACTTGCTCCTCCAAATCCATTATTATCATTGGATTCATTCTAACCAGAACCTAGATTATGAATTGTGGATTGCACGTTCTGGTTGAGGGCCCCTTGAACAAAGTCAAAGAGAGGAGTATCACTAAAGGAAAAGCCCCTAGAGAAGTGTTCACCTCCATCCAATGGGCCAAGTGAAGATGGAAAAGTGTTTGACCCCTTGCCCTTCACAAGCTTGTGTTGGTGCTCTAGCTAATGATCCCTTAACTTTTGTGCTTCAGTGGGATGATAATCCCTTGAATCAGGATCTAGCATCTTGTACTCCCCATGAAGATGTTGAAGTCCATGTTGTGCAAGCATTAGCTGGAGCATATCTGGAACAGATCGACCCGATGGCAACACAACATTACCTTGCATGTCATGCCACCACAACATTTCTACTTGATGTACTCATCAGGATGAGCATATACCACCTGGTATTATTGAGGCACCTGGTTTGCCCTGGGCAAAGATAGGCTCCTATGAGAAGAAGACATTTTATGTTAATGAATTTATATGCAGTGTGCGGTGAAGATTAAATTTAATTGTAATAATAATTTTTGTTTTTGTAAGATTTGACTCTTAGGGTTCAAACAATGAGGTTACTAAGTTTCACTAAGTTTAGATAGTGCACATAGAACTAAAGTTCCCAACAATGGTGCCAATGATGAGCAGCGAGGTACCCCTATGTCCAACCATACGAATCATAGATGTTCATGTGCAATCCAATCGAATTTCGCATACTTTAATTACCAAGCACACTAGAGCTAAACGGTGAGTTCGTGTTATCCATTCGTTGACTTCTCAGTACCACTTGTGAAATGCAAATGTATGGTTAAGTGTGACTAAGGCAAAAGATTTTTATTATTTTGTGTTTTATCAATTTGCTTACCTAAAAAAAGAATAAAAGTGAAAGTAATTAAGTGCTAAGTAAATAGTTTTCTAATCTAGCCTAACATAAATAATCATCCCCAGTTCCCAGACACATCCTAAATTTCGTGTAAACACTGCTAGGTTGTCAAACGCTAACCGTTTCTAAGCTACCAAGTGTCACACGTATTTTCAAAGGGGTCATGGTTGTGTATTCTAATTAGTTGCTTAATTAATCAAAATTAATTGTTGAGTGAATAACATTAAATGTAAACTACATGAAATCATAATATATAAATGCATAAGAAAGAAAGTCTCAAGTGCTACAAAGTGAATCAAAGAGCTCGTCTTTATTGCTAACACAATGGTGTGTTCAAGTACCTCAATGCTTGAATAAAGATCTGATTACACTTAGACCTCCTGTTGTAGGCACTTGGAAAATATTCTAACTCTCAAATGAACAAACTGTAAGAGTTTCGCTACTTGGCTTCAAAAACTATTCTCGAATCGTGTGCCCAAGGGCTATATTTATAGACCTGGGAGTAAATTGCAATATCACATGACCAATATTACATCTTGGGCCATGATATCACATACCCAATATCATGTACCTGATATCGTGGTTGCTTTGATATTAGAGCTTATGAAAAACATGATTCATTAGCTACCATAAAGACTATTTGTTTTGTGCATGCTAATGGATCTTGATCACTTGGAGCACTACTTGCTAAGAAATGTATTGTGTTTGCATAATTGTTATGCTTTACATTATGGATGTAATTCATTCATGCACTAGCTTTTAGAAAGATGTGTTATGTGTTTGTTATGTTATGCATTATAGTCTAGTGATCCCTTGGAGCATTGGTTGCTAGTGGCCTATGATCATGTGTCTATGGTATTAGTTATGCACTTTTGTTATGAGATAGAGTCCTAGTTAAGCATACTGAGCTCTTATGCTAATCTATGTATGATATTGAATAGTTGTTCAAATAGCCATATGTCAAATTCATGATGCTATGAGTTTGTTATTGTGGATGATAGCATGGATGTAGTTATCACTTTTTCATGTGATGTGATATGATTGTATGCTTTTTATGGGAGGGTGTTGGAACTCGAAATAAGTGAAACATAGGTACACCCCATGATATATAGTCTAATTAGAACTTTATATAATTCAACATTACCCACTAGAATTGAACCGATGACTTGGAGCTTTCAAATTAAATGTCTTACCACTAGGCTAACATGTCACTATTAGCCTAGTGGTAAGATTGTATGCTTTTTATGACTCAAGATGTACCTACCCTATTGCAAGTTGCTCAACCTACCTACACCTCTTCTCTAAGATAGCATCATACTTCCCATCCACAGAGGATGTGTAAAGGCTCCCCCTTAGTCTTATATTGACCCATTTTGTATGTAGGTGATGGAGATAGGAGCCAAACCTAAGGGAGGTGATGGAGGCCTTGGTTTTATATTCTTGTCTATGGTGTTACATGTTTTTATGAGAGAGATGGATGTTTTTACTATGGGTGTTGGTATGGATAGCCCATGAGCTATGGATT
>MNCI01029685.1:312525-426425 GCA_015680685.1 Gnetum montanum
ATATGATGTACATAGGAACATGATATGTGCCAAACATATTAATTCATATGTTGTTATATTTTGGGCTAGAGATATGTATGGCTTGGATGGTTAGCATTCCATGTATGATACAATCTTTTGGATGATGTTTTTAAATATATGCTAGCTAGTAAGCTTATGTAGATCACGTACTATTAGCTTTTTGTTGAGATTTTTATGGGGGGAGTTATAGCTTCCTGCTATGTTTACTCAATCTACTTGTATGTGATATATTGTAATTATCATTGGTTTGCTAGTACTCCACCTATTCATAAGCTAAGCTTGGGTTGGATAGGTAGGGTGTTACATATATTCTAGTCCTCTTTTTCCTTAAAATGGTTATTATGTTAACATCCTCTATCATGTAATCAAGAATAGTTACCTAAGCCTTGTTTGAAAGAGCAAAATCTATTACATGTTTTTTATCTAATTTTTTTGTTTACCATTGAATCATGTCCAAAAGGATATTTTAAAATTTTATAATAATAAATTATGAATTCATTTATTTGAATTTTAAAATTACATTTAAAATCTCCACTACATTGTTAAAGGGTACAGCTAGAATTTAAAAAACAAAAACACAAATAATAAAAAACAAATAATAATAACAATAGAAAAGACCTTAAACTTTTCTCTATGTATAGAATTGGTTTAAAAGGTGCAAAAGCCTCATAAGCTTTTGGGTTAGTTTCCTTTTTCCATGATTTTTAAGCTCTATGAACTGATATTAAATGTATATTTCCATTTCCTTCATCTTAGACATCATGTAATTGCCCAAAGGCTTTTCACCCCTAAGAAGTCCACCAAGGAGAAAAACGCAAATAGGTTTCAAAGTCCATATGCTAGAGATCATTATTCAAGATCTGATCATGTGTAACGGCGGTGGCCACAAACCCGTAATGTGATCCACCATTTGCTCATTGTGTATTATCACTTTATTATTTTATTCATTAGGTCGTCAACTCTAAATAACAAGTGCTTAAGTTGAACACAGGGAATAAGCAGCGTTTGTTTGGAAATTGGATTTGGCAGTGCCAAGAATGCTGTGTTTGGTTTAAATGTTGGGAACTCGTGAGTCACGCATCCTAACCATGATTATGGTTAAGTCAATAATGAGGTTTTAGCTTAAGGATTTTGATTTGAATGTTATAAGTTATAAGTTTGAGAGTGGTGGACAACGTACATCTTGAAATATATTTATATTATAATTATTCAAGGTTCCAACACCATTTATACATAATCAAATGTAATCAACTAAAATTAAATTAATTCTATTGTTCATCTCTTGAACTTAAACATTTATATCCAATAAAATGCTTATGCTATTGTTTTAATAACATTACTGGTATCATTGCATCAGAGAACTAAATATCCTGGCAAATCTTAGAGACAGCAAACATCAAAGCATTTCTTGGAAGCACCAAACAAATATAAACATAAAATAAACACACAAAGTGTTTAGGTTAGGAGGAGGCATTACTTCAGCCCGCTCATACACAACAGATCTAGAGAGGTCCAGTTTGAAACGTTTATAAGCAGCAGGTTCACATTAGGACAAGGCGTTGCTTAAGCCTGCTCACAAAAGCCTGTTCACAAATGATAGGTACAGAGGTCCAATTTGAAATGTTTAAGACATACAAGGACAAAAGGCCAAGGCTACTCAAACAATATATAGAGAGCGTTTGCGACCAAGAGATGTGACGACAAAATGCCAGGGCTGCTTTTGAAAAACACTAAGAGACAAAGGGGATCAAGGAAAAACATTACGAACAAAACAGTCAGCGGTCCTTCAGAACGAACAAAAAGTCAAGCAACGCTTCGGACTCCGAAGCATTGCTTGGCAATAACATAAAGTGCAAGTGAAAATTTATTGTGCTTCGGCCCCATTTTCCAGTGCATGTGGGATTATTGCTCCCAGCGCATGCCGCTCTCTCTTGCCTGGGGATTGCAACGATGCCCCGTACTGGAATAGTGCAGATGCGTGCCGTGGATTTTGAACACTATTTTTGCTGATAGCCTATGCCGCTCATCATGGCATGGGTCGAATTTACCTGCAACACCAGCTATAGTGGTTAGCGTGTTTAATTCCGGCCTGGCAGGCCATTGTCCACATGTGAGCCACCTCGAGGAATAAATAATGTCATATGAAGAAAAGAATAGAAAATAAGGTATTGGTCCAACGGTAAGTTTTTAAATTTGGTAAGTTATGGGTTCAATTTTTATGGTAAATTTAAAGTAGAAGAAAACATACGTGAACAAAGTATATCATAAAAGGAATAAGAGTTGTAGCTTAGTTGTTAACTGTGTCTATTTTACACTTAGGTATTTGGTTCAAAGCTCAATACCAACTTGTTTTTGCTAGCTTGGAGGCATGTTCCAAAATATATATATTACCTTGGAGGCATATTCCAAAATATATAGATAATGCAATCAAATACTCTCTCAAAAGGAATAGGAATGCAACACATCCCTTCAACAACAAAGAAAATCTAAAAATAACACTGAAAAAGGAGAGACCCAATAGTTTTGGGATGCCCTTCTAGTTTTCATCCTTACAACTGACGTGGATATCGACATAAAATGGTAGAGGCATGTACAAATATTAAGTCATTTTCCATTCCAACAAGATAAAGTTGGCATGGTCCAAAGTCTTTATGAATACTAATGTAGTGCCTACCATAACTAATTGTGTTCAATTCATTCTTTGATTGTCTTGCCTATAAATTGAGGTGAAGGCCTTTGTAAAAGAAACATTGGACAAGAGCATCCTTTATGTATTAATTTGCATTTGTGGTGTCTTCATTTGTATCTATGGGGAGATATGTCCATGGCATTTCTTGGGCATGTCTATGTCTTTTGGATATTTTAAGTGTTATGTAATTGTTGGTTGAATTGGCCTCCATTCTATCTCTTTGTATTCACCATTCAAAATTATTTGCCTTTGGCTACATTGTAAGTTGGTGTCTTGCTATGGTTTTGCATATTGCCCATACGGTAAGAAAAATTCCTACTCATTCGTAAGGTTCGTACATAAGATATGTTTATTTCCATAAGACTTACAAAGGTCTAAGGTTTGAAAAGCCTATGCATTATTTACAAAAAATTTGTGGACGTTGAGTTGGATTTCGGAAATATTTGGTAGTAATCATAAGTCTATTACTATTGCATTCATGTTATTTGTCAAAATTTTTGTCAATCTTGAGGGTTTCTTGTGGAGTTATTGTGGCAAGTTTTTTTCAAGGTGAGGAATGATCTAAAGAGGGAAAATACTAATGACTCTTAGATTGTAGAGACTATGAAGAATTCCAAATTTTTTGATTTTGTTTTACTTGATGATTTATATGAATCTTTGTCAAAAGACATCACTTCACAATACATATTTCTGCATATTATTGGATTTACTTGCTAAAATAAAGGTTTTACATCATTGATTTAGGCTATCGTTAAACATTATGCAATTAATGTTTAGTATGCCCATTATTTTTCTAAATCTTTTTGGCTTGTCGAACTAGCCGATTTTGAAATGGTTAAGAAATTATTGGATCTTGAAGTTTTTATGGATTAATGTAATACTTTTATTACTCAAGAATGGAAAGTGGATTATGATCCCTCTTCTTCTAATTACTTTGAAATTCCTTGCTAGATTGAGTTAGAAAATTTCTCTTATTTTTCAAAGTGTTGAAAGCAAAATCTTTGGTAGCATTAGCATAATCTTGAAGATAGAGTCAAAAACATTACTAGATGGTGTGCAACATACAAATTATTTTGTAGAGATTGATTTACAATAGAGGAAGACAAAATTAAAACTTAAAGCTACTAATCCATATTTTTTTTCAAAAAAAATTACATACTATATAATTTATGAGGATATTGCAATTATTGTTGTTGTAAAGGTCATATTATTGAAATCTACCCTAGTTTCAATAAAAAAAGTTCTTCATGAGGAAAAGATATAACAATTGTCAAAAAAGATAAAGCATGATAGTTTTCAACAGGTACAAATGAAATCTTCTTTAACAAGTTCCTAGTCTTTTACAAATCCTTTTCAATCTAAAGGTGTTAGAAAACTCTTGATATTTAAAGAGTATTTCTCTTTAGAAAAAAAATTCAAGGACTAGCAGTTAAAATACTTATACAGATAAATTTCACTTAGTACAACACAAAAAGAAGAAGCCTTTAGATACTTATTTTAATTTAATAACCCAAAAGCTCTCTCCTTCTTTCTCTACTTTCACTATTGTTTCAAATTTTTTTCATAAGATAATGCTTTTTCATCTATTAGTGACATGGAGTGTGAGACAATTGTTGAGCTTGAAAAATCAAGGATGGGAACCTCCTCCTCCATATCTTAATGTTAGTTTTATTATAGAATGTTTGAGGCCTTTCTGATAGGTCATGAGCAAAGATTGTTGGGGAGTATCTTTTAAAGTAGCACTTATCTCTAGATGCGCTTTTTTGGCAAGGAATTAAGATTTCAATGCATGCTATTAGCTTTATTATTAAATGAATTATAAAAAATTTAATTGTTTTTTTTTACTGCACATGAAGTTAATAAAGGAGGTGCTATTATTCTAGTTAATATAAGTTAAACTAGAAAAGTTTCGAGTTTTAGCTTTAATAACCTTGAAAGAGTTATTTTGATTACTTTTCATAGTGAGAAAAGGACACTTTGGACTCTATAATATTTTTGCTCCTCATAATTCAAAAGATTAATTATGTTTTGATAAAATTGAAAGATTAATCATAATAGAGAATTATGTTTTGATAAAATTGAAAAGAAGCTTGATAAATAGAAAAAGAAAAAAGCTTACCCTCATTGGAAAAGTTTTAGTGACTAAGCAGATGCTTCATTCAACTCATGTTTATTACTCTAGTTATTGTGCTCTTTATAAAACTTCTTATGATAGAATTAATCATATTATCTATCAATTTCTTTGATCTACTAATTAACATAGAAAATGTTTTTCTAGAGTTTCTTGGAATATTTACACTGGTAGCAAGAAAGATGGAGGACTTGGCATCATTAATTACTATAACTAGAGTATTTCTCTTACAGCAAAATGGATTACAAAGTGCAATAATGGAGATGATGTTTAAATACTCCTTTTAAGAAATAGACTTGTGGAAGATAAATCTAAAAATGATAATAATTAGTTTTTAAATAAATTTCTTCATTGACTTCTTTTTCCTTAGGTCATTTTTATTCCTAGTTATCTAAGTTTTAAATAAATATGGAAGACATGATACAATCTTAGTAAATATGAGAATTAAAATAATATTAGAGAAGATATGCTTAAGCAAATTAGCCCATGATGGCTTCCCTTTAATGAAGGTGCTTAAGCTACTAGTTCATCTAGATTATGTACCCTGACTATAGTTTCTTATCTTCATATGCATGATAGATGGATTACATAAAATAAGTTTTCTAGCATTAGTGGTTTAAGTAGAAAGAGGAAAAAGAATTTTGAAAATTTATTTCTAATATTGATAGTTTATTTAAAGTTATTAACAGAATACATCAAGCTTTTCCAAATATTTTTTGAAAGGATTGTAGATTTGGTTTTCCTTTTAATTTCAAATTTTCTCATAAAATGATTACAAAGAATAATTTTATTCATAACAAACTCAATAAGGCTTGGAAAATGCAATTATCATTGCACTTTTGGATGATGAAAATATTTGAAAAGATCCTATCTTCTCTAAAACTTGTATTTTTTATGGTATCTTATTTATCAAGGTCTTCCTAGTAGCACTTGTCTTAAACATGTGAAAATTGTTTCTCCCCAATATGCTCTTTGTAGAAGTGAATACTTGTTTTCTCATATTTTTAAAAATATTTCGTTACTCAGCATGCTTGGAAATGGACATCTAGATTTTGTAACAACTTTTAATAAAGCATTAATGAAGTCATTCTTGGTGATCAAAATACTTTTTCTACTTTCTTTATTTGCATTTGGAGATATCTTTGACTGCTTATTCTCTCCTTTGTTTAGAAGCTTCAATGGGTAGTTATTTCCCAACAACAAGAGAATAACTATGACCTCAATTTAAGAGTTAAATATTAGATTTTCAAATATTTTACTTTTCAACTATAATATTAAGGAAAAAAGCTCTCAAGGAAAGTTGAACAATTAATTTATTTTCTATAGTATTTTTTTAGTTTTGAAGGTTTAAGGATGGCAAGCTTTCAATTTTTGTTACTATTTGTTCATTATTTCTAATTGATATATTTCTTTATCTTTAGAAAAAGTTTTCTTCTTCTCTTTACAAGAAACCATTTAGTAAGAAGTCAAAACCCATGAAGGCATTTTTGAATAAGGACAAGGCCTAATCCTTTTTCTACCTCAAAGGGGATGTTTTTCAATATTAGTTGTAAAGATGAAAACCTAAAAAGGCATCCCAAAATTGTTGGGCTTTTTATTTAGACTCTCTCATTAATGATTTAATGTACTCTAAACTTTTTTAATATCATTATTCACTATTTTTGTGTTCAACATTCCTTCCATTTTATTTCTTTGTGTTTGTTAGTCACAATTATCTACCTATATCATAAATTGATGCCTTACTATGGTTTTTGCATATTTGCCAAATGGTAAAAGAAATGCTAACTCATTCATAAGGTTTATACATGAGATTTATTTATTTCCATAAGACTTATAGAGATCTAAGGTTTGAAAATCCTATGTATCATTTATGAAAATTTTGTGAAAGTTAAGTTAGGTTTTCTAAATGTTTGGTAGCCATCGTAAGTCTATTGCTACTGCATTCTTATTATTTGCTAGAACCTTCCATCCTTCGATTCATAATAATTTGTGGTTTACGATCATAAGTTAAATGTCTGGATGCTGAGATATTAAATTTGGATTCTTGTATTCTTATGGTTAAGTTTATAAGTTAGGTTACATTAGGGTTGTAAAAGTTTTGCCCCTGTAAGATGTGTACGTTAATGCTTACAAATCAAATTTTTTATATACCTAAGGGATACAAGAGTTAGTAAAGGTTAGAAGCTAATTCTTATGAGTTCAAAAAGTAACATGTCTTATGGCCATACATTTCTTTTTAAGTATTATGAGTGTTGTTAAGAGTTCATGCAATGTGGGTCTTTAGTGCTTACAAATAATTCTTATCATATTTGTAAAGATTGAAAAGTAACTTTTATGGATTCGTAAGTATAATCTGTCAACCTAGCATTGGAGTCTAAGGTTTCTAACCTTTAAAAATGTTTCCAAGAAGATTTAGTATGAGGTATGGCTAGAAAATACTTTTTGTAAATGATATGGATGCCATGGAAATTTTGAAAAAATTAAAAGAAAGGATGGATGTGTTGGAATACACACAATAGAAACCAAAGCATCATAAAACAACAACCAAGGTAGGAATAAATGAGTTTAGATTTGAAGGTATGAGGAAAGAGGTAGAAGAAATTGATGATGAAGAACCCCTAGATGCTTATGGGACAAGATTATTAAAGGTACTCTTACAAGTTGAAAAATTAGTGTTAATTAATATTTGTTATTTTAATGGCAAGATGAATCCAAATAGTTTACTAAACTAGATCTGATAAATGGAGGTTTATTTTGAACTAGAGGCTATTGAAAATGCTTGTAAGATGAAGATTACCATGAAAAAACTTACAAAATTAGTGGCAACCTGATGGGAGAAGGTACAAACCAAGAAGGGATAGAAGGGAAAGTAAAATATCTAGAGTCAGAAAAAGCTTGTAAGTAAGCTTAAGAAGAAATTTCTGCCTATGAACTATAGAAGGGACACATACCTAAAGGTCCAAAGTTTGAAGTAAGATAAGAAGTTTATTAAGGATTATACATAAAAATTTCATAGGCTTATAATTTATCCAAAAATTATAGAGGATACAAAGGATCAAGTTACTAGATATATTTGTGGACTAGGGATGACCATACAAGATAAAATGATCATGGTGAATTCCCTTATAATTAAGGATAGACATTAGTTTTATTTAAATACTAGAAGGAAGTTGTCGAGAAGAAATAAATAGAGTTTCAACTTCTAACATAGCAGAGGTAGTTTCAACTCTTGTGGAGGAAACATAAATTCATGAGGAGGTGGCAGAAATTCCAGTCCATATGGAAGAAGATTCCATAACTGGAATCAAGAAAGAGATGTAGAGATGAGAAGTGCTCATTATAAATATCATGGATTATTCTCTAGAAAAGAAGGTAGGAGTTACAATATTGGTACAAGCTCATGAGATGTATTCAATGAAGTTTATTATAAATGTTGATAAATCCAAAAATTTTGAGTCAATGATATCATAGCTACGATATTGTATTTATGATATGCATTATCATATGTTAGCATACACTATTGTATAAATGATACCGTTGGGTGCGTGCTAGCCTATATAAGCAACACTTGGATAGATGAATTTGCAGTAGATGTGATAGCCTAGTAATAGCACTTTTTCAGTTTGTTTTCTTGAATTCAATACTTACTAGTGTGTGCCCGTAGATGAGGTTTTGTAATTGAAGAGAATCTTTATTCAAGTGTAATGTACTTGGATGCATTTCATGACTAGAAATAAAGATCGAGATTACTCTACATCATTGCAGCAACACTTAGTTTTATTTCTATTTTCAATTAGTTTACTATTTTACTATTTTCATAGTTAATGTTTACGATTACTTTTAATTTACTTTTAAGGTCATTAAGTAGAATGAGTATGATTGATCTTGAGCATGTAAGTGCAACTACTTGGTAACTTAGTAGTACTATCACTTGGTATGCCCAGTAGAGTAGTACTTGCTAATCCTAGTAGTAGTTGCACGAAGTCCAAGGTGTGGCCAGAAGATCAGGATGGCTGCTCATTGCATATGTTAGTTTAGATTTTTTTTAACTATTAATTAGATTTAAAAACTTTTACTTTCACTTCATGATTAGTAGGAGCTTAATGGCTAATACATCAATATCATATACCCCATCGTGAGTTAAACCATATGCATTAATTTTACTAACTCATGTGGGAAGAAAATGATCTCAAATGCTAACTAATTACTGGTATAATCACATTGCCTTATCTCTGGATTTTGACTAGGATTGTGCATGAACACTTGTATCTTGTATGGTTGGGTGTTGGATACTCCACCACTCATCATTGGCATCATTGCCAAGGATAAGTCAATGTTATACTAAGTAATTAATTTTCCAAAGTTTGTTGTATTAGAACCTAACTCTAATTTTCACAACCTTAATATTAGCACAGTTAACACAAACCATTAAAAATGATAACATGGCTTCACATAATTATATTGATCATAATGTGAAGCCATCTTATCATTGCTAATGAAGAAGACTGGGGAATGCCAATGTAGATACAAATTACTTATGTTCACACTAATTCATATAATCTAGAATTCACCTTCATATTCCATCAGGATAGAAAAATGAGGTGGAGAGATATGCAAGGAAACATAGTCCTATCTCTCAAATGTGCAACACTAACCATGCTACAAACTACTCTAAGAGAGATGCACTTGGACCAAATTCAAGAAGGGTATCATGTAACTTAACACATGACTAGATCCTACAAACCTACAAGGGAGAAGATAAAAAAGATGTTGTTATGGAAATCAAGCATGCTCATACCAAAGGATCCTGACACATAAAGGGTAACTTCACTCTACTCTGGTAGAGACACATAAGGGGAAGGCTACTGACTTAAGATACAAGTAGGACTTTAGGCCAATGGATCTTGCTAAGTCCTATAAGGAGACTCACAGGAGTCATGAAAGGAGAACCAGCTACCATCGTTCTCCTGCTACCTCCTCTACTTCATCACAATAATCAAAGGACTATGATAGGAGACAACATAAGTACTGAGATTTTGATAGGCAAAAGAGAAGAGCTTATGGTCATCATGATCGATACTCAAGGTATTCTAATTCAGAAGATGAGGAGTGTGAAAGAAGGAGACACAAAGAGAGAAGAGAGGATTAAGAGAGGAATGAGCATAGAAGGGGTCACCGCTACCACAAAGCTCATGAACCTGATCATGATGACAAATCCCTTATGGCAACCCAAAACATGATCAACATTCAGGAAGTGGTCTACATACCAACTAGGCATTGAGAGATAGCTGAATTAAATGGCTAGATATGAATAACATGCCTAGATTTGAAGGAGGTTGCAATGCTAATCCTTAGCATCACCTTTAAGCATTCCACAATGCCTATGTCCTTCAAAACATAGAAATTCATTGGTAGAAATTGAAGCTATTTCTTAGAATAGTTGTGAAGGAAGAAGAAAGTTGGTACAAGTCACTGAAACCTGAATCTATCAAACACTGGAGTACCATGCTTGAAATTTTCAATGACAAATATTAGACATATTCACAAGTGTTGAACCTAGGGAAGTAAATCTAGGATTGAAAACAAGGAACTCATGAGATCCTTGATGTAGCAATGGTAGATATTATTCACTGTTACACAAATGGCTAGGCCATGAATTTTTATCAAAGGAATAGCTAGGGCACATCATAGATGGGCTAAGAAGAAAAATAAGAGAGACACTTGGGGTTTATGCCCAAGGAAGACTATTAGAATTAACCACCCATCGTATTCAAAGACTCATCAATTAAGTGGCAAAAAAAGAAGGAGAACTCAAAAAAAGAAAATTAGCTAAAGAATACATCAAGGATCCATCAATCTGGAAAAGAGATGCCTGGGCATGTAACACCCACGAGGAAGAAACCTTGGATCAAGCCATCAAGAAAGAGATGCTATCAATTTAGAAATCTATTGCTGGCATAGTAGCATAGGTAGTGAAAATGTGGGATTTGGTAGATGAACAATGTACAATAATACTAAAGATTATGGAGGAAAAAGTAGAACAAGCACTCAACATGGGTAGAGATAAAAAGAAGAAGAAGGAATTTGGACAAAAGGACAAGGTTGTTTCAGTAGCTGGGTACTTAGACACCAACTCCACAGATGATGAAGGTTGCATGGTGTGCTAGTATGAACATCTTAAGGGATGTTGTCTAGTCATGGTATATTTGTAAGAAACTAGGGCATACACACTTAACCCAAATGGTTACCTTATCCTCAAGGTAACTACAAACAAGAACATCAATTGATGTACTATCCTAGTGGAGCCTTACTGTAGCCACAGGACTACTATCATCAATAGTGGCAACAACCACAATCATGGTTCAGGCCACTACCATGCCAATAGTATACATATTGACAACTTGATCCTTATAGATACTATGTCCAACATCTGATCTCACTAGCAAATGCCACTATTCAAAATCCACAATATCACCCACTAGAATACCACCAACTAACACCACCAAGGACTAATCCAAACTTGCATATGCATCCACAAGTAGTTGATCTCTCAAATCCCAATCCAAATCCTTTGCCACAAGGGTTACCACTTGTAATTTAAGGTGAACTGCCATCATAGCCATAACAGAAGAAGGTTGCAAGGGTAGTAAATATATGAATAGAAGATATCACAAGAAAATTTAAGGGCCAAATAAAGAAACATCGTTTATTTAGGACGAGTATAGAGAAAGCTAGCAAAATAGGAGCTTTATCAAGACCATCTTCTCCTAAAATAGATCTTTTCACTCTTGACAAGCTTTCGTCATCCTCAAGACTAAAAATACAAACTATCATGCTCACTACAATTGTTACTGATTGGATCAAGGTAGGGATACTCCCACAAAAGTGAATTGACCTGGGAGTTTCTTTGATTTATCTATGGGTAGCTAGGAATCTATTGTGCAAAGCTATACTAAACTCAGGTTCTACAATCAATTTAATCTCCTATGACACATATAAAACATGGAACCTACCATCATTCAAGGAATGAAACATCAAGTTAGAGCTTGCAAATCAGTTTGTTGCCATCCTTTTGGGAAAAATTGACACACAAGGATTCATTATGCCTATGGTAAGATACCTCATGTCTCGATTTCAACAATCCTTTCTATAGTCCATCTCACCTCACTATATATTTAATCATAACTTGTGGTTTTGTATATTATAGCATTATTTTCCCAATCTAGTAATACTAATATGTGTGTTTTGCTAAACAAGTATGCATTACATTCAACTCCTCAAGTGCCTAAGGATACTTTTAGGCATGGTTATACAAGGGCATTAAGGGCTTGAGCTTGCTTTGGGGAGGATCCACTTGTATAATTGTTGTATCTTATACTTGCCAAGTGATTCCACATCATCTTGAGCTTCCAATTCCAATAAATAATAATAAATACTTTCCATGTCATTCACACTATCCATTCTAATAACACAACAATGTTGTCCTTCTCATCCATTCCATCAATACCACATATACTTTCATAGCCCAAGATTCCTTAATCATGGACTTTCAATGCTTATTCTTCACAACTGAAGCATCATCTACATGTCAAGATCCTTAATATGATGCATCTCTTCCAACTATCCTATGGGAGTCAATTTTTTCCACAAAAAACATTCAAAAATTTTGATTTTTCTATGGTGACGTTGCATCTATGATATCATAGGCATCTACAATGTTGCATTTATGATATCACACACATAAAATCTATATTTAGTGGTGGGGAGTTAGAAAAATTTTTCATTTTTGAATTTCATAAGAAGGGAATTGTTGCCAATTTTTCTTTGAAGCCCAGATCTCTAACACTTCATCTTCCAGCACCACTAACTTGCTCATTATTGTCTCGATTTGCATGATTTTTGAATCCACATGATCCTAAGAGTGATCACCTTAGTTGTGGGGGCCTGCTAGTAAGTGAATGTTGAGTCAATTTTTTCAAAATTGCTAACAACCAAAAGGTTTTACAAGGGTAAGTTTAAGGAAACATATTAAGAATTTTTAAAGTAAATCACTCATGTTAAGGCCAAAAGAACTTTAAGAAGACTTCTAATTGATCATACCACTCATTTAAAGTACTCATGAGGTTGTTATTGAAAAATATTTTTAACTCTATAATCATAATGAATGAAGAACTTGATATAACTAAGGAAATGAGTAAGATATTAAATAGTGGCTCATTTATGAAAGTATTCTAGTAATTCCAAATCCTTGATTAATTGTAGATGGCCCTAAAAAGAGAAGCATAAGGAGAACTCTCATGACTAATAAGCAAAAGGCCATGAGGTCATGGAAGAGGACAAGCAAGCAAGCAAAATCCAAAAACAGAACAAGGATAGTAGGAAGCACAATCCTTCAGCATTCATTAACAAACTCTTGCTACAAAGCAATCTGATCAAGAAAAAGTGGATAGTAGGGACAACAACTTACACTATCACCTAAATTCCTTTAGGCTATTATGGAAAATCCATCATAGTAATAGTAATTATGGAACTTAACTTTGGTGCATTCTTGGAATTTTCTCTGGTAGCTGTTAAGGTCCAAATTTAGTCATCTCCTTTATGGCCTACTCTAACAAATAATGGAGAATGGTATCTAGGAGAAAGACTCTAGTTTTGGAAAAATTGAGAAGTCAATGCTACAATCAAAATTGAAGGAATCTTAGTATCTTACTTAGTTAAGGAAATTGCAGAGGTATTGAATGTGCCTAATCAAGGTGTAAAGGTGGCATAGATATCAACCAGGTCTGACACAAATGCCAGGAAGTTGTGGTTACAATGGGAATATGGTAAGGAAGATAAAGAATAAAGTGAATTAACTGCAAAAGAAAAGATCTATTTCAAAATTGGCACTTATCACTTGTTTCCTACCAAAAGACTAAATAAAATCTCTACATATCTAGCCATAGGGAGTGCAATATTAATGGGAAAATTCAATGCAAACATTACTCACCTCTACTTCACAGAAATCCAAAGGTGGTTTGAAAAAAAGAAGGTAGGGAAGTTAACACTTCCATTCCCTTGCCTTATTTGGAACTCATGTAAATGGGTTGGTATCCAAGGGTATATAAATGATGCATTGAGGAAGGCACAAAATACTTCCTATGCTAAAATGCTCAAGCTATTGCCATCCAAAAAGGACCAATTAGGATAACAACTAGGCATTGAGGAGACTAACCAACCCAAAAGATCATAGTAGTAGCAATCACAAGTTCCACCACCACTACTGTAAGATTACTAACGTTCAAGGAGTCATCTATAGCAAATTGTAGAAACTATTAGTTGGGGAAATAGAGAAGAGGCTAATTTATTCAAAGTAATTAATGATGTAATGAGGCCAACCATTTTAATGAATCTTGCCAATGGATAGATATCGGTGTAGTCAAGAGGGGAGGCCTAGTGGTCACAATAAATTTCTAGGAACATCACATCATTTCAAGTCCCTTAATTAGGAGAAGGAGCCATAATTGTGGTCATGCAACATCATGATGTAGCAAGAGCCATAGAAGTGATCAAAGATCAAATTAAAGAATCTATTAATGTACTTGTTATGCTACTAGGTGGTATTTCTAGAGCCAAAGATTCTCAAATGATAGCTAGTACCTCTATGACTCTTGCAGAACATGAAGATATCCTTTAGAGACTCTTGCAGACAAAACAAGTTATGAAAAATCTATTTGATATTCCTAGTGCTATCATTGCAACATAGTCTAAATTGATTTCCACCAAAGAAAAATTAATCATGGCTAAAACCAAGGTAGAACATGCTAAGAATGAGCTTCACAAATTACAAGAAGTGCTTGTAGCTTTGAGAGCAGAAAGGAGAAATCCAACTTAGTTCATAGCACTAGATTAGATAGCACAATTTAGAACTAAGAAGACCAATTTCTTTCTTAAGAGCAATAAAGATATAATAGATGAGAAAGAAAAGGCAATATGAAATGCTTCAGTAGCTAAACCCAATCATATGCCCATGCCAAAGCACTTATTGTCATACAGGAAGAAAATATACAATTTTCTATAGATAACATGAGGTTGACCATAGTGGAAAAGTAGAAAAACAATTTAGAAGAAAGTATCCATCAGTTGAGAGAGCAATTGATGAGGGTCAACTAAGATATGAGCCACCTTGCTAGAGAAAATAGAATCCTCTCTATGGAGAAGGTATGCATCATTAGATAGAAATCATTGCATAGTAGAATTAGGCCAAGAAACATGAAAGGCTCAAAAAACACTTCTAAGACTAAGTGGGTATGTATAAACAAATAAATTAGAAGAGATCTAGATGGCAAAGGCCAAAAGTAGTTTGATGATAGTACAAAATCCTAATTGGCAACCCATCTTAGATAGCATGGCCTAGACCTATCAAGCAGAAGTGAAAATTAAAGACCTACAAATAGAAGACTTAAAAGAATACATGGCATTAGCAAACCTCCAATATGATAATTTGGCCATGTTAACAGTAGGTAGACCTAGAAATGAACTAGAACAAGTAGTAGCCACTTATGCTTTATATGAGAATGAGTTTGCAGATAGAAAAGATGCTCTACAAAGCCTTCAAGTAGCAAACTCAAAACTAGAGGTAGTTAAGGCTGGCTACCAGGGGCAAAAGTCTATAGTAACGAATTTGGCCAGAAGAATAATGGACTATCATGAACATAGAGAAAAGGCCATAGATTTTGAAGAAGAGCAACAATAGTTTGCAGCATGATACGTTAAATCCAATCAGATGTTTCCACAACTATCATGTCCATGGAATGTGCCAAATCCATCAAACATTGGTTCATTAGCATGGATGGTCCATGATCCAAGAATAGAAGAAGAGAAGTTATTGGTGCTCTTGAATAAGTACCAATTTTAAAAGCTTGACAAAAAGGGGAAGAAACCTATGGAAGAGCCACCTCCACCCAGAACAACATAAGGCTACATTCAACTTTTCCAAATTTTGTTTTTAATTCTTTGTCAAAATTTTCATGTCATGTATTCATTTTTGTAAACTCCACTATGGCACTAAGGAGTCATGTATACAGAAGTTAGTGTCATGCAGATAAACCCTCCTAATTTTTTAAGGAACTCCATTCTCATTTTTTTTAACTTAAGGATGAGTTTTTAGTTAGCTGTGGGGGTATGATAAATCCAAAAATTTCAAGTAAATGATATCATAGTTATGATATTGTAGATACGTTATCGTATCTTAGCATATTTTATCATATAAATGATATCATGGGGTGCATGTTAGCCTATATAAGCAACACTTGGATGTACAGATCCACGTAGATTTGATAGCCTAGTAACAAAACTCTTTTAATTTTTTTTCTTGAATTTAGTACTTAGCAATGTATGCCTACAATGTGATGTTTTATGATTGAATGGAATCTTTATTTAAGTGTGACGTACTTGGACAAATTGGATGAATGACAATAGAGATCGAGATTTCTCTACCTCATTGCAGCAACACTTAGTTTTATTTCTATTTTTAATTAGTTTACTATTTTCATAGTTAATGTTTACGATTACTTGTGATTTACTTTTAATTTCATTAAGTAGAATGAGTACAATTAATCTAGAGCACATAAGTGTAACTACTTGGTAACCCACTAGTACTATCACTTGGTATGCCTAGTATTATAGTACTTGGTAATCCTAGTAGTAGTTGCACAAAGTCCAAGGTTTGACCGAAAGATCAAGACCAGCTACTCATGTTGGAAGAAAACGATTGTGAACGCTAACTAATTACTGGTATAATCACATTGCCTTATTTGTGAAGTTCGACTAGGATTGTGCGTGAACACCCGTACCTCATATGGTTGGGTGTTGGATACTCCCCACTCATCAAATATGAAGAATTTAGGCATAAGTCAAGTAATTTCTTGAGGAACACTAAGAATCTTTACATTATTGTCTCTCAACCACTAGTTGAAGATGTTACAAGTTGTTCTAGACTTGCAATAGTAATAAGGCCATCATAAGTTAAGCAAGAAAAAGAAGGATTGATTCAAGAACAAAGGATCCAGATGTTGCTAAAGCTAGTAAATGCAAAGGTCACACTAACTATTGAAGTTTCCTATAGGAGGAACCTACTCAAATTTTATATCACATGTAAGAATATTTTCATGCTTATGATTATAGATAATGTAAGTTTTGATAATCTTGTTTCAAGTTTTATGATTAAGTAATTACACTTGCAAATAAAGAAGCATCTACAATCATAAGTTGGCTAGTTTAGCAAATTAAAGGATACATCATAAATCAATGTTGGATTGACTTTCATATTGATAACTTAATGGATTTTGTTTTATGTGATGTTTTTCCAATGGATGCATGCCATGTAATCTTAAGAAAGCCTTGGCAATATGATTGTGATGTTATTAGTACAGAAATCGATCTAAAATTCATGGGAATTTTCTAAGCTTAGGAAATACTATGACTTACAAAGATTAGAGGATAATGATTTGCCTATTATCTGGACATGAGGTCTCATAAGAAATACAAGAGTAAAAAGAAGGGTTTGCCTTGATGACCACATTAAGTTTAGCCAATAGCAATGTAAATTGTAGTGATCTAAAGATGAAAAGGATATTAGTTGATATTACAAATATTCTTGTAAATGATTTACCTATAGGTTTGTCACCACCAAGATCTATTTTCCATGTCATTGATATGATTCTAGGAGTAGAGCTTCTAACCAAAGCTACTTATAGAATAAATCTAGGAGAATGTTAGCAGCTAGAGAGATAAGCAGTAAAACTCATTAGTAAAGGACTTATTCATTAAAGCCTTAGCTCTTGTGTAGTACCAACAATATTGGTGCCCAAAAAAGAATCAAAGGATTTCTGTATATGTATTGATGCTCATGCCATCAACCAAGCTACAGTAAAATAGTGGTTTTCCATGCCTAGAATGGATGAGCTATTGGATAATTTGTTAGAAGCTATATTTTTGATTAATATAGACTTTAAAATTGGATATCATCAAATTAGATTCTATGAAGGTGATAAATGGAAGATTGCATTTCATATTCCAGATGATCTATATGAATGGAGAGTAATGCTTTTTGTGCTTATGAATGCTTCGAGTACATTCATGAGATTAATTTATTATTGTTTTTCTAGATGATATTCTGATCTATAATAGGTCATAGAAAGAGCACTTAGAGAAACTTTGACTGGTGCTAAGAAGGTTACAAGAAGAACCATTGCTAATCAATCTTAAGAACTACAACGTCATGAAGTATGAATTAGTTTAATTGGATTTTGTTATTTTTAAGAAAGGCTTAAAAAATATAGAGAAGATAAAGTCCATTATATATTAGAAGAATTCACAAATGATTATGGAGGTGAGATTATTTTATGAGTTGACAATTTTTAACAAAAATTTTATTCATAATTTTAGTGGATAGCAGCTCCAATCATTAGCACTATTAAGCCTAAGAGTAAACATGCATTCAAGTGGACTCTAGCAACAAATTGTAGCTTCTAGTAACTTAAAAGAAGTTTGGTGAATGTGCCTATTCTTTCATTTTCAAACTTTGATAAGATGTTTCAAGTGGAATATGATGTAAGTGAAAAAGCCATTGGAGGACTTCTTGACTAAGATGAAAAGCCTATGACATACTTCAATGAGAAGCTCAATGATTTAAGAAGTAAGTACTCCACTAACAAAAAGAAATTTTATACCATCTTACAAGCCTTAAGATGTTGGGCGCATAACTTGCTTTCAAAAGAATTTATGTTATTTATAGATCATAAAGCTTTGTAGTTTATTTAGAGGTAGTCAAAGTTAAGTGACAAGCATATTAAGTGGGTGGAGTAGTTATAGGAGTACAACTTCATATTCAAGCATAAGTAAGGTTCCCAAAATAAAGTTGCTAATGCATTAAGTAGACATGCCTTTTTGGTAAGTACATTTTCAATTGAGGAGTTGAAGGAAGAAAATGTAGATTACAATAATGATTTAGATTATGGTGAAGTTTAGAAAATGGTTTAAGTAGGACCACAAAAATTCCAAGATGATTATCAAGTTTATAATCATCGTCTACGACAAGTTAATTTACAGGACACATAGTAATGAACATTTACCTCATGTTGACCAAAATAAAAACATAAAAATATTAAAAATATAATTTTATTGGCTAGGAATGAGGATTTAGATGAAGAAATATGTTGAAGATTGTTCCATATGCCAACATGCCAAAGGATCAGCCACCAAAGATGGTTTATATTAACCATTACTAGTTCCAAAGTAATCATGGGAGGATACAGTATCGAGTTTAATTCTAGTGTTTCACAAAGCCAAAAGGAAAATGATTATATTTTTATTGTTGTAAATAGATTTTTAAAAATGGCTTGTTTCCATCCTTTTTGTAAAATCCATAATAGTAGGAGCCATCCATCTACTTAAGACTAACAAAATAAGATTAAAGGTGGCTAAAAAATCAATAAAACCTTTAAGAAGCTACTAAATGATACTCAAGAAAGTAATTTTCATATAATTAGAAATTCAAACCAAACCATCCACCAATTATAAGTGTAGTGATGATATAGAACTAACACATTGTGAAAGCCAACAAGAAGATAATCTAAGGCCTTGTAATAGCAAAAGGTAAATCATCAACAAGAAACTATTAAGAAGAGATATAAGCCATAGCATTGAAGGAAATTGTGATTTTTCTAACATGCAAAATTTATGAATATGTTGTGAAGCTTTCTAGATTTGCTGAGTGACAAAAGAATCTTTTGGTGAAATAAAAGTAGAAGATAAAACCCAAAACTTGCTCAAGTCTTTTGAGTATTATCAAAATTAAATTATTTGGGAATCCATTTGTTCACTAAAGTTAGACCTTGATGGTAAGGATTAAAAAAAGATCTAATCATTTTCAATGAAAGGGATAAAGGAATATCATTATAAAAAATACATATTAAGAAGGTAGAAATGAAAGGGATAAAAAGGTTAAATGAACTCTATCCTAATTTTGCTAACTTGAGTATGAATTTTTAGTTAGTTTTGGCGATATAATGATTCATGATTTAGTTAACTACATTAATGAAATAGCATAGACATTATAATGTTGATGGAAGGTCAAGTGCTTCAATGTTGATACAAAGGCAATAAATGCCTATATGAAATGAAATAAAATTAAAGCTTTGTTACATCCAAAGACCCATAGGATCTCTTGGAAAAATATTAAATTTTCATAAAAAATAGAGATAGATTGTACAAATTGATCAAGTACTAATTAGGGTAGAAAAAAATCATATAGTTTTTTTTATAGTAACATTATTACGCTGTCTCAAATGAGTAGTCATAACATAATAAAGAAATACATGTAAATCATCTTTAAGGGCTTCTAAGTTACACAACCTACAATTGCACTCTTCTTAAAGTGGTTAAACCCATCTTTCACTTTCAATTCTAAAATGATAAGAACTTAAGCAAAACTTGCTGATAGCATTCTAATACTTGATTAGAATAGCAACTAAAAGATAGTGAGCTTCTACATCTAGTTTATTAGATCTAATGTAATGTGAATAAAATTGTCTCTTGGCTTCAATATTAAACTACATTTGTGTTAAAACTTTCTTCTTGATTATCTCGCAAATATGCTTAGGATTTTTTTACACATCCTTCCAAGAGATATTCCATTTTTTCAATCATTGCATTTCCTAAAAATACCAATCCTAGTCTCAAGAATCTTCAATAATTACTTTAGAAAATTTATCTTTGCTTGATATATACAAGCTATAAGTGTATGTAATGAATTGACATAAGTTTTCTATTTCTAAAGGTAAGAAGGCATATTCACATAATAATATTAAGTAAGGTGTTTGCATCTTCACCTTTAACTCATTGAGAAGTTTTTTTTTCCATTCTTTTAATCTTTTTCCAAATTTTAGCACTAAGTTTAGATTTACAAATAACACATCTATTCAATATAATAGGATAAATGATAGTTTGATCATTTTTAAAAATATTTCAACCCTAGAGTCCTAAATCCTTAAACTAGTTTTTGAAAGCATACAAAATCTTGAAATCTTCTACTATTCTTTCCTTGATGCACTTACCCTACATGTAATTGTGCATATAAATGAGACCAAAATATCTACAAAAATCTACAATTTACACATTGGTGCCTTCAAAATGAAAGTTATAATAGGTATTTCTTGTAGCTAAGATCATCAATTTAGTTTTATCCACATTCACTTGAAGACTAGATGAACAATAATAATTTTCTAAAATTTGCAACATATTTTTTATTAGCATAGTGAGTCCCTTGTAGTTTATTTCTATATAGGTTATAATCTATCACTGACTACCCACAACATAAACTAAGTTGATTATTTGGAATCTTATTCAAGTGATTATATACTTGGATACATTTTCATGAAAGTAATAAGATTGAAATCAATTTATCTTCATTGTAGCACTTGACCTAACTTAATAATTTCTTCAATTGTAATTTAATTTCATTATTTTTTAAATTTGTATGCACACAATTATGTATTTTATATTTCATTGCATCTTTATTGCACAACATCAGTACAACCAAATCCAAGCTTAAATATATTAATGTTTAGTAATACTAGTAGTGTGTCACTTGGTATGCCCAATAGTGGACACTTAATTACCTAGCAATGTTAGCGTAAGTTTAGGATGTGTACAATGAGTTAGGAATAAATAATCAATGTTAGAATAGATTTTTTTTTGCATCTAGATTAGGTAATTAAGTTTTTAAATCTTTTGATAATGTTTTAATAATACTTTAGATATGATCATTACAACATTAACATCATATGTTTCAATCACAGTTAACCATATGAACTAGCCCACATGAATGTGATCAAGAAGATAGACATGAGCAATCAATCACCTAATTATCTAAATACTCATGCTAGTTGAGTTAATAGAATTCAACCAAGTTGTTCATAAATGCTTGTGATTTGTATGGTTGAATGTAGGGTCTACTCTACTTCTCATCAATTTTGTTATAAGAATTTTAGTTATCATGGGTCGAATGTTACATTGGGTCTCTTATTCATGGTCCTATATGAAATGTGAGTTTATACTTCATTGAAACTTAAGATGTATAGTCTCTTCTAGTCAAATGAGCAATGACTCTTTCTTGTGTTTACACAGATTCTAATGGTACTAAAGGTGCAAGAGGAAGAAGCCTTAAGATGATTGTGTAGATGAATTAATGATGAAGCACACATGAAAGTAAATGTTTTTAGCTTTTAGGAAGAATTATTGGACAATATTTATCAAATGTGTTAACTTCTACAAAGACTAATTAGATGATATCTAATTATGTATCTTTTTATTTTATTATGCATATGTGATTTTATAGTACTCTATTCATGGAGCAAATTTGAACCCTAACCCAACCCAAAACATATTCCTTGTTGCCTTTTATCCTTAAACTAAGATTTGGAGTCCATTTTTAATTATAATTAAATATTTCATAAATTATTTTTGTTAAGGAAGTACCCTAGGATAATGTCCTACCTAGAATTTGACCTTACCAATGTGTTCGAGATATTCTAAAATGTAGGTTTTGATCCTTGGTTTACTAGAACCGGAGTTACGATTCTGAAGATACCACACTTTATAGTTATAAGTGTAAATGTAAAAGAATGTTTGTGCAAAAATGTATACATTACGTGTATATATATATTATATGCATAGTGTATTATGCATGGCATAAAACATATGTCTAAAACAGATAACATATGTTGTATTTTTTTAAAAAAATCCACTGCCTCCACAACATGTTTCTTTGCACTACCTTTCTCATCTCTGTGCATCGAGAATTTTCTATTTCTAAAATAAAAAGTATTTTTCATCTTGTTTCTTCATTTCTAAACCATTTTCAACCTAGTTTCTTTTTTTTAAAGCCTATTTCTTTTTTTTTCTCAACACGTACAAAGCTGAGGTGTCATGTTGCATGTGAATCTTCCACTTATAAATAGATTGTGACTGATGAATCATGGTTTGTCAGCTGCTATTATTGGACCCCTGTTATTTGACCCTTGATATCAGGTACAAGATATCAAGTTTGATGAGTCCCGATATCGAACCCCCGATATCAGACCCTCGATACTTGGTATACATTATCGTGGCTTGGCTAGCGATATTGGATACGTGATATCATGGTTCTTGTGTGAGCCTATAAATACACAATTGGGTGCATAGGAAAGTCATAGTAGAAGTTAGTGTTAGAGTAGGATCTTTTTGTCAGTTTTTCCTCTTAACCCTTTCTCCCAGTGCATGCCCACAGTGTGATGATTGTAAATGTGTAGCAACTTTATTCAAGTGTGACATACTTGGATACGCACATGACTAGAAATAAAGATTGAAATTACTTCATCATTGTAGCATTCACTTAGTTTAATTATTTAATTGCTTGCTTAATTAATACTTCTTCACTCTCAACTCCTATTAAATGTAGAATGAGTACAACTTAATCACGAGCATTTAAGTGTGACTACTTGGTAATCGAATAGCATACCTAGGATCTACACTTGGTAATCCTAGTAGTAGTCATGCATAAGGTCCAAGATGTGTATGGATGCTCATTGCATTTAGGCTAGTTTAGACTCTCTCCTTCCATGTCCTATTAGCTTAGCTCTCTCCCCCTTTTCCTCATAGCTTAATTAAAGTGATTTTCCATTGCCTCTAGGAGTAGCACTAGGTTAGAAACCATATCATACACCTCACTTTGGACTAAAACATACGTTACAAAGCATATACTAGTCCAGGTGGGAAGACAGTGAACTACAATCAATGAGTAATCATCTAGATACCACAACCAGCCTGTCTGCGGAGTTTGACCGAATCATGCATGAAACACTCATATTCGTATGGTTGAGTGTATGGGTACCTCGTCACTCATCATTGGTGCCATTTCCAGGGATGGTGATAGTTATTTAGATTAGTTACATCATACAAGATCGCTGTAACAAAGAAATTAGATTCAATTAAGTCACACAAAATTCACAACAATGTCTCTTTCACAAGACAACGATACCGCAACATCTAGCGAGGCAATTCATTGGAGAACCAATGAAGAAGTTTGGAGTACTCAATCTTATGTAGAATTTTTATATGTTCATAGACACCTGAATGATACTCAAGGACTTTTGTCATCCAACTCAAACACCCCTAGTGAAGATGGGGCATCCCATGGAATGAGGGGGCTCGTAAGGCCTATGAACTTCTCAATAGTTAACAAGGATTTATCTAGGGATGATTAAGAGACCTACAAAAGTCATGAAGAGTCTTCCAATTCCTCCTCTTCCTTTGCTCCTTCAACGTCAGGTCATGACATGGATGATTGTCTTTTAAGGGGTCAACGTAAAAATAAAAATCAAGCCCATGGGCAAAGTCAAAAATGCCAACATGAACAAAGACAAGATCATCCCAACTCACAAACTCATAACCTACCTAGTGACAATGAACCCCTATTGGCCACTAAGAGCTTAATGCATATAGAAGAGGTTGTTCAAATATCTCGTAGGCATCATAAGGAAAGCCATCTACCCATGCTTGATTTAAACAACTTTTCCAAAATTTAAGAAGGCTATGATTTAGATCCACAACATCATTTACAAGCCTTCCATGATGCCTATGTATGGAACAATATTGATAATGGGTGGTAAAAACTTAAGCTCTTTCCTATGACACTCATTGGTCAAGCAAAGGTATGGTATAGGTCCTTAAAACCAAAATCAGTTTGACATTGGCCGACAATGGTAGAACTCTTCAATGAAAGATATCAAACTTATGCAAGAGTGTCAACCTTAAGGAAACAAATCCAAGAGTGGAAAAAAGCACAAAATGAACCCTTGGACATGGCCTTAGAAAGATATTATGCATTGTTAAAAAACTTTCCAAGCCATGGGTTCTCCGAGGAAAGGCTAATGTATCACATCATGGATGGGCTATGTAATGAAACAAGGGAAATCCTAGGGATGTATGCCCCAAGTCAACTATACGAGCTATGAACCCACCAATTCCAAGAGCTTATTAAGCAGGTAGCAAAAGAAGGAGAAATTGCTAGATGGAAGAATGTTGAAAAATCTCAACAGGACCAAAATCTCAAATTAACAAGGGTCCATAATCATGAAGAGGAGAAATCAACTCATCTCAAGGAGGTGGAATCATCTTTTCCAATACTACAATCACTAGATGAAATTGAGGCAAAGATCAATAAGATGATGTAATGGATACATGAAAGATGTGGAGAATATGCCAACATTATTAGAGGTAGACCCATGATGAACCAAGAAGCAGGATAGAACACCCTTAGACAATCAGAAAGAAGGGTTGGGTTAATGACCAATCTTGTCAGATTTATATTAGCATTGGGGAAGAATGTTACATCTAGAGTTTGTACAGAAATACTGTGTTCAATCATAGTGGCAAAAATCCCAATCATGGGGAAGGCCACCCCAAATTGGTCATACCCTTCATACCATCTGAACACTAGCGCTTATCAAGTTTAGCATCTTGTTTTCCCAACTGGGTCAGCATCCTCTATCTCACCACATTATTATCATTCTCCTAAGTATTATCAACCCATGTCCTCTTCCACAAGGTCACCACCTCATATTCCTTACACTTCTCATCAATTTCAATATTCTCATCCTTCACCTCCTTTTGCATCACCATCAATTGTACCCAAAGGATTCGCATCACAACATCAACCCACGAATGTTACTTGTGCTACTAGTATCAACCATAGTGGAAATCCTCCACAACATCGAAGGCATCCCTTCTTTAGACATGACTGTAGAAAGGGACACCTTAGTTTCAAAACCACTGCATCTTCCAACTCAACACAAGTCCAACACTGTGATGCATCTTTCTCCTCGAACCCAACACCTCATGTTACCCTATCAGGGCCACTACTCAATGCTCCAACAATCAGGTAGCCTAATGAATATAGCCATGTAGGTAGACATATCGATCCTTACATACCATCTTACAATGAAGGATGCCATAGTGGGTCAACCCCGTATTGATCGACCACATCTTATAACTTGCCCCACTATGTCAACTTCAATCAAATGTGTGAACCCCAATTTGGGTACATTCCAACCACCACATCAAAAGACACCTAGTGCTTCGGATACAATCGAGTCCTAATATTTCCAACATGCAAGGGTTCCAACCTTCCATTTATTAGTTCTAGCCATGCTTAACTATTTAGTTATGGGGGATATCCTCCATTCTAACAAGTAGAATTAATAAATGTTTTTTCTTTTCTTTAATTTTATAATTTTTGTTTTTCAATTTTTTCATCTTTTAATTTGTCATGTTATCCTTTTATTTATTTTTTCACATTTTTTATCTTTTTATGGGTAATCTCATCTATGAATAAAACACTCATGTGACTCGTTGGTTGAGGTGTTGTTCTATGATATCAAGTCTCGAGTAATTAATTATTTGGACAGCGAGCCCATCACATCCACCCAACCATTCTATTAATCAGAGGTTCTACTCTAGGTATGATGGTATTCTTGACATCATTAAAAATTAAAGTAATTTTGAACTCATTATGCCCAAAGCAAAGAATGATGGACTAAGAAGGAATGGCTAGGGTGTGACATCAAGGGGACTTATGGATTCTCTTTGGTGACATTTGTAGGAGTTATCATGTAGCCTGGTTGTACTAAGATCCTTATAGATCTAATGAAAAATGGAAGTAAGAGTAATAAATGCACTCAATCAATAAATCCAATGCTATTCTAGGGGGTCCCACTAGAAAGACATGCATCCATGCCTGAAGGTAGGCAACTTCTCTAGATAAAGCATTCAGAAAAAAAAGATAGAAAAGAAAAAAAAAGAAGAGTGCCAAATTGGCCACACAAAAAGGAAATAAAAATCAAGATAAAAGTGCTGTAAAGCAATTCCTAATCACTCCTCCCTTGAATGAAACACCAAGTGTTCATATGCCTTGTTGTCATGATCCTCTTATGGTTGTCCATCATGGGATGAAACAATGTGATGTCACTGATTGCAAGAATGGACTTGGTCTTGATTTTAGAGCAACAGGCTAATGACACATTAATCATGTCCTACACTCAATATTCATTATGCCTTGGGTTAGTTACCTCATGTCCTAATCTCTGCAATCCCTTCTACAATTCACCTCATCTTGCTGTTCATGAATTTTTGCCTCATGTCTTGTGTAGCATTGAATTCATACCTCATCATGGTGATATTTATATGTGTGTTTTTTTTTTTGCATTAGTGTAGATTACATTTAACCCTTCTAGTGCCTATGGACATTTTACGGTGTCATTACGCAAGGGAATTATAGGTTGGAACTGCTTTGGGGAGGACCCACTTGCGTGACTTTTGTATTTTGTACTTGTTGCACACCATCACATCATTTTATACCTTCCAAGTACTTCATTGTCAAATCTATTCTTTCCTTTGTCATCATTTTATCAAACATTCCTCAAAACCATTACATGTCCTTTTATGTGTCACCTAAACAAATCAAGTCCAACATTAAACTTTTAGGACAACTTCCTTAAAAAAATTTCTAACTCTAAAATCACACTAAGAAAAGAATTCAATATTGATTAAAGGTAATGAGTAAGGTATAAAATCATTGAACTTCTTTCAATAACCTTAATAATAATTGATCTTTGTGTGATTATAGATGGCCCCTAAAAGAAGACATCAAGTAGGACCTTCTCAAGGTGCAACTAAATGCCTAGGAGGAGGCAGAGGCCAAGGACCTCATGTAGAACATGCAAAGCAAGATGCACAATCATTTAGCATTCATCAGGGAACTCCTGTCACTATACAATCTGGCCAAGCAAAAGGTGGAGAGGTTAGGGCTTAAGCCTATGAAGAGGAACAACAACTATTTGCAGCATGGCATGTCAAGGCCAATCAAGTGTTCCCGCAACTATTGTGTCCATAGGAAGTGCTGACTCCATCAAACATTGGAACATTAACATGGATGACTCATAATCCTCATGTAGAAGAGGAGAAACATTAGGGGCTTCTTCAACGATATTAATCTCAGAAGCCTGGAGTGCAGGACAAAGGAAAGGCACCCATGGAGGAGCCACCACCACTAGGAACCACATGAGTTCCAATAAATTTTGTAATTCTATGTCTATGTCCCAATTTTGCTATGTTTAACTCTCCACTGCAGCATGAATACATTTCTAATTACTCAATAATCCCATACCTATTCACTGTGTAATCAATTGAACTTGTTCCTCACTTTCTTTCTTTGACTCGAGGATGAGTTGTTATTCAGTCATGGGGGTATGATGAATCATGGTTTTCCAGGTGCTGTTATCAGACCCCTGATATCAAGTACAAGATATCAGGTTGGATGATTCCCAATATCGAACCCTTGATATCGAGTACACAATATTGCAGCTTGGCTAGCAATATCGAATACGTGATATCGTGGTTCCTATGTGAGCCTATGAATACAAAATTGGATGCATAGGAAAGTCATAGTGGAAGCTAGTGTTAGAGTAGGATCTTTTTGTCAGTTTTTCCTCTCAACCCTTTCTCCCAGTGCATGACCGCAATGTGATGATTGTAATTGTACGACACCTTTATTCGAGTTTGATGTACTTGGACATGTACATGACTAGAAATAAAGATCGAGATTACTTCATCATTGCAGCATTCACTTAGTTTAATTATTTAATTTCTTTCTTAATTAATACTTCTTCACCCTCAACTCCTATTAAATGCAGAACGAGTATGACTTAATCACGAGCATTTAAGTGTGACTACTTGGTAACCTAGTAGCGTACTTAGGATCTATGCTTGGTAATTCCAATAGTAGTCATGCATGAGCTCCAAGATGTGTATGGATGATTCAGGAACAGATGCTCATCACACTTAGGCTAGTTTAGACTCTCTCCTTCCATGTCCTATTAGCTTAGCTCTCTTTCCCTTTTTCTACTGCTTAATTAAAGTGATTTTCCATTGCCTCTAGGAGTAGCACTAGGTTACAAACCACATCATACATCTCACTATGGACTAAACCATACGTGACAAAGCATATACTAGTCCAAGTGGGAAGATAATGAACTATGATCAACAAGTAACCATCTAGATACCACAACTAGCCCATCTGCGGAGTTCGACCGGATCATGCGTGAAACACTTGTATTCATATGGTTGAGTGTAGGGGTACCTCGTCACTCATTAGTGACCTTCGATACATCTTGTTTTGAATTGTAAGAGGCTTCTAACGCATTAGTTCAAAGAGAAGTAGAAGGTTGATTTTGGGCATCTTGGCGAGTAAGAAAGATTATTTTACTTTACTTTTCATCTAATAGTCTTATTTTGTTGTAGATCCTGGAAGAAAGATTAATTTAGTTTCCTTTTCATATGGTTGTCCTATTTTGTTGTTGATTCTGTAAGAAAGATTATTTTATTTCATTTTTATGTAGCTACCTTATTTTGCAATAGATTTATGTGATTTCTTTCTACTTCCTATTTTTTATTACTTTTATCATGATTTTAATTATTATCCGAAGATTCTACCAAATTTTTGTCATTTTGGGATTCTTCTTATATAGAAATCAATATTTTAATCTTGTATAGACCATTTTATGTCTTTTGGTAAATTTTTAGAATTGTGAGAAGTTTTCCCAAGTTGCTTAAATAATTTACAATTATTTTGGATCAACTTATGATAAAAACATGATTTTGTGAGAATTTTGTCTATTATTGATTTTTGGCTATTTGGAAAATCAACTCATGATGAAAACATGAATTTCTGAGAATTTTATGGAGTTTTTGCTATTATGGATTTTCATTATTTTGGAAAACATTCAAATTTTTGAAATAAAATAATACTAATTATGTGACCATCTATGCTCAGTTGGTAGTAGGAGCTACAAATCTTTTAGATGCCCTCATTTGCAAGTAGTAGTGGTGTGTTCTTTAGTGGGATCCATCCCATGAGAACAAGGGGTGTTGTATGGATTACCTACCTTGGATTTTGATTCGTGAGTTCATGTGAGGCTATAGATTTAGCCAAGACCATGACATTAAGCAATTGAGTCTAGTGGAGTTGCAGTGAGACATGGCTAAGACCTATCCTTCCAATGATACATGTGGCTGAGCCATTAAGGATTTTAGTAGTAAGATTATTGCTAAGAGCTATCTATGAGTGACTTATTTGGGATTACAAGTCTAATATGATGATAGTAGTGAGGTTATTCCAAAAGTTATTAGTGAGTTCCTTTAGCAGTGAGGATAACCAAGACCTAGCCTTTAGAGATGTTTACTTAAAATATAATTTCTTTGGATTTTTGTTGGATAAATTTATGATATTTTGGACATTAAAATAACTAAAAGAATAATCCAATGATAGTAGTGAGGTTATTCCAAGAGCTATCAGTGAGTTCCTTTAGTAGTAAGGATAACCAAGACCTAGCCTTCAGAGATGTCTAGTTAAAATATATTTTCTTTGGATTTTTGTTGGATAAATTTATGATATTTTGGACATTAAAATAATTTAAAGAATAATCCAATGGTAGTAGTGAGGTTATTATAAGATCTAATGATTCCTATTGCCAATGAGGATAACTAAGACCTAGCCTTTGGAGATGCCTGGATAAAATATACATTCTTTGGATTTTTGGATTTGGTTTTGATAATTGTAAAATTTGTGGCATTTTTGGAGCTTGAAATTTTTTTGAATATTTTATTGAAAACCTTTACCTACCTTGTAACCTAAGACTTTTTGGCCAAAATTTTTATGCTCCATGAAGAGGGAAATATAACAACCTTTCTTATATAAGGGGTTTAAACTCCTACTACATTTCGATGTAGAGAGCCTAGAGTAGCTTGAAAGTTATGGAAAGAGGAACATGAGACAAAAGGTGGATCAAGTTTGCACAAGATAGACCATCTAAAGCTAAAAAATGATTTTTGTATATTTTGTATTTTTGTAACATAGAAACCTTATACCCTTTTTGGATAGTTGAGCCATGTACCTATTTGTGAATAAATAATAAAGTATGATAAATATGAAATTGTCGTCTATACCATTGGGACCATGAGATTGCAAGGATCATTTTTCATTTTGACACGTGCTATCCATTTGAAAAAATTTAATATTATTTATTATATTTTAATATTTTATTAAATTATTATTTTTAATTTTTTTAATTAATTACTAAACTTTAAACTTGAATATCTTTATTTCTATATGTTCGATTGAAGTGAAACAAGGGTCATTGGTATCATTATTTTATGTACTATTTTATGATGTAATTAGATAAATTTTTAAACATCTTCAATTTTGTGGCTGTGCAAATTTCTATTTTTCTTTCAATAAATTTTATTTAATTATGTAGGTGAGTAATATAAAATTTTATTGCTCTACTATATTCATGCTTATAATTAATAATTTTTATTTATTTTACTACTTCCTTTTAAGTTACTAAATTAAGGTTAAATCTAGATCCATAGGGTTTTGTAAAATATCTATTAGTTATTTAAGAATTTTATAGATAATTAATATGGATGTTACAGGTATTTTTGGTATGATTTTATTAGCTTTTGAGAAGTCTATGTAATTTACAAGAGATTAGAGGTAGTTTTTTCATATTAGAGATTTTGGTTTTAGAAATAGGATTAGGATTGTTACATTTGTGATTTTAGTATTTTTCCATTAAAAACCTTGCACTCCATTCTTTTCGACACTTTGACATTCATTTTCTTGAACATGAAATCATTGCTAAATTGGAGACTTGCAATCCTAGTGCAAAGCTTTGCTAGTTCATGTGCTCATGAAGCATGTGTGAACATCGCTAAGATCATGTGTTTGTATGCAAACTTGTGCTTTCTCATGATTGTTTTTGTTCTCAAATTTTGTGAATTATTAGTGAGGTTGGATTTTGTTAGGATTTTTTAAATTTACATGAAATTATAGTTAGGCTAGATCTAGCTTTGAATAATTAGATATTTTTTATTTTTATGTTTTATTTCCCTACTTCATAATGTTATAATTTACTATTTCATTGATTACTTGGGATTTAAAATTTCATGAGAAATCAATGCAACAATTATCTTAGACTTGGATATTGTATGTTAGTCTCATATTTCTATGTTATTAGATTCATCTTACTTTAGATCTAATTAGATCTTGATCATTTTACTAAATTTCAAGTTACCATCATTTTATGAGTTTTTGATGATTTCCTAGGGTTTAGAACACTTACTGTGCCTTCGATTTAATTAACACATTTTTTCCTCAAATTGATGTTTCATTAATGTTCTTAATGTCATCTCTATTATGTCATTATTTCTTCCTACCAATTTCTAAGTGTTTGGAAGTCATTCCGAATCATTTTCCTTTCATCTCAAGTTTTGTGTAAAAACCACGAGTCAAGCACAAATCATGGTGACACTACCAATTCTAATCATAGGTCATGGATAAGTTATGGTCCCTCACCATGGATCATGGTAGGAATCATAGTTAACCCTAAAATTTTCCCTTGAAATTATAGTATCTATTTCTAGAAAACCTATAATCCCATGAGTTGCAATCAAGGAGTGGTCATTCACCATAAGATATGGTGAATTTTTGGTCAAGTATTTCTTGTCATTTTTCCTATTTCAAGTCATCTTGAGTGGTTTTTAGTTAACTATAAGTCATAATCTAGTCACGATCTTTGAAATTTTAGGGACTTAAAAATTTAGAGACTTAAAAATTCTAGGGACTTAAAAATTTAGGGACTTAAAAATTTTAGGGACATAAAAATTTAAAAATTTAGGGACTTAAAAATTTAAAAATTTAGGGACTTAAAAATTTTAGAGACTTAAAAATTTAAAAATTTTAGGGACTTAAAAATTTACAATGGATCTCGTGCGTCAAGGAAAAGAATGGGGGGCTGAGAGAAATACTGCAGAAACTGTAAAATAGAAACACTGTTAGACAGAAAGTAATAGAAAGCTCAAAGCATTGCACAACGTCTGTTGTGACACAAAACGTTTTCGGGGACTTGCACCCCTCATCAGTGTGTTTGGGCAATGCGGCCAGGCAGCCGAAGCTGCAAAGGCAAGGAAATGAGCATGCTAGTACATGTATAAATAGTGTTCCAACTTAAAAAAATTAAAACTCCCGCTCATAAAATTTAAGGGACTTAAAAATTTAAAAAATTTAGGGACTTAAAAATTTTAGGGAATTAAAAATTGAGGGACTTAGAAATTGAGGGACTTAAAAATTGAGGGACTTAGAAATTGAGGGACTTAAAAATTGAGGGACTTAAAAATTGAGGGACTTAGAAATTGAGGGACTTAAAAATTTTAGTTACTTAAAAATTTTAGGGACTTCCAAATTTAGGGACTTAAACCCCCTACGCACTTAAAAATTTAAGATGGATCTCATGCGTCAAGGAAAAGAACAGGGGGCTGAGAGAAATACTACAAAAACTGTAAAACAGAAACATTGTTAGATAGAAAGTAATAGAAAGCTCAAAGCATTGCACAACGTCGGTTGTGACACAAAACGTTTTTGGGGACTTGCACCCCTCATCAGTGTGTTTAGGCAATGTGGCCAGGCAGCTGAAGTTGCAAAGGCAAGGAAATGAGCATGCTAGTACATGTATAAATAGTGTTCCAACTTAAAAAAATTAAAACTCCCGCTCATAAAATTTAAGGGACTTAAAAATTTAAAAAATTTAGGGACTTAAAAATTTTAGGGAATTAAAAATTGAGGGACTTAAAAATTGAGGGACTTAAAAATTTTAGGGAATTAAAAATTGAGGGACTTAAAAATTGAGGGACTTAAAAATTTTAGGGACTTAAAAATTTTAGGGACTTAAAAATTTAAAGACTTAAAAATTTTAGGGACTTAAAAATTTAAGATGGATCTCATGCGTCAAGGAAAAGAACAGGGGGCTGAGAGAAATACTACAAAAACTGTAAAACAGAAACATTGTTAGATAGAAAGTAATAGAAAGCTCAAAGCATTGCACAACGTCGGTTGTGACACAAAACGTTTTTGGGGACTTGCACCCCTCATCAGTGTGTTTAGGCAATGTGGCCAGGCAGCTGAAGTTGCAAAGGCAAGGAAATGAGCATGCTAGTACATGTATAAATAGTGTCCCAGCTTAAAAAATTTAAACTCCCGCTCATAAAATTTAAGCTCCCGCTCATAAAATTTAAACTCCCGCTCATAAAATTTAAACTCTCGCTCATAAAATTTAAACTCGTGCTCATAAAATTTTAAATTTTAAAGATTTGATCTCGTGTGTCAAGGAAAAGAACGGGGAGGCTGAGAGAAATACTGCAGAAACTGTAAAACAGAAACACTGGTAAACAGAAAGTAATAGAGAGCTCAAAGCATTGCACAACGTCTGTTGTGACACAAAACGTTTTCGGGGACTTGCACTCCTCATCAATGTGTTTAGGCAATGCGGCTAGGCAGTCGAAGCTGCAAAGGCAAGGGAATGAGCATGCTAGTACATGTATAAATAGTGTCCCAGCTTCAAAAATTTAAACTCCCGCTCATAAAATTTAAGTGGGCCCCATTCGTCAAAGGCGAAATGGGGTTGGGATGATGTATTGACAAAACTATTACAAACAGTATTTCAAAGGTGAACATGAAACATTCAACAAAATGGATCTACAAGGCAGAGCCAAAGGGTGTAGGGGAAAAGGAGAATCCACATGTTTGAATGGTGGACATGAGGGGTCCGACACTAGAGAATGTCATGAACGTAGATGTTCCGCTGGAAACAGCAACGAACAAAGATCTTCAACAGCAATGGAGAAAGGATCTGCAACACTGCCGAAGAAGAAATAGCCAGAGGTTGTGATGAAACTGAAGAAAACATCTTCAGAAGAGACCACAACGAAGAAGACCAACGTCAGCAGGGTGGTTGACAAGATACGGATCAAGAAGAAAAATGCCTTAGTCCGCATAATCCTGCAACGTGATTAGAACCCGTGAAGAACCTGCAAAAGGATTAAAACCTAACAAAAAACAGAAAGGTCTGAAAGTGGTTAGAATCCAAAGAACAGCGAAAGACACTGTGAGGCAAGGCTCTGCAATTCCAAGGTAACGAGGTAGAGAGAAAAACATTAGAAATTTTAAAGATTTGATCTCGTGCGTCAAAGAAAAGAACGGGGAGGCTAAGAGAAATACTGCAGAAACTGTAAAATAGAAACACTATTAAACAGAAAGTAATAGAAAGTTCAAAGCATTGCACAACGTCTGTTGTGACACAAAACGTTTTCAAGGACTTGCACCCCTCATCAGTGTCTTTAGGCAATGCGGCCAGGCAACTGAAGCTGCAAAGGCAAGGGAATGAGCATGCTAGTACATGTATAAATAGTGTCCCAGCTTCAAAAATTTAAACTCCCGCTCATAAAATTTAAGCTCCCGCTCATAAAATTTAAACTCCTGCTCATAAGATTTAAACTCCTGCTCATAAAATTTAAGCTCCCGCTCATAAAATTTAAACTTCCGCTCATAAAATTTAAACTCCTGCTCATAAAATTTAAGCTCCCGCTCATAAAATTTAACTTCCGCTCATAAAATTTAGGGACTTAAAAATTTAAGATGGATCTTATGCATCAAGGAAAAGAACGGGGGGCTAAGAGTAATACTACAGAAACTGTAATAGAAAGCTCAAGCATTGCACAACGCTTGTTGTGACACAAAACGTTTTCGGGGACTTGCACCCCTCATCAGTGTGTTTAGGTAATGCAGCTAGGTAGCCGAAGCTACAAAGGCAAGGGAATGAGCATGCCAGTACATGTATAAATAGTGTCCCAACTTCAAAAATTTAAACTCCCGCTGATAAAATTTAAGCGGGCCCCATTCGTCAAAGGCGAAATGGGGGTGGGACTATGTACTGACAAAACTATTACAAACAGTATTTCAAAGGCGAACATGAAACATTCAACAAAATGGATCTACAAGGCAAAGCTGAAGGCTGTAAGGAAAAAGGAGAACCCTCATGTTTGAATGGTGGACATGAGGGGTCCAACACCAGAGAATGTCATCAACGCAAATGTTCGACTGGAAACAGCAACGAACAAGATCTTCAACAGCAACGGAGAAACGATCTGCAACGCCGCCGGAGAAAAAACAGCCAGAGGTTGCGATGAAACTGAAAAAAACATATTCAAAAGAGACCACAACCAAGAAGACCAATGTCAGCAGGGCGGTTGACAAGACACGGATCAAGAAGAAACATGCCCTAGTCCACATAATCCTGCAACGCGATCAGAACCCGTGAAGAACCTGCAAAAGGATAAAAACCTAACCAAAAACAGAAAGGTTTGAAAGTGGTTAGAATCAAAAGAATAGCGAAAGATGCTGTCAGGTAAGGCTCTGCAATTCCAAGGTAACGAGATAGAGAGAAAAAATTTTAGGGACATAAAAATTTAAGATGGATCTCATGTGTCGAGGGAAAGAACGGGGGGCTGAGAGAAATACTGCAGAAACTGTAATAGAAAGCTCAAGCATTGCACAACGCTTGTTGTGACACAAAACATTTTCGGGGACTTGCACCCCTCATCAGTGTGTTTAGGCAATGCAGCCAGGTAGCCGAAGCTGCAAAGGCAAGGAAATGAGCATGCCAGTACATGTATAAATAGTATCCCAGCTTAAAAAAAATTTAAACTCCCGCTCATAAAATTTAAATTTTAAATTTTAAAGATTTAATCTCGTGCGTCAAGGAAAAGAACGGGGACGCTGAGAGAAATACTGCAGAAACTATAAAACAGAAACACTGTTAAATAGAAAGTAATAGAAAGCTCAAAGCATTGCACAACATCTGTTGTGACACAAAATGTTTTTGAGGACTTGCACCCCTCATCAGTGTGTTTAGACAATGCGGCCAGGTAACTAAAGCTGCAAAGGCAAGGGAATGAGCATGCCAGTACATGTATAAATAGTGTCCCAGCTTCAAAAATTTAAATTCCTGCTCATAAAATTTAAGCAGACCCCATTCGTCAAAGGCGAAATGGGGGTGGGACGATGTACTGACAAAACTATTACAAACAGTATTTCAAAGGCGAAAATGAAACATTCAACAAAACGGATCTACAAGGCAGAGCCGAAGGGTGTAGGGGAAAAGGACAACCCTCATGTTTGAATGGTGGACATGAGGGGTCCAACACCAGAGAATGTCATGAACGCAGATGTTCGGTTGGAAACAGCAACGAACAAAGATCTTCAACAGCAACGGAGAAACGATCTGCAACGTCGCCGAAGAAGAAATAGCTAGAGGTTGTGATGAAACTGAAAAAAAACATCTTCGGAAGAGACCACGACCAAGAAGACCAACACCAGCAAGGTGGTTGACAAGACACAGATCAAGAAGAAACATGGCTTAGTCCGCATAATCCTGCAACGCGATTAGAACCCGTGAAGAACCTGCAAAAGGATTAAAACCTAACTAAAAACAGAAAGGTCTAAAAGTGGTTAGAATCCAAAAAACAATGAAAGAAGCTGTTAGGCAAGGCTCTGCAATTCCAAGGCAACGAGATAGAGAGAAAAACATTAGAAATTTTAAAGATTTGATCTCGTGCGTCAAGGAAAAGAATGGGGAGGTTGAGAGAAATACTGCAGAAACTGTAAAATAGAAACACTGTTAAACAGAAAGTAACAGAAAGCTCAAAGCATTGCACAACGTTTGTTGTGACACAAAACATTTTCAGGGACTTGCACCCCTCATCAGTGTGTTTAGGCAATGTGGCCAGGTAACCAAAGCTGCAAAGGCAAGGGAATGAGCATGCCAGTACATCTATAAATAGTGTCCCAGCTTCAAAAATTTAAACTCCCGCTCATAAAATTTAAACTCCCGCTCATAAAATTTAAACTCCCGCTCATAAAATTTAAACTCCCGCTCATAAAACTTAAACTCCTACTCATAAAATTTAAGTTCCCACTCATAAAATTTAAGCTTTCGTTCATAAAATTTAAACTCCCGCTCATAAAATTTAAGCTCCCGCTCATAAAATTTAAACTCCTGCTCATAAACTTTAAGCTCCGACTCATAAAATTTAAGCTCCTGCTCATAAAATTTAAACTCCCGCTCCCTCTCATAAAATTTAAACTGCCGGTCATAAAATTTAAGCTCCCGCTCATATAATTTAAACTCCCGCTCATAAAATTTAAGCTCCAGCTCATAAAATAAAAGCTCCCGCTCATAAAATTTAAACTCCCGCTCACAAAATTTAATCTCCCACTCCCTCATAAAATTTAAACTCCCGCTCATAAAATTTAGACTTCCGCTCATGAAATTTAAGCTCCTGCTCATAACATTTAAACTCCCGCTCATAAAATTTAAGCTCCCACTCATAAAATTTAAACTCCCACATAAAATTTAAGGGACTTAAAAATTTAGGGGCATAAAAATTTAGGGACTTAAAAATTTAAGGGACTTAAAAATTTAAAAATTTAGGGACTTAAAAATTTAAGATGGATCTCGTGCGTCAAGGAAAAGAACGAGGGGCTGAGAGAAAATACTGCAAAAATTGTAAAACAGAAACACTGTTAGATAGAAAGTAATAGAAAGCTCAAAGCATTGCACAACGTATGTTGTGACACAAAACATTTTCGGGGACTTGCACTCCTCATCAGTGTGTTTAGGCAATGCGGCCAGGCAACCGAAGCTGCAAAGGCAAGGAAATGAGCATGCCAGTACATGTATAAATAGTGTCCCAACTTAAAAAAATTTAAACTCCTGCTCATAAAATTTAAGTGAGCCCCATTCGTCAAAGGCGAAATGGGGGTGGGACAATGTAATGACAAAACTATTACAAAAAGTAGTTCACAGGTGAACATGAAATATTCAACAAAACAGATCTACAAGGCAGAACCGAAGGGTCTAAGGGAAAAGGAGAACCCTCATGTTTGAATGGTGGACATGAGGGGTCCAACACTAGAGAATGTCATGAACGCAGATGTTCGGCTAGAAACAGCAACGAACAAAGATCTTCAACAGCAACGGAGAAAGGATCTGCAATGCCACCGGAGAAGAAACAGCCAGAGGTTGCGATGAAATGGAAGAAAGCATCTTTAGAAGAGACCACAACCAAGAAGACCAACATCAGCAGGGCGGTTGACAAGACATGGATCAAGAAGAAACATGCCTTAGTCCGCATAATCCTGCAACGCGATCAGAACCTGCAAAAGGATTAAAACCTAACCAAAAACAAAAAGGTCTGAAAGTGGTTAGAATCCAAAGAACAGCGAAAGACGCTGTCAGGCAAGGCTCTGCAATTCCAAGGCAACAAGATAGAGAGAAAATAATTTAGGGACTTAAAAATTTAAGATGGATCTCGTGCGTCAAGACAAAGAATGGGGGGCTGAGAGAAATACTGCAGAAACTGTAAAAGAGAAACACTGTTAGACAGAAAGTAATAGAAAGCTCAAAGCATTGCACAACTTTTGTTGTGACACAAAACGTTTTCGGGGACTTGCACCCCTCATCAGTGTGTTTAGGTAATGCGGCCAAGCAGCCGAAGCTGCAAAGGCAAGGAAATGAGCATGCCAGTACATGTATAAATAGTGTCCCAGCTTAAAAAGATTTAAGCTTCCGCTTATAAAATTTAACTCCCGCTCATAAAATTTAAGCTCCCGCTCATAAAATTTAAACTTTCGCTCATAAAATTTAAACTTCCATTCATAAAATTTAAACTCCTGCTCATAAAATTTAAACTCCCGCTCATAAAATTTAAGCTCTTGCTCATAAAATTTAAGCTCCTGCTCATAAAATTTAAGCTCCTGCTCATAAAATTTAAGCTCCCGCTCATAAAATTTAAACTCCCACTCATAAAATTTAAGCTCCCGCTCATAAAATGTAAACTCCCGCTCATAAAATTTAGGGTTTTTAAAATTTTTAAGGGACTTAAAAATTTTAAGTTGGATCTCATGCATCAAGGAAAAGAACGGGGGGTTGAGAGAAATATTGCAGAAACTGTAAATAGAAACACTGTTAGACAGAAAGTAATAGAAAGCTCAAAGCATTGCACAACGTCTGTTGTGACACAAAACATTTTCGAGGACTTTCACCCCTCATCAGTGTGTTTAGGCAATGCGGCCAGGCAGCCGAAGCTGCAAAGGCAAGGGAATGAGCATGCTAGTACATGTATAAATAGTGTCTCAACTTCCAAAATTTTAAACTCCCGCTCATTAAAATTTAAGCGAACCCCATCCGTGAAATGCGAGATGGGGGTGGGACAATGTACTGACAAAACTATTACAGATAGTATTTCAAAGGCGAACATGAAACATTCAACAAATCGGATCTAGATGGCAAAGCTGAAGGGTGAAAAGGGTTTAGGGGAACCCTCATGTTTGAATGGTGGACATGAGGGGTCCAACACCAAATCTTCAACAGCAACGGAGCGACAAGCTACAACGACGCCGGAGAAGAAACAGCCAGAGGTTGTGAAGAAGTTGAAGAAAACAATGTCAGAAGAAACCACAACTAAGAGAACCAACGTCAGTAGGGCGGTTGTCAAAACACGGATCAAGAAGAAACATGTTGTGGTCCGCATAATCCTGCAACGCGATCAAAACCCATGAAGAACCTGCACAAGGATTAAAACCTAACAAAAAAGAGAAAGGTCTGAAAATGGTTAGAATCCAAACGACAGTGAAAGACGCTGTCAAGCAAGGCTCTGCAATTCCAAGGCAATGAGATAGAGAGAAAACATTTTAGGGTTTTTAAAATTTTTAAGGGACTTAAAAATTTTGATTTGGATCTCGTGCGTCAAGGAAAAGAACGGGGGCCTAAGAGAAATACTGCATAAACTGTAAACAGAAACACTGTTAGACAGAAAGTAATAGAAAACTCAAAGCATTGCACAACGTCTATTATAACACAAAACGTTTTCGGGGACTTTCACCCCTCATCAGTGTGTTTAGGCAATGCAGCTAGGCAACCGAAGCTGCAAAGGCAAGGGAATGAGCATGCTAGTACATGTATAAATAGTGTCTCAACTTCCAAAATTTTAAACTCCCGCTCATTAAAATTTAAGCGAACCCCATCTATCAAAAGGGAGATGGGGGTGGGACAATGTACTGATAAAACAATTACAGACAATATTTCAAAGGCGAACATGAAACATTCAACAGATTGGATCTAGATGGTAGAGCCGAAGGGTGAAAAGGGTTTAGGGTGAAAGGGGTTTAGAGTTTATGGGAACCCTCATGTTTGAATGGTGGACATGAGGAGTCTGACACCAAAGAATGTTATGCACGCAGAAGTCCCGCTGAAAAATAGCAATGAACCAAATCTTCAACAGCAATGGAGCGAAGAGCTACAACGACACCGGAGAAGAAACAACCAGAGGTTGTGAAGAAGTTAAAGAAGAAACCAACGTCAGAAGAAACCACAACTAAGAGGACCAACGTCAGTAGGGTAGTTGTCAAAACACAGATTCAGAAGAAACATGTTGTGGTTCGCATAATCCTGCAACGCGATTAGAACCCATGAAGAACCTGCACAAGGATTAAAACCTAACCAAAAATAGAAAGGTCTGAAAATGGTTAGAATCCAAACAATAGTGAAAGATGTTGTCAAGAAAGGCTCTGCAATTCCAAGGCAACGAGATAGAGAGAAAACATTTTAGGGTTTTTAAAATTTTTAAGGGACTTAAAAATTTTAAGTTGGATCTCGTGCGTTAAGGAAAAGAATGGGGGGCTGAGAGAAATACTACAGAAACTGTACATAGAAACACTGTTAGACAGAAAGTAACAGAAAGCTCAAAGCATTACACAACGTCTATTGTAACACAAAACATTTTCGGGGACTTTCACCCCTCATCAGTGTGTTTAGGCAATGCGGCCAGGCAACTGAAGCTGCAAAGGCAAGGGAATGAGCATGCCAGTACATGTATAAATAGTGTCTCAACATCCAAATTTTAAACTCCCGCTCATTAAAATTTAAGTGAACCCCATTCGTCAAAAGCGAGATGGGGGTGGGACAATGTACTAACAAAACTATTATAGACAGTATTTCAAAGGCGAACATGAAACATTCAACAAATCAGATCTAGATGGCAGAGCCGAAGGGTGAAAAGGGTTTAGGGAACTTAAAAATTTAAGATGGATCTCGTGTGTCAAGGAAAAGAACGGGGGGCTGAGAAAAATACTGCAGAAACTATAAAACAAAAACACTGTTAGACAGAAAGTAATAGAAAGCTCAAGCATTGCACAATGCTTGTTGTGACACAAAACATTTTCGGGGACTTGCAGCCCTCATCAGTGTGTTTAGGCAATGCGGCCAGGCAGTCGAAGCTGCAAAGGCAAGGAAATGAGCATGCCAGTACATGTATAAATAGTGTCCCAGCTTAAAAAATTTAAACTCTCGCTCATAAAATTTAAGCGAGCCCCATTCGTCAAAGGCAAAATGGGGGTGGGACGATGTACTGACAAAACTATTACAAACAGTATTTCACAGGCGAACATGAAACATTCAACAAAATGGATCTACAAGGCAGAGCCGAAGGGTGTAAGGGAAAAGGAGAACCCTCATGTTTGAATGGTGGACATGAGGGGTCCAACACCAGAGAATGTCATGAACACAAATGTTCAGCTGGAAACAACAACGAACAAAGATCTTCAACAGCAATGGAGAAATGATCTGCAACGCCACTGGAGAAGAAACAGCCAGAGGTTGTGATGAAACTGAAGAAAACATCTTCAGAAGAAACCACAACCAAGAAGACCAAAGTCAGCAGGGCGGTTGACAAGACACGGATCAAGAAGAAACATGCCTTAGTCCGCATAATCCTGCAACGTGATCAGAACCCGTGACGAACCTGCAAAAGGATAAAAACCTAACCAAAAATAGAAACATCTGAAAGTGGTTAGAATCCAAAGAACAGCGAAAGACACTGTCAGGCAAGGCTCTGCAATTCCAAGGCAACAAGATAGAGAGAAAAAAATTTTAGGAACTTAAAAATTTAAGATGGATCTCGTGCGTCAAGGAAAGGAACGGGGGGCTGAGAGAAATACTGTAGAAATTGTAAAATAGAAACACTATTAGACAGAAAGTAATAGAAAGCTTAAGCATTGCACAACGCTTGTTGTGACACCAAATGTTTTCGGGGACTTACACCCCTCACCAGTGTGTTTAGGTAATGCGACCAAGCAGCCAAAGCTGCAAAGGCAAGGGAATGAGCATGCTAGTACATATATAAATAGTGTCATAGCTTAAAAAATTTAAACTCCCGCTCATAAAATTTAAACTCCCGCTCATAAAAGTTAACCTCCCGCTCATAAAATTTAAGCTCCCGCTCATAAAATTTAAACTTCCACTCATAAAATTTAAACTCCCGCTCATAAAATTTAGGAACTTAAAAATTTAAGATGGATCTCATGCGTCAAGGAAAAGAACGGGGGGCTGAGAGAAATATTGCAGAAACTGTAAAACAGAAACACTGTTAGACAGAAACTAATAGAAAGCTCAGGCATTGCACAATACTTGTTGTGACACAAAACATTTTCGAGGACTTGCACCCGTCATCAGTGTGTTTAGGCAATGCGGCGAGGCAGCCGAAGCTACAAAGGCAAGGAAATGAGCATGCCAATACATGTATAAATAGTGTCCCAGCTTAAGAAATTTAAACTCCCGATCATAAAATTTAAGCGGGCCCCATTTTTCAAAGGTGAAATGGGGGTGGGACAATGTACTGACAAAACTATTATAAACAGTATTTCACAGGCGAACATGAAACATTCAACAAAACGGATCTACAAGGCAGAGCCAAAGGGTGTAAGGGAAAAGGAAAACCCTCATGTTTGAATGGTGGACATGAGGGGTCTAACACCAGAGAATGTCATCAACGCAAATGTTCGGCTGGAAATAGCAACGAATAAAGATCTTCAACAGCAACGGAGAAAGGATCTGCAACACCGCCGGAGAAGAAACAACCAAAGGTTGTGATGAAACTGAAGAAAACATCTTCAGAATAGACCACAACCAAGAAGACCAATGTCAGCAGGGCGGTTGACAAGACACGGATCAAGAAGAAACATGCCTTAGTCTGCATAATCCTGCAACGCAATTAGAACCCGTGACGAACCTGCAAAAGGATAAAAACCTAACCAAAAATAGAAACATCTGAAAGTGGTTACAATCCAAAGAATAGCAAAAGACGCTGTCAGGCAAGGCTCTTCAATTCCAAGGCAACGAGATAAACAAAACAAATTTTTTGGAACTTAAAAATTTAAGATGGATCTCGTGCGTCAAGGAAAAGAACGGGGGGCTAAGAGAAATACTGCAGAAATTGTAAAATAAAAACACTATTAGCTAGAAAGTAATAGAAAGCTCAAGCATTACACAACGCTTGTTGTGACACAAAATGTTTTTGGGAACTTGCACCCCTCACCAGTGTGTTTAGGAAATGCAGCCAGGCAGCTGAAGCTACAAAGGCAAGGAAATGAGCATGCCAGTACATGTATTCCCAGCTTAAAAAATTTAAACTCCCGCTCATAAAATTTAAGGGACTTAAAAATTTTAAAAATTTTTTTTAAGGGACTTAAAAATTTTAAGTTGGATCTCATGCATCAAGGAAAAGAACAGGGGGCTGAGAGTAATACTGTAGAAACTGTAAACAGAAACACTGTTAGACAGAAAGTAATAAAAAGCTCAAAGCATTGCACAACGTCTGTTGTGACACAAAATGTTTTCAGGGACTTGCACCCCTCATCAGTGTGTTTAGGCAATGCGGCCAGGCAGCTGAAGCTGCGAAGGTAAGGAAATGAGCATGCCAGTACATGTATAAATAGTGTCCCAACTTAAGAAAATTTAAACTCCCTCTCATAAAATTTAAGCGGGCCCCATTTGTCAAAGGCAAAATGGGGGTGGGACGATGTACTGACAAAACTATTACAAGTAGTATTTCATAGGCGAACATGAAACATTCAACAAATCGGATCTACAAGGTAGAGCCGAAGGGTGTATAAGGGAACCCTCATGTTTGTATGGTGGACATGAGGGGTCTGACAGCAGAGAGTGTCATGAATGCAGATGCCCGACTAGAAACAACAACGAACAAAGATCTTCAACAGTAACAGAGAGAGGATCTACAACGTCGCTAGACAAGAAACAACCAGAGGTTGTGGGGAAGCTGAAGAAAACAGCTTTAGAAGAAACCACAATGAAGAGGACCAACGTCAGCAGGGTGGTTGTCAAAACACGGATCAAGAAGAAACATGTTATGGTCTGCAAAATCCTGCAACGCGATCAGAACCCATGAAGGACTTGCACAAGGATTAAAACCTAACCAAAAATAGAAAGGTCTGAAAATTGTTAAAATCCAAAGGACAGTGAAAGACATTGTCAAGCAAGGCTCTGCAATTCCAAGGCAACGAGATAGAGAGAAAAAATTTCAGTGTTTTTAAAATTTTTAAGGGACTTAAAAATTTTAAGTTGGATCTCTTGCATCAAGGAAAAGAATGGGGGTCTAAGAGAAATACTGCAGAAACTGTAAACAGAAACACTATTAGACAGAAAGTAATAGAGAGCTCAAAGCATTGCACAACATCTATTGTGACACAAAACGTTTTCAGGGACTTGCACCCCTCATCAGTGTGTTTAGGCAATGCGGCCAGGCAGCCTAAGCTGCAAAGGCAAGGAAATGAGCATACCAGTACATGTATAAATAGTGTCCTAGCTTAAAAAAATTTAAACTCCCGCTCATAAAATTTAAGCGTTTTTAAAATTTTTAAGGGACTTAAAAATTTTAAGTTGGATCTTGTGCGTCAAGGAAAAGAATGGGGGGCTGAGAGAAATACTATAGAAACTGTAAACAGAAACACTGTTAGACAGAAAGTAATAGAAAGCTCAAAGCATTGCACAACGTCTGTTGTGACACAAAACGTTTTCGGGGACTTGCACCCCTCATCAGTGTGTTTGGGTAATGCGGTCGGGCAGCCGAAGCTGCAAAGGTAAGGAAATGAGCATGCCAGTACATGTATAAATAGTGTCCTAGCTTAAAAAAATTTAAACTCCCTCTCATAAAATTTAAGCGGGCCCCATTTGTCAAAGGCAAAATGGGGATGGGACAATGTACTGACAAAACTTATGGTAAAGTCAGTTTTGTCATAGTTTTTACTAGTAGTTTTTCTAAGTACACCATGAGTTATGAACTTATGGTTATCTAGCATGGGTCATGGTCAAGTAACGCTCTCCTAAATTTTCTATTTTTAATCCTATGTTACCATTGAAGGTTATTTTAACATGTGTTTCCATCTTTTAAACCTCATTGAACGTCATTGGATTGGTCTGATACTTATTGATTCATTCAATTTGACATTAGAGTTTATTGTTGGGTTCATATTAGAGTTTTCAATTATTTGGACTTATTGGTCTATTTAATTCTCATTCGACTATCAATGTTTGATTTGTACATGCTTAGATGCTTAAATGTGTATTTTTTGTCTTGAGTTAGCATTAAGTTGTATGATTAGTTAAAGATGAACTTCTTGGAAATGTTTAATATTTGAACCTCACTAGGATGCATCTGTTTAGCTCTTACTATAGGCCTCAACCTATAGGAGATGGAGATCCATGACTCATTGATTCTTTGTTCAATACTTCTAGAACATTAGAGATGAGTCTTAGATGATACCTCTAACACTAGTAGTTTTATTTGAGACTAATAAGTAAATTCATACACATGTTAGTTTGGTGTTTAATTTATTTGAAAAGTATTCATGACAACAATTCACACATTTGAAGCTAAGTGTGGTGCATGTTAGCCTCCTTTGTATGTTGATAGGTTAGAGAGGAAATTTTGGTTCAGTTAAATATTCATTTAATATCCAAATCTATGCATGATGTATGATTTGAGATGTTGATATATTTGTGCTCTACTGGCATGTGTTGCAAGCTAGCATGCCTTCACCTACCCATCATTATAATTTACTCTTAAATCAACCAAAATAGGTGCCAAGGTTTCTCACTTAATTTGTATTGACTCCTCCTTTTATTTTTAGGTCTTCATGGCTAGGTGGATCAAGAAACTCTCTTGATGTTTATTGATGATTTTAGATATTATGCATGTTTACTTTCTATTTTTAGACTATTATCTCTATTGCATGTTATGAATTGTTTTTGCATGTGCTAGTTTACTTACTTATTATGCATCATGTATTTGGATCATGGATATTTTTGTGGATTACCAAACATATTAATACTATTGAATATTTATGGCTATTCATTATTTTCATGCTCATATGTTCTATTGTTAATTTTAATTACTTGTAGTTTTAGTTGTTATTCTATTGCATCATCTAGTTTATCATACAATCTTATACTACTAATATATTTTCTTTTCTATTTATCATGGTATCATCATATTTCCATTTTTCTTCCTTATTGCTACATTAGTTTGCTTAATTCTTATTTATCTCTTAGCATGACCAATCATTCATTAGTAACTCTATACTCAACATAATGCTTTCTAATCTAAGGCTAGGAAGAAGGATATTAAAAGCTAGTATCAATTCATGTTCTTCTGTTTGTGGCTAGATGTGGACATGGTTATGGTATGAGGATGAAAGTAAATAATCCTAAAGTAGAGACTGTTACTCCCATTACTCCTACTTCTACCATAAATGATGAGATCAATAAATTCAACATTAATCACTATCTATTTCACTTTATTCATAAGCATAAAGAGTAGAACTCAAACATGCTATCAACACTCATTGGTTCATAAAGTTGTGTTGGTGGCAAAAATCCAATGGAACCTAAACTTATGGAGTAATTTTGTAAGCTATACCTATCTTGCAAGATGATAAGGATCCTACTACTTCCACTGAGTGATTGGAGGAGATCATGAAGATCTTAAAGTTGATGGATTGTACTCATGCTCAACAAACTCAATTAGCAACCTACTAGTTTAAAGGTTCTACTAGTCATTAGTGCGCTACTCAAAAGAAGACATTTTATTGGGAAGAATATGATTTTTATTGGATTTATTTCTTACTCTCTTATAATGAGAATTATATTCCTTTAGAGTATGTAAAGACTAAAGTAGATTAGTTCTATCATCTCTACCAAGTGAGTTGAAGCATGTCTAAGTATCACATACATTTTGATGAAAAGGCTAGAATAAACAATTTCATCCAAAGTATTCATGTGTCCATTAAGGATCACTTTCCCTTCATCTTTAGACTTATGAGGATGCATGTGTTTGTATGGTGGACTCAGAGCATAGTTAGTTAGTAGAGATGATGCTTCTTGATCATTCTTATAAGAGGGGCTAGACCTATTTTAGGAAGTTTAGTGAATCCATCCAAGCTCAAGGTTTTAGATCTTGTAGACAATAGTAGTAGTAGTAATCTTCAAATGGTGGGGACACTTTTGGATCCATTACTTGTCATGTTTTCAAGATTGCTAGAAATTCCAAAGTAATTGCCCCAACTATTATAATTGTGATCGACCAGCTCACAAGATTTTCAACTATCTGAAGCATTCAAGAAATGATGGTTCAAATTAGGGTAATAGACTAGTAAGAGATCATATTGATATTAGGATGCATGGATGTATTTATACTTTGACTGACCAACCACTTAATACTCAATCTAATACTATGATGGAGACTATAAGTATGTTTTTAGATTTTGCAATTTGATTCTCTTTGATTCCTATGTATGTCATTCTTTTTTTGATCCACAAGTGGTTAGATGTTTAGATTTAGAGAGTTAGTTTCTTATTCAAGGGCTGGTCAGTAGTACTGTTAGTGATAGCATGCTCACTGTGGATAAAGTCTATAGAACTCTATCTTTGGTAATTCAAGATGTTTCTTAGCTTTGTAATATCCACATCATGAGTCTCTAGGAAAATATGACATCATCTTGGGAATGGGTTGGTTATCTCACTTTTATGAAAGCTTATATTGTTACTACAAGAAACTTTCCTTGATGGTGAATGATGATGTTTAGGTGATCGTGCATACTAGGCTACATAATATTGAATCGAATCTTGTTTCTTTGAAATATTTTCATCTCTTGTTATAGAAGGGTTATTTCTAATTTATAGGTTCTATTAGTAAGCCTTCTTCTTAACAAGGGATTAATCAAATTCTTATAGTTTGTGAGTTCCCTAATGTCTTCTATTTTGAGTTGCTTGGTTTTCCTTGAAGGCATAATGTTGAGTTTAAGATTGCTCTCAAAACTAGTGTTAAACCTATTTCTAAAGTTTCATATAGGATGTCATTTATTGAGTTGGCTGAACTAAAGATTCAACTTTAAAAGCTACTTGATAAATATTTGATTCATCCAAGTATATCTCCTTGGGGTGCTTCTATTTTCTTTTACAAACAAGGATGATAACATGAGATTTTGCATCAATTATTAATAGTTCAATTTGGTGATAATGAAGAATAAGTATTCTTTCATTTACATAGGTGATTTGTTTAATTAATTAAGAGAAGCTTAAGTGTTCTCAAATATGGATCTAAAGTCTAGGTACCATTATGTTTGCGTCAAGGAGGAGGATGTTCCCAAGATAGCCTCAAGACTCAGTATGGATATTTTGAGTTTATGGTCTTTCCACTCAAACTTACTAATGCTCCTACTATGTTTATTCATCTCATGAATAGTGTGATGAGATCTTACCTAGCATATTTCATCATTATGTTAATCAATGAAATTTTGGTGTACTCATCATTGAAGGATCTACATGAGTAGCATTTGAAAATAGTTTTATGAATAATTAGGGATAATCAATTATTCATTGAACTCTAGATGTATTTGTTTTGGCATTGAAAGATTCAGTTCTTGGATTATGTTTTAGAGGTTGGTATAGGAATGGATAAGATATCAAGTATTTTGAATTGGCCTATCCCTAAGGATATTAGAGAGATTTGTAGTTTCCTTGATTTAACAAATTACTGTAGGAGATTCATCGAGAACTTTTCTTACATGACTTCATCTCTCATGAAGAAATTATAGAAGGATGTTAGGTTCTCATGGGATCCGCAATGTCAAACTACTTTTGATGATCTTAAAAGTATGCTAATTTTAACTCCTATTATAATCTCACCTGTGCTAGGTAGATTTCACGATGTTTGTACCTATGTGTTAGGTAAAGGTTATGGGTGTGTTCTCATGTAAGAGGATAAGTGGTAGCATATGCTTCAAGGCAACTAAAGTCTCATGAGATGCATTATCCTACCCATGACCTTGAGTTAAGATCAGTGATATTTACCTTGAAGGTTTGAAGGTACTATTTTTCTAGTGAGCGGTTGATAATTTGGACTAATCATAAAGGACTATAGTACTTGATGAATAAGCTATAGCTGAATCTACATTAGAGGAGGTAGACTAAATTGTTAGCTAATTTTGACTTTACTATATAGTATTGGATAGAAAAAATTAACATTGTTAAGGATGCCTTGAATCATGTAAGCAATAACCTTTATAATTTAGTGATTTATCTAGACATGCTAGATGAGATTTGTATAGAGTAGTAGCAAGATCCTTGGTGCAAGTAGCTTAGTTAGTCTAATGGTCAATCATTTGTGATAGATTCAATTAGGTTGCTTCATTATAAGGATTGGATATATGTGTTTGATTCCTTGCAACATGGTCTATTAGAGAAAGCTTATCTCAATAGGTTTCACATTCATCATAGTAGCGATAAGATGCATTAAATGTTAAAGAGGTTGTACTAGTGATAAGGCATAAAAAAGTATGTTGGAGAATTTGGGAAAAAAGTGCTTAATTTTCCAATAGACTAAGCTTAAGTACAAGTTATTAGGTGGCTAGTAATACCCTCACACTATTTCATAGTGGAAGTGAGAGATGATCAATATGAATTTCATTATCATTTTATCTTATACTATGGATGGAAAGAATGTCATCTTCAATGTTATTAACTTGTTAACCAAGTTAGCTCATTTTCGTGCTACAAATATGATAGTTAATGTAGAGAATGTTATGTAGTTTTTCCTCTTTGTGATGGTACAATTGAATGACATTCTTATTAAAATTATCTCTAAGCATGCAAAAGAAGGCTGAAGAATTTGAAAGAAAGTGCTTAATTTACTAGTAGATTGGGCTTGAGTGCAAATGAATAACTAGCTACTTATACCCTCATAATATTCCACAATGGAAGTGGAATATGATTAGTATGAATTTTATTACTAATTTATCTTGCATTATGAGTGGAAAAGATGTCATCTTTAATGTTATTAACTTGTAAACCAAGTTAGCATATTGTCTTACTACAAAGATGATAATTAATGTAGAGAATGTTACACAGTTGTTCATCTTTGTGATTATACAACTGCATGACATTTCTATTAAAACTATCTCTAATCATGATGCCAAATTTACCTCTCAATTTTGGCAAACATTCAAGGACATCTTTGGTAATAGGTTGAATTTAAGATTAGTGTACCATCCACAAACATATTGGAAAGTTGAGAGAAACAACCAAGTTTTTAAAAACATGCTTCAATCTAATGCCTTATAGTTTTTGAATAGTTGAAATACTTTATTGTTTTTAGTTGAATTTTCCTATGACAAAAGATACCAAGTAAGTTTGATAACAATACCATATGAACTTCTTTATAGTAGACCTTGTAGGAATCCTTTGCATTGGGGTGTGATCAATAAATAAATAATGGATTAGTTTGGATATAGTTTTGTGCATGACATGGCATATTAAGGATATTCATAAGTAGTTCAAAGTAGCTTAAGATAGTTAGTCTAGCAGCATGAATCATAGGAGGTAATCTCTCGAATTTGTAGTCAATGATAAGATATTCATTCATGTCTCTGTACTAAAGGGCTTGATGCATTTTGAGTGGAAAGCCAAGCTTACATCTTAATACATTAGACTATCTGAAATTCTTCCATGCATAGAAGAGGTGGTGTATCATGTGAGTTTGCCTCCATAACTTTCAAGCACACATGATGTCTTTCATTTTATCAATTGGATCAAAGTATAGCTTTAAGCTAATGCTTGGTATATGGCATGTCTTATTGGGATCATGGATCAGATGGAGTGGTAGTTGCACAAATTTTTTCTAATGATCAAATTCTTCTAGATTCATCATGATTCTTAAGAATTGACTTGGATCTTCATCCAATGCCACTTTTGAATACTAGACTTTCTCCATCTAGGATGTAGAACTCAACTACTTCACCTAGCAAAACAATGCTTATAGTGCTTTCATACAACTTTGTTTTATATGAGTTTGATAAATAGTCATCCCATATTGTAATTGTGAACCCTAAACCTACAATCCCACGAGTCATGGTGAAGTTGTGATTAAGTATTCCTTGTTAATTTTTCTATTTCAAGCCTCTTGAGTGGTTTCTATTTAACAATGGTTCATGGTCTATATGTGGTCTCTAACCACAATTCATGGTCAATTTATGATTAAGTTAATTTTGCTATAGTTCCTACTAGTATTTTTTTTTTTTTGAAAAAACCACAAGTTGTGGTTAGCCACCATGAGTTGTGGTTAAGTTTGAATCTTCTAAATTTTTTAGTTAACATGCTTTGATATCTTTTAAACATTGTTGGATTGGTTTGATACTTATTGATTTGTTTAATTTAATATTGAAGTTTCTTGTTGGTTCATATTGGACTTTTTAGTTGTTTAGACTTGATGACCTACTAATGTTTGGTCTATACATGTTTGGATGCTCAAATATTTATTTTTTATTAGAAGCTGGCACCAAGTTATGTGGCCAATTAGAGATGAGCTCCATAGAGATATTTGATATTTGACCATCACTAAGATGCATTAGTGTAGCTCTTAATGTAGGCTCAATTTTATAGGAGAGGATGATTCATGGCTCATTGGCCCTTTGTTTGATGCCTTTAGAATATTTGAGGTGAGACCTAAGTGGCACCTCTAGCATTAATAGTTTGGTTTGAGACTAATAAATAAATCCATGTGCATGGTAGTTTAGCCTTTGGTTTGTTTATTTATTTATTTATTTTTGGAAAGTACTCATGATAATTTGGTTGATGGACTAATGTGGATAATTTGGTTTATTTAAATATTCATTTGATGCTTAGATTTATGCATGATGTATGATTTATAATGTTTGGTATGTTTATGCTCTACTAACACATGTTGTAAGCCAACATGCCTTCACCTAGCCATCATGAAACTTGCCCTTGAATCAACTAGAGGAGGTGCCAAACTTTCTCACTCAATTTATACTAACTCCTTCTTTTATTTTTAGGTCATTAAGGCTAGTTGAAGTAAGAATATCTATTGATGTTTGTTATCTCTTTTGCATGCTATGATATTTCTGGTCATGTACTAGTTTATTCTCTTATCATGCATTATGTATTTAGATCATGCCTATTTTTATGTACTCCTAAACATATTAATATTGTTGGATATTTATAGCTATTGATTATTTTCCAACTCATAAGCTCTATTGTCAATTTTAGTTATTTTTATTTCTAGTTATTATGTTGCATCATCTAGTTATTGTATAATCTTCTAATAATAATGTTTTTCCTTTTCTTTTAGTCATAGTATCACTATATTTCTCTTTTGCTTTCTTATCATTGCATTATTCCATTCCATTCCTAATTATCCCTCACCAGTACGAATTGTTTGTTAAGGATTCTATACCCAGCATAATGCTTTTTAACTTAATGCTACAAAGAGGGATGTTATATGGACCCTCTAAAAATATTAATAAAATTCTCCTTTTCTTTTTTCTTACTTTGAATCTTATGCACTCTATTAAAAACTACATTCAATTTTAAACCTATATGCATAAATTTGAAAAAATATGTCATAATCACAATGGAAGAACCTAAGATTTATTAATGTCATAATTTGAATATTTCAAATTTCTTTATTACATTGAGTCTTTACTTATTTCCTTCCTTTTTGTAAGGGCTAAAAATAACTATATACACATGTAACACACTAGGTATCCATCATCTTTATAATCTCATTTGTACTTTAAGCCAATGTTTTGTTTTTCTCTAGAATGCAATGCTTCTACTTTTTAATTTGATAATGAATAAACTACAAGTTTATATATATGATAACCCCTCAACTTGGATCCTACACTATTGTCCTATGTTTTGTATGTGTGGTAAGATTCAATTGATATTCATGAGGGCACATAGTTAGTTATATTATTTTAATGATATATTTGTTGAGATCCCTTGATATTATGTATATGATTATGATTTTTGATAATTATGCATGCTATTCATATTGGGTATGTAGTATGTTATTTATCACTAGTAGAAAGTAAGGGTTATGGGGGAAGATTGAGCATCAAGCAAGGATTATCTCAAATTATGTGTCTTTATACAAATATATGATTATGATATCAATAATGTTTAATAGGCTATGTTATGTGATTATGAGTCAGTGTTATTTGGTCAATCATATTATGATGATACAATGCTTAGCATGTAACCCATGTCCAAGTTGTATTGCTAGTCAATTTGGGATATGATGCCCATTTGGTTTTATGGTTATGATGTAGATGAGTTATGACTCTTATAAAAGTGATTGGTATTTTTGAGTGGGAGTCTTGTGAGTGAGTTAAAGCATGAGTCCTGTGACATAAGTTGGAATGATGAAATAGAGGAAAATCTTGATAAATAAAAGCCATAATAAAGTAATTTTTTCTATGTTTATATAGTAAAAAATATATTATTTTTTATTTCTTCCCTTTCCAATTGAGTTTGTGCATCCCTAGTTTCTGGTTTCTTTTCCTTCTTCAATCTTCCTCAATTATAAGTCAATTTCCATGATTTCCAAGACGTTAGGAAGCCAGTGTAAGATAGGTTATAGTTTGGGAGCTTTGGTTCAAATTCTGGAGAATCTAGAACATCATTAGGAATGCTTTAGTACCTTAGGTTCTAGTATCCAAGGTTCACTAGTTCTCAAGTTTCATGTGGATGAATTTACCTATTTCTTCCTTTATATGTTGGATTCATGTTCATGATCATGGGCTATTTGGTGAGATGGATAGGTGTCAAATTATGCTCTTAAGTTTCTATGATGTAGAGATTTTGTGCATTTGTATTATATTTATAGTAATTATGGATGTCACAGTGTGATGAGTGGTAATTTTGGAATTTGAAATTGAAAGAGAAACTTTAGGGATAACGAAGATTCCATTATGGGTTCTAGGGCTTAAAAAGTAAAGTTTATGGAGGATGGTGTGTTGATAAAGGAACCAAAAATTTTATTATTTGATGTTTGGTTATTTGATCTATTACATTCTTCTCCTATTTCATCATTACTATCACAATTGTGAATATAAGATAGGTCATGACCTAGTCGTAAGTTGGTTACATTAGGATTCATAGTGGATCATGAGTTGCAATAGGATCACATGACATTGTTTTGGCATTAGCGTAAGTTGCAATGGCTTCATGGCCAAGTTGCAATTAGGACTACAAGGTAGTTAAACCTACAGAGAGATCATGGTCTAAGACAAAGAAAGGAACACAAGCAAGACATGAGTCACAATCCAAGTTGTGGGCAATAGTTATTGGGTAATGTATATGTGTAAGTCGAAATCATGTTTTGCACTCAATTGAAGTAAGTTTGGGGATACCGTGATGATTAATAATGGTATATATGTAATGTTGAATGTAGTCATTATTGATTTTTTAGATGTAAGAAGATTTGAAAGAATTTTTGTAGTATAGTATATTAAATGATGTGAACGACCTTATTGAGAAAAACTAAATTTTTTCTATTTTGTAGTTGTGATATTTTTTAGATTCTGACATGTTTTGAACCAATCTAAATATTTTTGGAAAGATTATTCTTCAATATATAAGCTTGTAAAATTTTAAAGCAATTATAATTTATTTGATAATTCTAATCTATCCCAAAAAAGAATTCTTAAATAAAACTATTTAGTGTTTAAAATAGAATTGGTGATATGTAGGATAGATATCTTTGCGATTTGAGAGAGTTATAAAGTGAGTAAATACTTGATACAAATCTCTTTCAAAAATCTACTTACTTGTAAAATTTGAAATTGATTTAAGTTGATTTGATAGTTGAAATCTATTACACAATAGTGGTCCCAAATGTGATTGTTTAACTTCTTGGATTAATGAATTGATGATGGATGATGAAAGTTATTAGAGTGGGAAATTTCATAACATAATCTATGTTAATGTTGTAGCATCAAATTGCCTCAACAATATCAATTTTCATCTCTTACAAACATGATTTGTCCATGTATTTATAGCCAAATAATGGGGCCATGATAGAATATAATGAGATAAGCCTATTTTATGGAAAATCTGTCTGGAAATTCAAGAGACATGAGAGACTAGGGTTATTCTCTAATTACGCTTGCCAATCAATTTTTAAATAAAACTAAAAATAATAGAGTTTCCTATGTTATCTTATGTGGCATAATAATTCAAATATAAATTACATGGCTTTGGTCCCTATTTTACCAAAAAGCTATTATGGTTTCACTTGATCTTTGTCTTCTCTTAAGATTTCAGCTTTGACTATGTGCTTTTACTATATTTTCATATGTAGATATAGCCTTGTCTTACCTAGAATTTAGGCTTGTTAATTTTTTTCTTTTGTCGTGATTCTAAATCACAACTTAGGCATTTAGAATGAATGGAGTAAGAATTTCCAAAGTGCTTACTAGAACAAATAGTAATATATATGTGAGCAAATGGTTGAAGACTTTTTTTTTATTAAGATTAGTCATTAATCAATTATGATGTATTATTCTCGAAAGCCAATGTCATGTGTATGCATGATAGTGGAGCTAACATGAGGGTGAAGATTGGTTGGTGATGAGCTACCTTGGAGGAGTTGGATTAACCCCACTATGATACATCATCAAGGCTCTTTTCTCAATCCTCATACTAAGAGTGGAAAAGTATAAGCATGACCTATGACTATACAAGATCTTAGGGCATATGGATATGCAAGAGTCTATCCTCCAAAAGATTGGCAACCTAGGGCTATAAATGATGCAACAAATACTAGCACTATTAGTGATAAATATAATGGAAAATGAATAGAAGACCTTTAGGTACTAATTGTATTATGAATATTCATGTCAACAATATCATGCTATAGATTGAGTGGGGATGTATCCACTATTACAAAGACTATGTGTTGTGTGCATGCTAATGGATCTTGATCCTTTAGGATACTAGTTGCTAGAAAATGTATTGTGTATGCATGATTATTGTGCTTTACATTATGGATGTAATTCCTTGGTGCACTACCTTTTGGGGAGACATGTTATGTGTTTGCTATGTTATGCATTGTAGTTTGGTGCTCCCTTGAATCATTGATTACTAGGGATATATGATTCTATCTATGGCATTGGTTACATACTTTCGTTATGAGATAGAGTTCTGGTTATGCATGCTTGTAGATATGTTCTGTGATTGGTTACGTGATGCCAAGATTATGTGATGCTCTTCTGATGAGCTATGTATGATATTGGATAGTTATGATAGCATGGATGTGGTTATGATTGTGCGATGTGATGTGATATGATTTTATGATTTTTATGGCTTAATATATACTTACCTTGTTATAGGTTACTCAACCTACCTACACCTCTCCTCTAGCACAATATCAAACTTCCCATTTGCAGGAGATGTGTAAAGGCTTCCACTCAATCTTATATTAACCCCTTTTGTATGCAAGCGATGGAGTTGGAAGCCAAGCGTGAGGGAGGTGATGCAGTCCTTTGTTTTATGTTCATGTCTATGTTGTTATATGTTTTTATGATGGGGATGGATGTTTGTGATATGGGTGTTGGTATGGATAGCCCATGAACTATGGATTACTAGTATAGTATATATATGATGTACATAGTAACATGATATGTACCAAACATATTAACTAATATGTTGTAGTATTTTGGACTAGACGTATGTATGGCTTACTAGGCTTATGTGTATTGGGGAGTTTGAATCCAAAATAATGGAAAACATTGGTATATCTGAAAATATATAGTCCACATAGAACTTTATAGCTCAACATTGCTTACCAGAATCAAACCCATGACTTAGAGTTTCCAAATCAAGATTCTTACCACTAGGGTAATACCTCATTTTTAGGATCAAGTATATCATGTATCATTAGCTTATTATTAAGATTTTCATGGAGGGAGTTATGTTTATCAATCTACTTGTATGTGATATGTTATTATTATCATTAATTCACTAGTACTCTACCTATTCCTAAGATAAGGTTGGGTTGGATATATTCTGGTCCCTTTTTCCCTTAAAATGTTTATTATGTTACCATCCTCTATCATGTAATCTAATAGAGTTTCCTTAGTCTTGTTTGAAAGAGCAAAATCTACTACATGTTTTTTATCTAGTTTTTAGTTTACCATTGAATCACATCCAAAAGGATATTTTAAAATTCTATGTTAATAAATTACTAATTCATTTATTTTAATTTTTAAATTATATTTAAAATTTTTGATACATTATTAAAGACTATAGCTAAAATTTTCCTTTAAGAAAAAGGAATGATCTTGAACTTTTATCCATAGAATTTGTTTAAAAGGTGAAAAAGCCTTGTATGCTTTTTCTCACCTGAAGTAAACATCAAGCTAGCTCTACATCATTTGGGTTGCTTTCTTTTTTCCATTATTTTTAAGCTCCATGAATTGATATTAAATGTATGTTTTCATTTCCTTCATCTTAAACATCATGTAATGGCTTCAAGGCCTTTTCTACTAAGAATTCCATTAAGGAGAAAAAATGCATATAGGTTTCAAAGTCTTTGTGTTAGAGATCATTATTCAAAATCTCATCATCGGTACCTACAGTGGTCACAAAATCATAATCTGATCCATCATTCCCTCATTGTGTATTATCATTTTACTCATTAGTTCTTTTAACATTGAATAACCAAGTGCTTAAGTCAAGACTCGTGTAATAACCAAGGTTTATTTGGATAGTGGCAACAGTGCTAAGAATACTATCCTTGGTTAAAATGTTGGAAACATGTCAGCATGATATTTAAACATGAATGTGGTTGAATTAGTCATGAGCTCATTGTTAAAGTATTTTTAGAGTTCAACTTTTAGTTTGGCATACTACTACTAATTCAGCTAGTAAGCTCATTCAATGTCAAAAAGAAATAATTTTTCTTCTTATAATTCAATCATAAGCTCTTTTAATGTTTAGAATAAATCAACTTTCTTCTTATCATTCAAAGACTTGAGATGGGATCTGGGTAATAAGCACAAAACTTAGAAATGATTTAAGTCTCTAGAGCAAAATGGAAAAGTGTGATGTCAAGGCTTGTATGATGGTTGAAGAAATTTTGACAAAAGTGAAAGATTTTCCATTGATAATGGAAACTACACAAACAAATATTTGCCAAAAAATTTCTTCTTTGAAAGAAAAAATTATTTCTAGCTAAACATTGAAGCCTAATATAGAGTCCAACAAAGACAAAACTAGTATGGATGTAATGATTTTTAAGGCTCTTACAAAACAAGAGGAAAGATAGGAAAAAAAGACCTTAATCTTTACTTTTTTGGGATAGAAGAAAAAGAAACATAGGACCTAGTTGCATATGTGGATGTAGTGATTTGAGAAAGGATGCATATCTGGTCACCTACAATTTAACATGCATTTCATGTTGGGCATAGAACTAAAAAGCCTGGACACGTTATTGTTATATTTCAAGATGTGGATGCCAAATCTAAAGTCTAGGAGCATTGTAATCATCTAAAGGGTGAAAGAATTTGGATGAATGAAAATTTAATGAAAAAGGAACTAGCAATGAGATTGATTGAATGGAAGAAAGTAAAGGAAGCAATAGAGGAAGGCATTCCAGCATTTTTGAATGCAAAAGGTGAAGTAGTAGTTAGACAAATAAAGTACACAAGAAACTTCGTAAAAACTATGTAAATTTTCTTTATTGTGGTTTTGTGAATATTAATGGGTATGTAGCAAATAAAGTTGAATCTTTATACAAAATATCTTTTTCTTTACATTCATATGATGTTTTTGGTATTCTTGAAACTTGGGAACATCAGAATTCTCCTATTTTTTACAATTCTAGACTTTAATGTTTTTTCTTTTATGAATAAAGGAATAACACAAAGAGGAAGACCTTTTGGAAGTTTGGTAGTTTTGATATGTATCTAGTCTAAAAAACATATTTAAGTTGAGAAAGTAGATGAATGTAGGCAGTATATTTGGCTTAAAATTTGCTAGTTTGCCCCACATGATGCTAAAATATATGAGTTAGAAGATTTTTCACAAGACTATCCTTTTCAATATGTGAGTACAGATATTGCGAATTTCTCATCACATAACTAAAATTTTATTTGTAGTTATTTTAATGCTAGAGTTGGAGTCAAACAAATTTCTACTTTAACTTGGGATTCTCAAGGCTTTTTGAATCAAGAACAATGCAATGATTGAAAAAGGTTCTTTGATGATGATGGAGTTAACTATTAGGAAAGGCATATTTTAAATTGGGAAAAAGAATTAGACCTACTCATTGTGAACAACATTAGTAAATTTTCAAATTCAAAAGCATATACTTTTGTGGGTCCTCAAGCCTCCTTAAGCATACATCTCCTAATTACTAATCTTGGGAGTTTAGCAAGTCTTGAATACTTTGAAGCATGTTTTGATGTTATTGAATCTTTTCATCATCCCATGTATTTTACCACTTCAATCACTGGCTATCTGTCTTAGTGTAAAAGGAAAACTTTAGCATTTCAATCAATAGCTAAAGAGAAGCAAGCATTCCTCTATTAATATTGTAAATATTGTATTGGCCACTGCTAACCAAGTTAGAAGAAATCATAACGTACAAAGACATGAATGATTTGATGATCAATGTTGGGAAGCTTGCATGACCTTGAAACAACAAATCAATATTGATGTAGTTCAAGCTTACAAAAATTTGATTCACAACATGAAAAATTTTCTATGTGGCAAACAGGTTAAATAACTACATTTACTTAAAAGATAACCATGAAGTTTTTGGAAACTTTTTTGTAATGAACAAAGAATAGAACATTTCTTTCCATTTGGTGAGCTTTAAGCTTTCTATAAAGACTTGTATACAAATACAAGAAGTAGAGTTAGTGCATGGCTCTAATATTTGTACATTGATCATTAGAAGAGACTTTAGTAGGAATAAATAGACTAGTATCAAATAAATTCATAGACATCCAAGGTTTATATAGAGATGCTAAAGTGGGGAGGTTTGCTAGTATGGGAAGCAATTTGGAAGCAACTTAATTATGCATTAGAATTTGGGCTTGAAAGGAAATGGTGCACCAATAGAGCAATTATATTATTTAAAAAATAAAGTAGGCCTTAATTAAATAATTATAGAATGATTGTAGTCAACAACATCTTTGGGAAACTCTTAGGTACTATTATTGAAGAGAAGCTTGGAATATGGGCAAAAGAAAGAGAGATATGTTTAATCTCACAAGCAAGTTTTAGGCAAGGTCACTTTACTGTGGATCATCTAATTACTCTTAAGCATCTCATTGATGAAGCTAAAGGTCTAGGTAAACAAGCTTTGATTTACTTTGTTGATTTTTCCAAGGCTTATAATTCAATCATTCAAAGTAAACTATGGTAGAGATTACAAAATCTTAGAATTCCACTAGATTTATTATCAACATTTCAATTCTTTACAATAAAGTATATCTGTAGCTACAAGATAATAATTTGAATGATAGTGCGATACTACATAGTACTATTGATGTTAAGAAGGGATGTCCTCTTTCCCCAACTCTATCTAGAATTTTCATTGATGAATTAAATGCATGGATGCAAGAGATTCCTAGAAGATATTTATTCTTTTTAGACAATTACCCTATTAACATTCTACTTTTTGCAGATGATGTTGCATTGGTTTCCAAATCAATGAAAGACTTACAATATATGTTAGAAATGCAGTAGTTAAAATGGCTTCAACATATAAATATTTGGGCCTTGAATGTTCTAATAACTATAGATGGGATAAATGTGTCTCTCAAAGAGCAGGTGAGATGAAAGCCATGTTTGGGCTTAGAAACACATGCAAGAGAGAGTGTATTTTCTCATGGAAAACACACAAACAATTGGTTTGCACTATTGTCATTCCTAAAGTCCTTTATGGATGTGTGATTTGGGGCTCCTAATATAGCAAGTAAATATTTGAAAAAACTAGAAAACATGCAAAAATGTTTTTTACTAGATGAGTTTAAGGTAAAGCCACAAATGCAATATGATATTATGCTTTTGGAGATTATACTCAAGGGAAGAAAAAATTTTAATTAGATAACATTAGAGGAGGTATTTCTACATAGGTACTTACCTAAAAGCTAATATTCTTTTCTAGTTGTGCATTGAAATTAGGAGAGCAAGGCTAGAATCTTACTATTTTAGAATTGAGATAGGTAGACAATACAAAATTCTACATGAATAAAGAATTTGCAAACTGTGTGAAGTAACACCATTGAAGATGAAAGTCATATTTTTATGGAAGATAGTCCAAAAAAGTGACATATCACAGGTATCAGGTATTCAAGATGCAGCCAAGAACACTTCCACTTTGTAAATGATATCTCTAAAGTTCATATTTTATATTTTTCATCTCTCCAATAGAGTTTTTGGGTCTATGTGAAGGCAATAAAATTCAAAGTCAATTTCAGTTTCCTAATTCAACCTGTAATTCCATTCAATGTTCCAGAGTAATTCCCTTGCGTCAGTAATTCACTCGTGCGTGTAGACGGTAAACCCGCGACGGCCAGATACAGGAAGAAGCGGCGTATCTGAACCTGAAATGTCATGTCGCCGTATTTCAACAAAACACGTGCTCTGAACCTTAGCAGATGACAGTCCAGTCAATTCCACTTTACGTATTCCGTACATTTTGAATCTTCAACTTCTAGTTTCTTGACCAGGCTTTTCTTTATGTGTGATCCCTGCAATGTTCAAACACTTACAGCAGGATCAGTTTGTTCGGCTGGCCCTTCCTTTCTGCCATTGCCATGCCAATTTCATACCCTGATGAACAGTATAAAAGTACACCAATTATGGCCCTGTTGGCCTCCTGCAGTTCTCCATTTTCCGCACTTCTTTCCGTGCTATAGAATCAGATCAATGTATTTCTTGCTCTTTAATCAATGCAATGGCGCGCCTATGACAACGGTAAGTGGGTATGATTTGTCAAGACGCCATTGATGATAATCGATCATAATCGTCTGCGCAGATCATGATCATGGCGGCACAAGATCGCAGGACTCAACATCAATATCAAGTTCATGTTCGTGCTCATGCTCAGGCCGGGGCTGAGACTGAGGCCTCCTGCAACTGTGAATCTCCCGAGGGCGAAGCTGCGTTGTCGCTGAGAAGCTCGTCATCATTATCCTCGTCGTTCTCAGGTTGCAAGGTCAAGTCTCTGCGCAGAACCAGGGCTTACAAGACTCTCCCTCAGCCACCCACCTCCAAGAGTTTCCCAAAAAGCTTCAAAACTTTGTGCAAACTCTGGAAATGCGGAAGTAACAACAGTGTGTGAATTTCAAGTCAAACTCTGCCCTGAAATATGGGGCTTATGTTTCTATGCATGGCGAATTCTTTCACCGGTTTTTCAATTTAGGGTTTCTCACGATCCGATCAAATTTTTTCTTTTTCTTTTTTTTTTCTTCAAAGGAAGGAATGATCTTAAGATGGAATTTTTTTTTCCAAGGAAGGAATGATGTGAAGGTGGAAAATATTGATGTCTCTTTAAAGACCGGAGAATAATCAAGATATATTACTTCACTATACATATTTTTGCATTAGTGATTTAAGCTATCTTTGAATGCTATGGAATTAATATTTTGCATGCCAGCTATTTTTCCAACACTTTTCTACTTGTACAACTAGAAAATTCAAACCGGTTGAAAAATCATTGGACCTTAAAGTTTTTATAGATAAGAATAATACTTTTACTGCTAGATTTTGATTCATATTCTTCTCATTATTTCAAAATTTTTTGCCAGATTGAATGAGAAAATCTTCCTCTTATTTTTCGAATTATTGAAAGCAAAATTGTTGGCACCATTCGTACAATCCTGAAGATAGAGTTAAGTTTACTAGATTGATTTAGGGCAAAAGAAGATAGAATTAAAAGTCAATGTTGGTAAGAAGTGTTTTTCCCAAAAAATTACATATTATAATTTGCAAGGATGTTGCTCCTGTTTGTGAATACAAGAAAAAACAATTTTCAGAAAAAGGCAAATAATAGTAGTTTTCAACAGCTAGAAATGAAATCTTCTTCAATAAGTTCTTAACCTTTTACTAATCCTTTTAATTTTAAAGGTGCCAATAAACTCTTAATATCTAAAAAAATTCCTCTTTAGAAATAAAGAATTTTTAGTAGGGACTAGCAATGAAAATACTCATGTAGATGGATTTCACTCAATGCATCATATAAAAAAGTTTGTAACTACTACTTTCAATTTAAAAGCCCCAAAGATATCTTATTCTGTTTCTACTTCTACTACTGTTCCAAATGTTTTTTTTATTGAATAATGTTTTTTCACTTATTAGTGACATGAATTGGAAAACAAATGTTGAGCTTGAAAAATCAAGGATATGAGCCTCCTCTTCCACATCTTAATGTTAGCTTCATCATTAAATGTTTAGGGCCTTTTTAATAGGTCTCAAATAAAGATTGTTAAGAAGTATCTTTCAAGCCAACATTTATCTCTGAATTTTCTTGTCTTGCAAGAAATTAAGACTCTAGCTTATGATATTAATTTTGTTGATAAATGCATTTTAAAAAATTGCATTAGTTTTTCTGCTACTCATAAAGTTAATAAAGGAGATGTTGCTATTCTTGTTAATAAAAATTGGACTAAAGAAGTTTTGAATGCTAGTTTTAACAACCTTAGAAGAGTTATTAAATTATTTGTCATAGTGAAAAGGTGACTTTGAACTTTGTAATATTTATGTTCCTAATAATTTGAAAGATTGATTAGAGGTTTGAAAATTTTTTTGGATTATTAGATGTGATTTCAATATGGTTGAAAGTCATTTAGATAAACTTGGTGGTCTTCCTTCTAATATGTCTTCTCAAAAAAAAGAAAATTGGTGTAACTTCAAAGAAAAATATTTTCTTTTTGAGGTTAGCTCTTTATTCTCATCTCATTTGGATGAGAAGCATTATACTTGGTATAATTATCAACAAGAAAATGATAAAATTTATTATCAACTTGATAGATTTTACATCTATAATGTTTTCTTTTGGAAGTCTATACAAAAAGTAGAAGTCCATATAGATGCTCCTTTATCATATCATCTTCCTATAAGCATCTGTCTCTCTAGTATTATTTCTTCATCCTTTTGAAAGCATGAGCTTTCTTGTATGAATGTTATATTTATAGGTCCTAGTGGAAAAAATATTTTGAGGTCTTTATGGAATGTAGAAAAAAACGCTACTACTAATATTGGTTGGATTGATTGTTGGCAACAAACTACTTGTAGAGTTAGAAATTATGCTAAATGGTTTAAAAAGAAATTTGCTAAGTGTCAATGTCAAGTTGAAGTAGAGCTTACAAAATCTATAAAGTAAATGCAAAATTCTTTTAGACCATAATCTCTTTGCTTTTAAAACTCAAAAAGCCTTCACTAAAGCTTGTTATGCTAAATAATGTTGGGATACTTTTGAAGCTAAAAGTGCTCTCATTAAAAGTCATGTGGATTGGCTAAAGATTGAAGATGAACCTTGCAAGAAAATTTTTAAGCTTCTAAAAGGAAAGAGAGTCAAGTAAATAAACTAAAATCACTTTATATAAATGATTTCATTGTTAAAGATCTTGAGACTATTAATAGGAGTTTCAAATCATTTTTTTTTGTGAAGGTCTTAGTAAGGAATCCTTCTAAGCCTATACTATGCATATTCCTCAATTTATAATAGAAGCACATCAAAGTATTATTGAAGTAGAAATTACAATGAAAGAAATCAAAATAGCAGTCTTTAGTTTTAACATATGGTAAAGCTCCAAGTTTTGATAGTTTTTCTATTGAATTTGTTAAGAAGCATTAGAATATCATTGGAGTTTATCTCTTTCATGTTTTCCAAGAAGCTATTTAAAAAGTTTCTCTTAGTAAAAATATTAATAAAGCTGTGATTTGTCTTCTTCCTAAAAATGGGGATCTTCAATATATTGATAATTAGAGGCATATTATTCCTCTTTTCAAAACTTATAAAATTTTAGCTAAATGCATGTCTTACTATAATTGAGAAGGTTATTGAAGATATCATTAGACTCAAGTAGACTAGTTTTCTTAAAGGTATATATATCTTAAATAATGCTATTATAGCTTTGGAGGGATACTAACCAAGACATTTCTTTTATTAAGTTATATTATACTAAAGCTTATGAAGAGATTGAATAGAATTTTATTAATTTTTATCTCTATAAACTAAGATTTGATAATTATTTTATTCAAATTTTTCATACCTTACTCATTAATACTAATGTTTAAGTTGAAATTAATTTTGCATTAAGTTCCTCCTTTTGTCTTTAACAATCAATTCATCAAGGTTGTCTTCTAACTCTCTATCTTTTTATTATTGCTACAAATTTTCTTTCATGTTATCTACATTATGATCTACAAAGGAATTTCATTAAAGAAATTTCAATTGATGATCAAGGTATGTAATTACTTAACATGCACTTTGCAGATAATTATTTTTTTGATCAATAATTCCTTCCAACATATTAATACTCTTTTAGCTAGAGTGGAGGATTACTGTATGTTATTTGGCTTTTGAATCAATTGGAAAAAAACTTGTTGTTTATTGTAATGACAATATTAATGAGTGGATTACTCTCAAGCCTTAGAAAATCTTGAAAAAAATACTATCTTCAAAATTTTAGGAATATCTTTTTCTTTTGAGAATAATATTAGCATTTTATGGAATTATGTGGTTGATAAAGTTGAAAAGAAGTTTGATAAATAGAAAGAAAAAAAAGCTCACCCTTACTGGCAAAGTTTTAATTATTAAGAAAATGTTTCAGTCAACTCATGTTTATTACCCTAGTTGTTGGGTTCCTTCTAAAACTTCTTATGAGATAATTGATCATTTTATCTATTGATTTCTTTAGTCCACTAGGCAATATAGAAAAGGTTTTTTTAGAGTTTCTTAGGATATTTGCACTAGTAGTAAGAAAGATGAAGGACTTAGCCTTATAATTGTTATAATTAGGGTATTTCTCTTACAATAAAATGGATTGCAAAGTGCATTAATGAAGATGATGTTTGGATGTTCCTTTAAGAAACAAACTTATGCAAGGAAAACCTAAGAGTGATAACAGTTCGTTTTCTAATAACTTTCTTCACTATCTTCTTTTTCCTCAAGCCATTTCTATTCTTTATTATCCAATTCTTAAAGAAATTTGGAAGATATGAGGTAAGCTTGGTAAATATTAGAATTACAATCATATTGCAGTTTTAGAAGATATGCTTAAGCAAATTAGCCTATGGTGACTTTCTTTTATTAAAGGAGCTTGTGCTACTAATGCATCTAGATTGTGTACTACTTGCAACAAATTTGATATCACTATAATTTCTTGTCTATGTATGTATGTGTTGATGTCAACACTCCCATGCTCTCATGGGGCCATGATTAACAACATCTCTATCTCTCTCTCTTCATAACGATAATAAAAATCATGCTAGTGGGCATTTAAATTATCTAGTGATGGTCATTAATGGAGACAATTATGGTCATTAGTGGCAAATTTTTTGGAAGTTACAGAAGTTGCGGACATTCATGGCAAATGTTTCAGAAGTTACGGTGGTTACGATCATTAGTGGTAGATGTTTCAGAAAGTTACAGACATATTGGGCACTTAATTGGAGAACGTGGACATTATTACACAAGAAGTGGTGGTGGTTTCTGTAGCTATTACATAAAATGTAGGCATCATTATGGATGGTTGTAGTGGCTATAAAGGGAGGGAGTCCCAAAATAGCCTTTGGCTATCAACAGGAGGGGCTCTGGCTATTAGTCTGGAGAGGCAGCTTCCTCTCCACTAAGCAGCAGTTTCCTCTTTTCTTTTCTTTTCTTTACAGGCTTCTAGTTGATCTTCAAGGAGGGTCCAAGGCAAGAGCTAGTGGCTCAAAATTGGATCCTTGCAGGTCTTCTCGGTGATAGCAGGAGCTTGTCTCAGTGGCGTAGACATGGGTGGATGANGTGATAGCAGGAGCTTGTCTCAGTGGCGTAGACATGGGTGGATGATTTTCCTCTCTATAGCGGTGCACAAAAGATGGTAGATGGTGGCAGGCTTTAAGAACTGCAATTTCTGCCCTGTGCAAACTGTAGTGAGTAGTCTCTCTCTCTCTCTTTCTCTCTCTCTCCCTCTCTTGTGGCGATCACGGTCTTCCTACCCAGCAGTGGATACCATCGGCAATCATGGACTAGCAGCGTCAACGGGACCAGGGAAAATTTAGTTCTTTTAATTACTTATTATATTGAAGATAATTATTTGATTTAAATTCTAGATTTATTTTTAGTTTATTATTTGCAAAAGGCCAAGTAGCTTTTCTAGATATTTTTTGAAAGGATGACACATGTTTTTTCTTTTAATTCAAAAGTTGCTTATGAGATTATTACAAACAATGATTTTATTTATAACAAATTCAACAAGGCCTAAAAAATGTAATTATCATCACACTTTTGGATGAGGAAAATAAAATGTTTTTGAAGAGCTCCTACGTTTTCTAAAATTTGTATTTTTTATAGTGTCTTATTCATCTTAAACGTATAAGAAATATTTGTCCTCAATGTCCTCTTTGTAGAAGTGAAGACTTCTTTTCTCATGTTTTTTTTTGAATGTTCTATTACTCAACATTATTTGAAATAAATATTTAGCATCAATGAAGTCATTCTTGGTGGTCAACCTGCTTTATCTACTTTATTTTTTTGCATTTGGAATTGTTTTTGATCCCCTATTCTTTACTCTATCTAGAACCTTTGGTATGTAGTTATTTTCTAATAGCAAGAGCATAACTATGACCTATATTTAGGTGTCAAATATCCTATTCTCAAAGATGTTGCCTTTTAGCTACAACTTCAAGCAAAAAAGCTTCTAATTAAAGATAAACAATTAATTTGTTTTCTATAGTATTAATTTATGTTTATTTTAGAGGCTCAAGAATGAGAAGCATTCAACTTTTATTGCTATTTGTTCTTGATCTTTACTTAACATTTTTTTTCTTTAAAGAGAGTTTTCTCCTTTTCTTTATAAGAAACTCTTTAGTAAGAAGTGAAAACCCTTGAGGGCACTTTTGAATAAGGGTAATGCTTGATCGTTTTCCTATTCCAAAGGGAAGGTTTTTCAAGATTAGTTTTCCCTTATCTACAAATTAATGTTAGGCTTTCCACTCTCAAATAGGTTAGGTTTTTAGATTTTTCCTTATCTACAAAGCATTTTTTATGATGCTTAGGCTTTTAAGAGTGTTATCTTGAAAAACATTAATCTAGTCTTCCAGCAACCTTCTAGTAATGGTATACAGAATGCACTCTGTGTGTGTGGAGTTTGCACATTGCAAGATAATCAAATAAATTCATCACAAAGACTTGGTTTTTGATTCTTTATTATCATATGTAAGGATTATGAATGTTCATTTGATATTTTTCTTTAGTTTTACCAAGTTCATTACAAGGTCTCAAGGCTAGTAGCATAACCCTTACCCTTACAAGAGTGTGACTACAAATAAAAAGGATCCCACAACCTAGCAGAGCAAGAAATAATTGAATTCATAGTCTTCTAAATGAGAGATAAGTATCTTGACCACTTGCCCTACACCTAATAATGCAAAAAAGGATCATTACTCAAAGGTTTAATGCTTATTTGCCAAGTGAATGAATGAGCAAAAGTCTTATTCTTTCATGTGGCAAAGGCTCAAACCTAGGTCTTAAAACTTGAAAAACAAATACCTTACTATCACTCCAAATGATGATGCATATGCAATTCCATCATTATTACTATAAAAATATATTACGCCTTCTACAATGGTTTGACTATGGTAACACAATATATTTATGAGCTATTCAGTTTAAATTTACCAATTTTGAAAGTTGATCACCTTAGCATATCATACTAGATGTAGGGATGGAATCGCCTTAAGATGACCATCCTCACTTAAGCAAAAGTATAGTGTATTATAATCCATTCATTCTTTCAATGTCAAATGAAAAATAAAAAATATAGGTCATGTTGTCTGGCACACTTGTTGACAAAAATCATGGATTCTTGAGTGGATGAAATTCTGGGATGAAAACTAAAATAATGAGTGTATGATCTTTTCATTAGAGTAGGTCATTATGTTTCAAGGTATACCACTAAAAAGCTATGCATCAAAGAAGAAAACAAATTAAAAATGTGAAGAACATGAACATGAATTTTAGAATGAGTTTATATCACACACACACACACTCACTCACTCACTTGCTAACTCACTCTCACTCCTATTTCTAGTGAAGGTTGAGATGAATATTCTATTTCTTACTGCCACTAAGACGACCTTGGGTACTAGCCTAGTTATATATTTAACATATATACCGATAATTTTGTGAAGAAAATCTTGCAAAATTGAAGTTTGAGTTTACTTTATCTATTGTATTAAAAATTATCCAATTGCCATTTTACTAAATTCTATGTCTTCTATAACAATTTTGGTCAGATCGTTATGACTGCATGATGAGAAGGATAACTAATTCCAAGTGTAGTACTAAATCTTGTGCCACAAAATATATTAAATTTTCATCGATTTTTATTTCCATACATATTCCTATGCTCTTCAAAATTTTATTGCTTGTGCATTGCAATAGGAAGACATAAATATAGAAGCCATAGATTGCTTGGAGAAAATATGCTAGTATTATAAATAAAATATTATTTAACATTACAAACAGGATCTCCTTGAAATGTTATGGATGAAATATTATTTAGCATTACTAATAAGCTCTCCCTCTAGCATTATGAATGGAATATTATTTAGCATTACCAATAAGCTCTCCTTGGAGCATTATGGACAAAATATTATTTAGCGTTACTAATCTATGATTAATAGTTGGCCTCCAGGCCAAAATNAAGTACTACTTATTTTTTGCAGTTTTAGTGTGTATTTTTGGCAAACTCAAACACATTCTTATTCTCTGTGTATTCATAACACAACTTACATTGAGAAAATACATATATTTAGTGCATAGCTTAAAAGGCTATCATGAATTTGTTTGGTACAATCAAGCATCTTCTTGATTGAAAGCTTTTTCTATTTTAGCACACTACATTCCTAGAACAATGATGTGGAAACCTTTGCTTATAGGGTCATTGTCTAATATTCTTTACATATGTCCAAATCATTTAAGCCACTATTCTTGTAGCTTATCTGAAATATATGTCATTCAATTCTTCCTCTGATGTTTGTATTATGTAGTTTATCTCTTGTAGTAACATTTAACATCCATTGAAGCATTTGTATTTCTACCACATTGATTTGTTGTTCATTTCTCTTTTGTATTACCCAACATTCAGCAGAATATAAGATAGTAGTTCTAATTATTGTTCTATAAAATTTTTCCTTTAATTTTATTAGCATTCTTTTATCACATAGAACCCCACTAGGTTGTCTCCATTTTGACCATCCTGCCTCAATTTTGTTTTTAATATCTTTATCACTTTCACCATTTGATTGGAGGATTAATCCTCAGTAGCAAAATTGTTTACAATGGGGGACTTTTTTGCTATGAATAGTCACTTATTTTTCACCATTGTTTATTGATGAGTGGCTAGGTACCCCTACGTCCAACCATACAAATATGAGCATTAATCCGGTCGAACTCCAAGGACTAAGTGCTTATGCACCTTCACCGAACAAGGATGGGTTATGTGATCATTATCTTCCCAAGCTTACTCATAAGGCACAACTGTATGATTAAGTAAACTTGAGGTATATGATTTTTATGATTTTTATATTTTATGTTTTTGGTGCTTAAAATAGAGAAATGAAATAATTTAACAACTAATTTTATTTAACTAAACAACTATGCTCTAACTAGTTCTAACACCATCATCCATTCCCACTCTCTGTACACATCTTGAACCAGTGTAATACTACTGGTAATTCCAAATGCTAGTCGTTACTGGGTTACCAAGTGTTCCATGTATGCTCGAAGTGGTTGTACTAAGTGTGCTTACTTGTTGAAAATTAACAAATCAATAAAAGCAACATCAATTAACTAATGAAAGCATTGAATAACTATAAATAACATTAAATGTGATAAATAAGCTATTCTGAATGTTGCAAGGTTTATCACAAAGTTCATCTTTATTTCTGGACACAAGGTGTGCTCAGGTACACAATGCTTAAATAAAGATCCGTTCACTTTATGACTCCTACTGTGGACACTCAAAGATAATTCTAACTCTAGAAAGGAAAAACTGCAAGAGTTTGGGTAAGGGACTAAGAAAAACTAATGCCAAACCAAGTCCACCTGCCTCTTATTTATAGGTAATGGGACAGGTTCTGACATCACATATCCAATGTTACTTAGTTGGCCTCGATATCGCACATCCAATATTGAGGGTATGATATTACGGGTCTGATATCAGGACTCATCATACCCCCATGACTGAATGAACACTCATCCTCAAGTTCCTTACAAAATATTGGAACGGTATGTAATTATTGATTGAACGACAACTGATGGTGACATGGGATGACAGACTCAAAGTGCCCAGTGAATGGATTGACAAACATAGTACATCATTGGTGTTCATAGCCATTGTGGTAAACACTGTACATAGATGACATCTAGACCCTCATTTGACAACTTGAAGAGAGAGATAGAAAAGAAAATGAGGCGCATTATTGTTGATGTCAAAATTGTGCACACCGTTGTTTATTCATGGCCATATGATGAAGTGTGTTCCTTGGATAACTGTTCCAGCTCTAGTCCATCCTGAGTACTCCCTCCTATAATAGTCCATTATTCATGTAATCGCCATTTTCACTCACAACACAATCACGAATTAGTAAGGATAGATAAGACATAATGCAGTTGATACCTTGCCTCAATGTTAAGTACTTTGGCTAGGTTGTGGGTATGGCTAATACTAGGTTAGAGGTTTATAACTGTTAACTACCTAAGGTGTAGGGGTGAGATAAGTAATGGAATGGAAAAATTTGTGATAGGGCCCCCACGACTAAGGGTGAACCTCCTGTAGCAATAGGATGGAAAACAAAAGAACAAGGAAGATTAGAGAAATAACAACGATGAAGCCAATAAAAAGGCATAGAAGGATAGAGAAAAATAGATGTCATAGATGGGATGAAACAAGAAATAGGTGATTACAAGAAATGTTTAAGGGAAATAACTTAACAATTGCACCAGAAAGGAATGCCAGTGGGTCCTCCCCAAGGTAAGCTCATACCCTTTATGCCCTGACAAACCCACAAACCAAAGAGTCCGTAGGCTCTAGGAATGACATTTGGAAGCAATAGTTAAAAACTTACCCACAAGAATTTACCAAAAAATAACAATGTGTCAACCAAGATATAAACTAATCATAAAATTGGAAATGAGGTGGAATATGGAAAGTAATATAGAAAGAGAGGAGAGAATGGAATGAAATCCCAAAATCAAGGTTGTGTAAAGTCCCTTGTGTAGTATGTGCTTAAGGGGACTTAATAAAATTCAGCACAAATCCAGATTAAAACTAACCACATCTAGTGACTTCGCATCAACACACTTGACCAATCCATCCTCCTGAAGTAGCAAGAATGCTTCTACAAAGAAACCACCATTCGAACAAGAGAAGAATAGAAAAGCTAGAAGTGAGAAAGGGCCTTAGTTAGAGGGAATCCTCAGGCATGGGTAACATGTCTTTCCAGTGCCGTAACCAGTGCTTGTAGCCCATGTTCCTTTATTATGTCTAAGGGTTGTTCTTTGAATTCTCATCATTTTTTTGTGAGAACCACACCATGCAAAGACTTATTTGATTTAGTCAACTTCTTGATATTAGTTAATAGCGGAATGACAGAAGACTTTATGAAAAACATCCAAGTACCCAAGCGAATAGCCAGCACAAATGCATTGAATCCCCTTGAGGTCACACCCTTTTCCATCTATTTGAATCTTTCCTCGATTTGAAGAATACTAAGCCACCAATTCATTAATAAGTTTACTTAGAAAAAGGGACAGTACATTTCTAAAACAAATGGAGACCATGGAGTTGAATGGATGAATGGATGACATGGACTCATTACCTATTTTATCAAAAGAAACCATATCTTAGCATCAACATTGAAAGTCAAAGGTAAAAACCAAACATTAACAATCAACACCATTATAGTCCAACCCACCATCATGAGAACTTATTATGTGACTAGTGAAAATAAATCAAAAAAAGAAATAGTAAAAATGTTAACGATGGTGTAAAAAAAATTAGTAAATATGAAAATTGGGTAAAAAAAATATGTAAAACAAAAAAGGTAAAGGAAACTAAGGGCTTAGAATGGTTAGCATGAGTGGCCATCTCCTCGATGAATGAGTTGGAAGGAGGAGATATGAAATAATGAGTAGGGTTGTCCATTTATAGAGGTGGTGTTAGTATTAGCCGTTTTAGGCTCATGAAGGGTTTGGTTTGCTGGATGTTGACCAATAATTTTTTATTCAAGCTTTTAGGTTTATAAATCGTCATGACCTTTGAAGGAAAAGTTTCATGAATGATATAAAGTCCTTCCTACAATGTTTGGAATTTAGTTCATTGTGGCACATGTGCAAGATTCCAATACAGAACCTTATCTCCTGGTTGGTGTTTGACTTTTCTAATCTTTAGGTCGTGACATTATTTGTTAAAGGTCTTGTGCAATTCATTGGATGACAATACAGCTAATTGGTTTTCATCTGGCAAGCTAAGGTTTATTAACCATTCTTTCTATGCTAGATTGAGGTCAAGGTTAAGGTCACATGTTGTAGATAGTGTATGGAGTTAAGCTTGAATAAGAAGTGTTGGAAGTTTACCATACACTAACTCATAGGGAGAGTAGCCTATAGGGAGTTTCCATGTGGAGTGGTATGCCCAAAGAGCATTGTTTAGTTTAGTGCTCCAGTCTTGCCTATATTTGCTAATGGTTTGTGTCAATATTTTTGTGATCTCCCTATTGGTGACTTCGACTTGTCCATTCACTTGAGGATGATATAGTGTAGTCATCTTATGCTCAACTCCTAAGCGTTGCATCAACTTTTGAAAAGTCACACCTATAAAATGTGTACCATTATCAGAAATAAGTGCACAAGGAATGCCAAACCTATTTATGATTTGTTGTTGAACAAATCATGCAGCGGTAGATGATGTATAGTCCGTAACAGTGGCTACTTCTACCCACTTTGTAAAATAGTCAATAGCAACAACAATGTATGCTTTTCCATTAGACATCAGTGTACTAGGCCCCATAGAATCAATTCCCCATATGTCGAAGGGTTCTAAGGGTTGAATCCATTGTTGTGAACACTGCATTCTAGCAGTCATTCCCCCATCGCATTGGCAGAACTCACAAGATTGGACGAAATGATGAGTATCTTAGAACAATGTAGGCTAATAAGATCCTGCAAGCAAAATTTTAATGGCTATTCATCTCCCAGCGTAATGACCCCCAAAAGGGCCCTCATGAGCATCTTGAAGAACTTGCAATTGATCTACATCATGAACACACCATCAAATCAAGCCATCAAAACATACCTTATAAAGGTGTTCATTGATTTCCATGAAATATTTGGCTCGATAAAGAATCTATTGTTTCTTTTTAATGTCTAGCCCTTATGGTGTTTCTTGTGTGAGAAGATAGGTAAGAATGCTGCTATACCAATTTGTATTTGTGGTTAACTTAATGTTTATTACACATGCAAAGAGGAGTTCATCAGGGAAATGGTCAAAAATTGGATATTCGTCCTCTTTGTTGTCCCATCGTAACCGAGATAAATGATCAGCAACAACATTCTTGGTGCCTTTACAATTGATCATCATGAGATCGAACTCTTGTAAGATCATGAGCTATCGTATGATGTGAGGGCTCACCATTGGTTTATTCATTAGGAACCATATTGCATTATGATCCATTTGTACAAATATATTATAGCCCAATACATAGTGCCTAAATTTTTCTAGTGCAAACACCACAGCCATTAACTCTTTTTCTGTTGTGGTGTAGTTGACTTGTGCACCAGCAATACTTTGACTTGCACAATGAATGTAGTAGAGACATTTTTGGCCATCTAACTGTGTAAGTACAATGCTTAAAGAAAAATTGGATGCGTCAGTCATTATATGGAATGGTCTGGACTAATCAGGAGCTTGTAGAATGGGTTTTTCTTCAAGCTTCTATTTTAAGGTTTGGAAAGCTAACTCACATTCCCTAGTCCATTCAAAGGGTACGTCCTTCTTCATTAATCCTACCAATGATTTTTCAACCTTTGAAAAGTTCTCAATGAAGTGTCTGTAATAGCCAATATGTCCAAGGAATGATCGGATATCTTTTACAGTTTCAGGTTGACAAGTGATTCCTTGGATGATTTTAATCTTTTCAAGATCTACCTCTATTGCTATTTGTGAAATATTATTCCCTAATACAATGCCTTCTTAGACAATTAAATGGATTTTTTGCTAATTGAGCCTTTCATTAGTTTCAACACATTGTTTCAATACTTTCTCTAATCAATCCAATGCTTGCTCAAAGACTGCTCCATAGGTGGGGAAATCATCCATGAAAACCTCCACACCTTTTCCTATTTACTATTGAACTATGCTTAGAACCAAACGTTGAAATGCTGCTGGGGCATTACACAAGCCAAACGACATATGTCTATATGCAAATGTCCCCTAAGGACTTGTGAATGTAGTCTTTGCTTGGTCTTCTGGTGCTATTTGAATTTGATTGTACCCACTATAACCATCCAGAAAACTATAATAACAATGCCCTGAAATGGTATCTAAGACTTGGTTGAAAAGTGGAAATGGGAAATGGTCTTTAAATGTTGCCATGTTTAGTAGCCTAAAGTCTATACACCCCCTCCATTTACCTCCATTTTTAGGCACAATTACTAATGGACTAACCCATTCACTATCAGCGATGGGGTAGATGAACCCAACTTTTAGAAGTTGTTCAATTTCTTCTTTAACCACTTTCTTAAGCTTTGGGTTCAATAGCCTTTGCGATTGTTGTTGAGGCTTCATGGAGGGGTCAGTGTAAATTCTATGTTGGCATATCCTAGGATCTATTCTGGTTGATTCAGGATATGACCAAGCAAAGGCTTTTGACCAATTATTTACCATTTCTAGTTGTCTTTCTTTTTGTTGAGGAGCGAGCATAGTGTTAATAATTACTAATTTTCCATTCTTGAGAAATATGTATTCCATACTAGTCTACAATGGTTTGAACTCAAGGGGCTCTTTCTTAAACTCATCAAGGATTTTTAACTTTCTCCAGTTGATATTTTTTATGTCAGTACTTGGAAGTTGATAATGGACTTGCTCTAATGTATCTATGCTATCAATATAGGCATAAGTTAAACTCTTAATTGGTTTCATGCATAGAGTTGAATTGCCCTCTCGGTCAGCTATCAACCACTAGGTGCCTTCTTTTCTTGTGGCTAATGCATACAGGCATCTTTGTATGTTAGTTAATTATGCACACTAGTTGCATGTAGGCAATTTTAAACATTGTACAAATTAGGACTTCTGCATATAGTTACACCCTATGTCACTGTATGGGATCCATGGAACTTTCTTCTTCTTGATCTTTCCAAATGTATTTTCTTTTGATATTTCTAGGGAAAGATCACGTATTCCTAGGTGCATGTCAATCATGCTTAGCCATGATCTTCCCATTATGATTGGGAAGTCCCCCTTATAGTTGTTGATGAATCACTAGGAAATCGGCTAGATACGGCCACCACAAACAATGGTGATAATGTCCTCCACTAGTCCTAATGAGATAGTGATGGACTGGTCAGCCAACTCTAAATGAATGTTACTCTTTTTTAGTGGTGCTAGGTTCCAGGCTTTATACATTTCTTGACAACAGGCACGGAGGGCAACAACCAACCAAAGATCAAAACAACAATTAGCGTGTCATGCACACGTGCACACAACGAAGCGTATCACCGAAACGCACACTTAGGGAACGAACGGTTTGATTGAGTGAACCAACTCAGCGTTTCACCAAAATGTGCAAAACACTTGCAGCGAGGCTTGTTTCCAGTGATTTGAAAATATATAAGAGGACTTCTAGGATCAGAGAATTATTTAGGAAGATTGCCAGCCTTAATCCAATTGGTGAGGGCATGAGTCAACATGACTTTGTGCGTTGGGTGTGGTTTTTGGTTTGAAGGAAGCTTCGAAGCTTCGAATGATGGTGAGGCATTTGGAGAATTAGCTGCTTGTATTTGTAAAGACTTAGTTGGACTATTGGTTCTAAAAAAAGGTCTCTTCTTTATGCAGTTATCTAAACCAATAGTAGGTTGAGGGTTGATAGCCCTTGTAGCATTACGTTACTACGGTTGGGTAGGGAGCTCACCATGCATAGTTGGAGCAGGTGGTAATGGAGCTAAGGGTGGAAGAGGTGCAGCTGAATGAGAAGGATAGTGTGTATGTGGAACATCACTTCTAGGAGAAGGAGTTCTATAGTACTCATGGGTTTGGTAGTGAGGTTGAGGAGCGACGTGACTAGTAGAGTCACATGGAAATATCAGATGCTGCACGTAGTATTCGTACAGGTTAGGTTGACGGTAAGGGTACTATTGACATGGTAGTGGCATTCCCCATGATTGTGGGTGTTGCCACTGTTGATACTATTCACTTGGTTATGGTGGAGCTCTACTCAAAAAATATGTTAGGTGTTGGTGGAACTACCTTAGGTTACCTTGAGGATAAGGTAACCTTCAAGGTGTTTGCCATATGTTAAATTGTGGATTTAGTGCATACACCCCAAACTCTTGAGATGTGACACTATTGGACAACATCCTTTAGGATGGTCATATTGGCATATCTCATGTCTGCCATCATTGTCTGTGTTTGAATCCACAACCTCTTTAATGACGAAAACTTTTCCCTTATCCTTGTTACGTGCATATTCAACTTCTCTCTTTTTTCTTCTCTGTCGATTACTACTTTGCTCTCTAAACTCCTCTACTATTTTTAGAATGGTTTGAAATTTATCATCTAGGGAGTTCCACATTTGATCTCCCTTTGCCAATACTTCTCATGCAAAGTTTTGAATGGGAAAGGTTTCCCTATTCACCATCTCTTCAAGTGGTGACTCTTCTTCATCTTCACAAAATCTAACTTCCTTCTTTTAGAGGAAAGGATCTTTGTTGTATTCCTCCGCACTCTCTCTTTTTCTTAACTTTCCTTCCTCCTTAGCAACTTGCTCCAAAAATCTTTGTATTTGATGGAATCTGAGCTTAGATAGCCTTCCTTGGGCATAACTTCCAAGGGTTCTTTATGTTTCATACCTAAGCCCATCTACGAGATGGTGTAGTTGTTCCCTTTGTGAGTAATCATGGTCGAGGTAATGATTTAATAATGCATAATATCAGCCCATGGAAACATCCAAGGGTTCGTGTCCTCCTTGTCTCCATCCTTGGATTTGCTTACGCAGGTTGCACACTTGGAAGTACGTTTGATACTTATCATTGAATAGCTCTAACACGGTACTCCATTGATGAATGGATTCCAGTTCGAAGAACCAATACCAGCTTTCTGCTTCCTTGATCAGTGTATGTGGAAACAACTTTAGTTTTTTCCATTCTTTTTATATATTTTACAAGGCACATGCATCCTGAAATGCTTGTAGATGATTTTGAGGATCAGCAATGTATGCGCCTTCAAATCATGGGATATTGTTCATGTCTAGTCTTTTGATCCTACTGTCTTTCTAGTGCCTTGTTAGGATTCTAATGGCCTCTATTATATCTAACATACTTCAGGTGGTAAGTAGCGATTCATTGTGTCGTACTTTCTATGGTGTCTAAGATGCCTATGCTGTTCCCTACTCTCCCTTCTTTTGTGATGTGTTTCTCTAGAATGCCCTTGTCCCCTTTCTCAATTGTTATTTCTATGATCTCTATTTCACCTACCATTATCCTTAGCGTCTTTTCCTTTATGACTGCATTTAAATCCTAAAGGAGAGGGTGAAGGAGATGATGAAGATGAAGAGGAAGGAGGATTAGTGCTATGACAGTGCCTGCTACCTGTAGAGATTGAAAATGTCGGTGGCTGGAACACCAAGAGGTTGCCAGGTGAATAGTTTAACCCTAGATCCGTGCGAGGGTCATGTTGGAGAAAAATAGAAGCAGGGAGACCTGAATGGTCTGGTTGATTAGATAGGAACTTAATCGGTGTATCTTAACCTTATGTAAACGTTTGGTTTGAAAGTGAGACATGCGAGATAAATCGATGATCAATAAATCTAAGACAATAAAAATAGTGTGAAACAATTATTATAATGAGGAAATAATAAAACAAACTTAGGTGAGAAAGTGCACTACCCCAAAGTCTCGAATTTGATTCTTTGCCTTGTTTGAAAGACGTACAACAGGTCATGCAATGCTGAAGAGACACTGCTTACACTAAGAGGTATAGTCACAATTCCTCTGCTTGCTAATCTATGCTAAGATGTCAAAATGCTTGACTCATAAAGGGATTTTTGGAACCAACTAGAGAGGTCAAAGGTAACTAGAATGCTCAAGAAAAATGCCAACTATGCCTTCTAAAAGCCAACTCAAAAACCAAGTACAGCGAAAAGCCAACTCTATTTGCCAAGGAGCCAATCAAGAAGCCAACTAGCCAATGCGAAATACCAACAAGCCAACTGCTCTTGCTAATGTAAAAAAAGCTAACCATCCAACTACTCTTGCCAATGTCCAAAAAGCTAACCCTTTGAGTGTTGTTTGTTGGGGTATTTATAGGGCCAGGAGCAGGAGAGAAATGTGGTCTAGATGCCACGTGTCCTAGACCCCACAAGGTGCTATCATGTCCGTACCGTGTAGGTGTACAATGCTAGATGTGAACTTTGTTACACTGTGACCATACTACCGAAACTACATGTGTCGAGATCTAGTGTGCTAACAATGCAAGCAAAAATGGGGTCTATGCTCCAGGATTACATCTTCCCTACTCTTACAAGTAGGGTCAAGTGTAGGAACAATGTTTTGGAAGCTAACCAGGGGTGTGCAAGATGAAGTAAAATTGTTGATTCCGCCAAGGAGATGCTAGAGTGAGGAAGATTATTGTCAACAAGTTCTAGAGCTACCTAAAGATGTCTTGATGCTTTTACATTAGTGTTGCATTACTCACATTGTTGAGCACCTTGTCGTAGCGTAAATAGCTGTTTGCTACGCTATGCTATGCTACGTAGCGTAGCATAGCATAGCCACCAATCTTGACTAAAATTTGCATTGGAGCCGAAAAGCATTTGTCTGAGGTTTAGTCATGCTAACAAGTACAGCTTTTTTCCTTTATGTCGGGAAGCTTTTGAACTCGCTGAACTCATTTTTGAAACACTTTTGCTACTTTTGCATTGTTGCTATGCTACGTAGAATAGCACAGCGTAGTAGCCAGAATATTCTGCTTCTTCATTCAATTCACCATTTTCTAGTAAGAAAATTTTCTCGAGACCTAGGGGCAAAGCGGGGCAACTAGTTTTGGAGGCCGAGGTGTTGCCGAGTGCAACTTTCTTGTTAGAATCACTTGGCAAGACGGGCCTTTCTGCCTTGCCTTTGCTATGATGTGCTACGCTACATAGTGTAGCACCTTGCGTTGACTAAATCTTGACTTGCTTTGCAATCATTCTATTAATTCGCACTCAGATTCTTGAGCAATTGTCTTTCAAGGCTTGCTACGCTATATAGCGTAGCAGACTTCTTCACTAGAAAACTTGTCAAACTATTTTGCTCATCCCAAACAGTTTTGGTAACTCCCAACATAGTTTCTGGGTAGATTGTCAGCTGGGTCAATTGTCCAGTTGAGTAGGCCGGAGAGTCCATCGGGCCTATCGACTTTGGAAATAGAAAACTTGCCGGACTGGACAGTCCAACCTCAGTGCCTACATTTTCTTGCTGAACTATCATGACGTTGCACTTGTGGAAGTCCTTGCCTAAATTCCAAGACCCTGCTAAAACATGAGGGTCCTGAAATTTTATGGTGTTTCACTGGTCCCTCTTTGTCGATGTCTGGAGGATCTACCCAATAGATGTCAACAAATAATACAAAACACCATGAATGATAAGTTGCCAACATTACTCTTTGGTGGTTGCTTAGATGTCGCTTTACTATGCTTGGGAGTAACATGATAGTTGTGTGGGGGAAGGAGGAAAGGATGGACTTGAGGGGACAAGTTCAGGAAAAGAAAAGATGAAATGTAGCACGATCCCTCGTCGGAGTGCTTGTGAGGGAGTTAGCATGCGTGAACATCTTTCTTTTGCTATCTTCTGACCTCTAGTCAAAATGCGTGAAGAGGATCACTGCGAAATAGCTGGTGTGTCATTTGTTTGGGGCACATACTTTTTTTTTGTAGGCTCTCTTTTTTTTTAAGCTCTGCTACACTTTTGCGCTTTTCCTTTGATGTTTAGCAACATTCATTTGCAAATAACCATGTTGTTGCAGGACAGGTGTTTCCTCCCTGAGATGAGTTGTGTTACATTGATGTGGGGTTTTGACTTGCCTATAGATGCTTCCCATGCAACGAGTTGTATTACGTGTGTCATGGACTTTGCAGTTGAGCATATGGGAGGGCTTTACATGCATCGAGAAAGCTTGTAAATGAGATGTAAAAATGGAAGCTATGGTGTGAGAAGCGAGATGACGAAGGTTAAGAGGAAGGGCAAGATGTGCACTCCCAAGTAGCTAGGCTAGGTAGAACGGTCACCTTGGAACCATGTGGTGCCCTGTCCTCCTGGAAAAATGCATCTCTAACCGACGCCATCTTAGCCTGTATCCTGCAAACGCAACAGAAAGTAGACTAGAGAAATGTAACCATGAAATGCAATTAGGCAAAGGTCTTACTTACTTCAGACATCATTGAAGTGACAGGAACTATTGTTGAGGCATGTGACATCTAAAGCAAGAAGGCCAACAGTGATTCTGGCAGCGGCAAGCTAAAGGGGTCAGCACTGAGGGAGCTAGGAGTTACGATGATGCAAGTGCTTAGGAGTCCCCGCCCAAGAAAAACATCATGTAGTTCAGCTGTAACACAAGAGGCCCAACATCTAAATGTCTTTTGAGCTCATACGATGGTGAGGGCTGGAGGGTAGCAACTTTGTGGTAGGGCCACAATAGTGTTGGGGCTCTTGTAGCAAGTACTAACAACAGAAGCTACTGCTAGGGTGATAGGCTGTGGTAGTGGTAGCTTCGGAATGTCAGTAAGATTTCAGACAACATCTCCAGAGCATCAGCAAGATGCCAGGGGTAGTGGCGTCGCATTCATTCTAGAGGATGCTTTCTTGTTATCGTGAACTACATTCTGGAACTGCAACGCTCCACCCTGCATTAGCACTGTGCACACTTGCTTGTTTGAATGGTCATGGATTGTGAGCTGGAAACGTTGTGCTATGAACCCAATTTAAGGTCTTGGTAGACCATTTGATGTACTAGTTTAAGGTCCCAGTAGACCACAATGTGCTAGTTTAAGGTCCTAGAAGACGGCTATGCTAGTTTAAGGTCCTAGTAGACCAGTGTGCTAGTTTATCATCGTAGCAGAAGGTGGATGGGCCAATTTAAGGTTGTAGTAGACCATCTGTGCTAGTTTAACATCATAGCAGATATTCTATGCTAGTTTATAGTCATGGAAAATTGTCCATGCTAGTTTATAGTCATGGTAGACTGTGGATGCTAGTTTATAGTCGTAGCGGACTATCTGTGCTAGTTTATAGTCATGGCAGACTATGGCTTCCAGTTTATAGTCGTAGCAGACTACCGATGCTTACCTTGCTTCCGCATTAGATGTAGTATGACTTCAAGAATAACTGGTTCATAGGATTTGTAGACTCTCTACCATCCATGTTTGCCAGCTTGAAGGCTCCATTCTCGTAGGCTTTTGTGACTATGAATGGACCTTCCCAATTTGTCAAAAACTTGTCTGCATGTTCATGGAAAGCTTTGAGAACTAGGTCCCCCTTTTTAATCAACCATCGATGTAGGTCTACATGATGCTTTTTCCATTTCTTGTCTTGATACCATTCGATTTGACCCAATGTTTGTGCACACTTTTCCTCTAGGGAGTCAAGATCGATGATCCTTTACTCATTATTCTGGGCTTCGTTCATAATGCTTGAAAGGATCATTCGTAGTGATGGTACCTACAGTTCAAGAGGTAACACTACTTTAGATCCATAGACTAGGCTATAGGGGGTCTTACCTGTAGTCATCCTACACATCGTACGATAGGCCCATAACATGTAGAGGATTTTCTCGTGCCATCACCTCTTGATGTTGCTAAGAATTCTTTTAACCAAGTTGATGACGGCCTTGTTTGTAGCTTCTGCCTGACCATTAGCCTGTAAGTAATATGGTGACAAAAAAGATTGCTTAATGCTAAGGTTTCTACAAAAGGTTCTGGTTTCCGCACTACTAAACTATGGTCCATTATCCATTACAATAGTCATGGGAAGACCAAACCTTGTTATGATGTTATCTAAGATGAAGTGGCAAACTTGTTGAGATGTAGTTTTTCTAAGGGGGATAGCCTCTACCGACTTTATGAAGTACTCAGTGGTAGTAATGATGAAGCTATGTCTTGTGGAAGACTTAGGTGTTATGGGTCCTATGATATCTAGTCCCCATCGTTGGAATGGCCACGTGATCTACGTAGGATGCAACTCAATAGGTGACATGTGTATAAGGTTTGTGTGACATTGGAAAGTGTCACACGTCTTGACTTTAGCAAAAAAATCTCGTTCCATGCAAGGCCAATAATACCCTAGATGTCTGATCTTAGCTACCATGGCCCTAGGAGCTATGTGTCCTCCACATAGTCCTTCATGGACTTCACTAACGATTTTTTGTGCCTCCTCCCCACCAACACAAGTTAATAGTATTCCATCAAAGGAGTGTTTACATAAGGTATTATCTCCTCTGAGGACATACTTCCATGCTAGCTTTCGGATTTCATCCATTTGGGCAGATGTCAATTCGTTTGGGGGTTCACCATGTTGCACGTAGGCTTTCACGTTAGCATACCACACTTGGGCGTTGGTAGTGCTTATGGAGGCCACGTGTACTACTTAGGTGATAGGGTATATGCATTCTGTTATCGAAGCAGGTAAAGTGGTGAATAGGTGTGGTGGCACGTTTAATGCTAGCATAGCTAAGGCATCAGCTACAGTTTTTTCGTTGCATGGCACATGCTGGATGTCTGTTGTGGCAAACTGTTTCAACAAGTTTTTGGCCAAATCATAGTAAGGCTGTAAGTGTAAAGCGTTGCAGGCATAGACCTCAATGATTTGATTGACGATAAGTTGAGAGTCACCTCAGACTGCCAAATGTCAGATTTATAATTACCAGGTTGCTAAGAGGCCCCTAAGGAGTCCTTCGTACTCAACTATATTGTTTGTACAAAGGAACATGAAGTGGTAAGAAAAAGGTTGCATGTCCCCCGAGGGGAATGTAATGATAGTGGCAACACTACCACCTCGCATGGTTGAGGCACCGGCACAAGGTTGATACTGTTAACATGTTCATTAGGGAATTCAGGTTCTATGGTCGTCTGATCATCAACAGGCAAGGTTGCAAGTTGCATAGCTATTGCTTATCCTTTCGTTGATGTTTGGGCTACATAGTGTAAATCGAATTTCGCTGTTATTACTTTCCATCAGGCTATCCTGCTACTTTCATATAAGTTGTTCGTGATAGCCCGAAGTACATTACTTTTGCATATAATGTTCACTTGGCTACGGAACAAGTAGTGTCTCCACCTTTTTAGCGCAAACACTAAAGCAAGACAATTCCTTTCCACTTCATTATATTTGGCTTCGTATGTTATTAATGCATGGCTCAGTTAATAGACTGGGGTTTCAAAGCCATCTTCTCTTTTTTGGAATAATGGTGTTGCGATAGACGTGTCCAAAGTAGCAAGGTAGATGTAGAAAGGCTTATCCCTTTGTGGTGGGTAAACAGTTGGGAGGTATAAAAGCTCTTTCTTCAAGTCATTGAAGGCTTGTTGACACTGTGCTATCCACTCGAAGTTAACCCCCTTATTTAGTAAGTTTTGCATGGGGTGGAACTTGTTAGTCAACCTTGCTATAAACCTTATGATGAACTGTATTCTACCTTACAACCCATGCAATTCTTTAAGGTTAGTAGGGGGTGCTAGGTTAACGATGGCCTTAACTTTGTCAAGCTCCACTCGTATTCTAGCCTTCGATACTACAAACCCTAGCATGCGTATGATTTTTACGCCAAAAACACACTTCTTTGGATTAAGACGCATGTCATGCCTATGACAATGCTTCACCACTACATCTAGATTAGTGGGATGATCAATAGTTATCTTAGACTTGACCACTATGTCATCCACGTAATCATTTAGTTTCTCTAGGAGGTAGTCACTGAATATGTAGGTCATGGCTCATTGATAGGTTGCTTTGGCATTCTTTAGATCAAAGGGCATCATAGTGTAACAAAAGGTACCCCAAGGGGTCATAAACGTAGTTGTCAACTGATGCTCTAGATTTATGCAAATTTGATTGTAACCCGAGAACTCATCCATGAAGAATAGTAAAATGTGATAATCTGTAGTCTCGATAAGCTGATCGATACTTGGTAGTGGGAAGTCATCTTTAATTGTTGCTTTGTTTAGATCCTAGAAGTCTATACAAATTCATATTCCTCCTGTTTTCTTAGAGACCACAATGATGTTTGACACCCATTTCGAGTAATCAACCATGCAAATGAAGCCTACTTGGTATAGCTTAGTCATTTCATCACATACAGCTAGTGCAATTTCTGGTTTAATTTTTTGAGCCTTTTGTTTAACCAGTTTGACATGTGGGTCCAATACAATGTTATTTTGTATTGACCGTGGGTCCAATCCCGGCATGTTATTATAGGACCATGCGAATACTTTGATGTTGTCTTGAAGGACACTGGATACATCTTTTTGCATTTTTTGATCTAGGAGGGAACTTAGTTTTAGTGACTTTATTTCCCCCCTGGATGTTGTTATCAGTGCTTTGATGAGAGGGTCCTCAGTCACATCCCTGGCCTCTAAGTCTAAGGCTTGGACCAAATGTTCAAGCTAATCTAGGAACGTTTCCAGGGATGCTACAGTGTTATCAATAGATGAATCCTAGTTTATTGACTCTAAGTTCAGATATCTTGCCAGCTTGCCATGAGGACCTATCAAGGTTAAAAGTGAGTGTAGATCACGCTGCATGGTCATCTTATTGAACCTGCCACAATAAGAAGAAGCTTGGTCAGGTGATACCTGTTTGTAGTTATAGCGCATAATAGTAAATATTTGCAAAGTAATAATAAAACATGTAATGATTGTTTATTTGGCCAAGTTTGCAAGTTACTAGTTTAAGGTCTTGGCGGACCATGAGCAGATTCGAACATGCAATTGACCTTAGCTTTGCCAGTTTAAGGTTGTGTTGGATAGTTAACAGGTTGTAAAGGTAAAGTTACTAGTTTAAAGTCTTTACAGACCATTAACAGGTTAGTGGACAAGGTTACTAGTTTAAGGTCTTTGCGGACTGTTAACAGGTTGGCATTGTTGAGGTTACTAGTTTAAGGTCTTTATGGATTGTTAAAAGGTAGGCTTCATAAAATGTCACTAGTTTAAGGTCTTTGCAGATCGTGGTGCATAGGCTTCGTACAGGTAAGTTGCTAATTTAAGGTAGGGCAAAATTTTTGGTTGAGCCCACCTATTTGCAAACAAGAATGCTATGCTATCGCACATTTATGACATGAGAGTGCTACACTACATGGGGCATTCCACATTACTCAGGGTGTGAAAATGGCAAGTTCTTTTCACTGTGTTGGCTATAAATAGGGGTTTACCCCTAGTGAACTTGTCATTTTCATTGTTAGAGTGTAGAGCCCACATCTAGAGCATAGCACGATGGTACCAAGAGAAAGAAAAACAATGTAGCATAACATCCATCAACATTTGCGAGTGAAGCAATGGCACCTAAAGGTGAACGTAAGCATCGAGGGCTCGCTAAGGTGGACAAAGTCAAGGACACTTTGGGGCACCTGACCCAGGCATGCGTTGAAGTGCAGGAGGAGACTCCGTCTACTTGGTAAGTTGTTGCACCACCTTTGTTGTTTAGACTTCAGTAATCGTTATTGTTGAAATCTGCATCTTTTTTCATCATTTTGGTCACCATTTTGGCTTACTGTTGTTGGTTGGCCACAGTGGTTGTATGGATGTTATGCTATAACTACATGTGGTATTGCCTTGGCCACCATTATTGCAACTGCCTTGTCGCGAGGGTTTCGGTGAGCCTAGACAGCTTAGCACATGGCTAGCATAGCGCACTGCCCTCAGGAGGGTTTAGCCATCTGTACAATTTGACAAATGAGACACGTGTTTAACGTAGCACAACGCGAATTATTTTTTACAGCCAAAGTATGGTTGGGACAGCTGTAGCATAGTAAACTTTTACTTGTCTGCATTTTCTAATTTTTTTATTATAGTATGCTAGTACGTCGTAAGGTCTTTTAGGTTTGACATATTGTTACGTTGTTAAATCTGTAATACCGTTGCATTGCTGAATTTTTTAAGCTTGCCATGTGGCCATGCTTGTTGTAGTAATCTGTTGATTGCATCGTTGTATTATTGCACATCTACTTGTTCTTGTCTAGTTGCTACATTACATGTCATCTGAGCATTGTTGCATTGTGAGCGGTTTGATGACCATGCTATGCCAAGAGGCTTTCTTTGTTGTTGTTTGTTCGTATTTTATAATTATTTTTTTAAAATTTTTGCAACTGTGGGATCATGTTATGCCATATGTAATGAAAATGCCATGCTACGCTATACATAATGAGAGGGTTATGCTATGCTACGTGTAAACTTCGCTCGTACATAGTGCTAACGTTTGATGCTTCATTATGCAGGGTCATGCTAAAGCCCATCCTAATTATCCTAGAGATTGTGGAAGTCCTATGCTGCCTTAGCACACCAATGGCTAATGTCCCTCCTCCACATGCACGTGTAGAGTGGTAGGTGGTCTAGTTCCGGAGGATGCACGAGGCTTCCTACAGTTCCTCCTCCAGCATTTTAGTGTGATCGTTTGGTTACACTTATCGATGGAGATAGTAGCCACAATCATAGAAACCCTGTTGCCTAGGGCAAACTGGGGTATTCTAAAATTTTTGACTAATGGATCAATTAGGGGTGAGCAAGAAAAAGGTTCCAACCAGCATCCAAAAAGCCTGAGACACTTAAGTTAGATTTGGGAAATGCCTAAGTATAAGTGCTACCACTTATACAACACCTTGTTTGTTGCCTACCACATGGGCATCTGCTTTCAGAAGCCACCTGGAACTATTTACTATGCCGGTGGGTGAGTTCTATGAATGTATTTTGTCGTGTAATCCATGATACGTTAAACACATGTATTAATAGTGTGTATGTGCATTTTTTATGTTACTAGGTTTTTTATCAATAGGAGTGGTCTCCACGGTGACATAGATGCCTTAGCGTTGGCACAGATGGCCCTGCAGGAGTTTTCCTCCACTAGGAATGTGCACGCCGGCATGATAGGCCAATTTGGGGGTGAGTTCAAAACCTACCCAACCCGATATTCCCAATTTTATGGAAAATGTAAAGAAGCCGGTTGGTTGGATAGGGAATGGGCATCCCTCAGGTTGCTCACCGTCAAAGATATTTTGGTGGATCTCCCATCGTTTCCCAGGTCATTTAAACTTGGTATGCTAAAATGTGAATCTACTGTTACATGTTTGAGTGATGTTTACCTTTTACCAATCCCCTCTCTTTTTTTTGTTTTTTTTTACGAATCATTTTAGTAGCGAAGAAATCCCAAGAGGTGACTATGATTACCTCTAGGTGCAACAAAACCAACCTCGAGGAGGTGGAGGAGACCCAGTACTGGCTCTTCAATGGGGCCCCAACCATGCTGGTCCATAACCTTTAGGAGGCTGGGCTTATGGACTTATTTTTTACTATTAACCCGAGTGTCCCGCCTACTGAGAAGTTTTCCCTAGTTGACTCCTTTGCTGAAAAGGTAGACCACTTTCACACACGTGTTCACAGTATGCACGTGGTGTTTGATGTCAACGATCAATTGTTTGCAGATCTTTTTGACATCTCCTCTAATGGTCTCCTCATTGGAGAAAAATCCAAGAAAGATGCACACAATCGGGAGGACATCGAGGAGTGGCTAGGGGTTGCAATGGACCGAAAGGGGATTTATATTAAGAAAGTAAGGCTATGGGTGGCCAAAACGGTTTACCCTAGCTTTCATGCCCATGCCTTCCCCAAGCTACTGTCCCAAGGAAAAATCATTGGGATTGAGCAAGCTCAGATAATGAGGGATGTCATGGAAGAAGGGACCCATTACAATTGGGCACAACACCTTTGCAGAGGCATGCAAGTTGAAAAGGTTAAGCTTCATGGAAAGCTTGAATCCTATTTCAACATGCACCATGCCTTCTTCATAGCCTGCCTACGGCATTTTGCAAAATCCTTGGTGGTTTGCGAGAATGGGATCTGGGTACTACAAGATCGTAGCCAAATTTCCAAACCATGGATCTACCAAGTATTCCATACCACCCGATCTCAGGATCCCCTAGAAGCTACTAGGGAGTCATTTTCAATGACAACTAGGGATTGGGTGGCATGCAACTTTTGGACCAAGGACAGCATGGGAGAGGCACCCCCCATTACCACTGGTAGTGTGATAAGGGGGGAACACCACATTGCAGAGATAGTGACGACCAAGCTCCAACATAAGAGGTCCCTTCCTACCGTTGTAGTTGTGGGCTCAGGTAGAGCTGAGGAGGCAGAATGTTAAAGATCTACCAATGGCAATAGCCACTATGGATGGTTTGGTCGATTATAAGCAGGGTAATTCTAGATCCAATTTAGAGCAAAAGAAACCCCAGGATGAGGGCAAGAAGGGAGAAAAGCAACCTCGAGGTCTAAAAGATAAAAAGAAGGAGGGGGCGCTCTCCAAACCCAAGGGAGATGGAGCCTCCCAAGGGAAGAAATTCTCATTTGAATGCTTCATTCATGATGGACCACATCGGGCTTATGATTGTTCATCAAGAGAGAGGCTCTCGATCCTTAGACTTCAGGAGGAATCTGAGGGAGATGGCAGTAACCCGAGGTGTAACCCGTTACAGTTTTTGAACACCCTTACTTTCTAGAAGTCCAGCCAACCCAATGAGCTGATGCTATGTTATGCTAAGTAGCGTTGCATAGCGTAGCATCTACTTTAGGTTGGTATAGTTTACTTACTACGACTATACATTATCAATGGAGGAAGAAGAAGAAGAAGAGGGAGAAGAGGTGGTGGCCCCTACAATAGGGGCAATCGGCGAAAATGAGGAGGCTCTGGCTATAGAGGAGAGGGCCCTTACCAATGAAAAAGGGTGAAACACCATAAAATTTCAAGACCCTTATGCCTCAGCAAGGTCTTGGAATTTAGGCAAGGACTTCCACAAGTGCAGCGTCATGATAGTTTGACAAAAAAATGTAGGCACTAAGGCTCGATTGTCCAGTCTGACAAGTTTTCTATCTCTAGAGCTAACAGGCCTAATGGACTCTCCAGCCTACTCAATTGAACAATTGACCTGGCTGATAGTCTACCCAGAAACTATGCTAGGAGTTTCTAAAAGTGTTTGGGATGAGCAAAATAGTTCGGAAAGCTTTCTAGTGAAGAAGTCTGCTACGCTACACTACGCAATGTAGCATAGCAAGCCTTGAAAGATAGTTTCTCAAGCTTCCAAGTGTGAATTGACCAAGTGATTGCAAAGCAAGTCAAGATTTAGTCAACGCAAGATGCTACGCTATGTAGCGTAGCACAGCATAGCAAAGGAAAAGTAGAAAGGCCCATCTTGCCAAGTTATTCTAACAAGAAATATGCACTCAGCAACACCTCGGCCTCCAAAATTGATTGCCACGCTTTGCCCCCAGGCCTTGAGCAAAGTTTCTTGCTAGAAAATGGTGGATTGAATGAAGAAGCAGGATACGTTGGCTACTACGTTGTGCTACTCTACATAGCGTAGCACAACATAGCAACAATGCAAAAGTAGTAAAAGTGTTTCAAACATGAGTTCAGTGAGTTCAAAGGCTTCCTGACATAAAGGACAAAATTTGTAGTTGTTAGCATGACTAAGCCTCAAACAAATGCTTTTCAGCTCTAACACAAATGTTGGTCAAAACCAATGGCTATGCTATGCTATGCTACATAGCATAGCACAACGTAGCAAGCAGCCACTTACGCTACGCTAATGTACTCGATAGCGTGAGTAATGCAACACTAGCATAGAAGCATCAAGACGTCTTCGGGTAACTCTAGAACTTATTGACAACAATCTTCCACACTCTGGCATCTTCTTGGTGGAATCAGCAATTTCACTCCATCTTGCACACCACTTGGTTAGGTCCCAAAACATTGTTCCTACACTTGACCCTACTCGTAAGGGTAGGGGAGACATAGTCCTAGAGCATAGGCTCCATTTTTCTTGTGTTGTTAGCACACTAGGTCTCAGCACATGTAGTTTTAGTGGTATAGTCCCAGCGTAGCCAAGTTCACGTCCAGCATTACACACCTACACAGTACAGACATGTTAGCACCTTGTGGGGTCTAGGGCACATGGCATCCAAACCGAATTTCTCTCCTACTCTTGGCCCTATAAATACCCTAGCGAACAACGCTCAAAGAGTTGGCTTTTTTACATTGGCAAGATTTGTTGGCTTATTAGCTTTTCGCATTGGCTAGTTGGCTTCTTCATTGGCTCCTTGGCAAATAGAGTTGGATTTTTGCTGCAGTTGGCTTTTGAGTTGGCTTTCAGAAGGCATACTTGGCATTTTTCTTAAGTGTTCTAGTTACCTTTGAGCTCTCTGGTTGGCTCGAAACATCCATTTGTGAGTCAAGAACTTTGACATCTTAGTAAATAGATCAGCAAGCAGAGGAACTATGACTATACCACTCGGTGTAAGCAGTGTCTCTCTGGCATTGCATAACCTATTGTACATCTTTCAAACAAGGCAAAGAATCAAATCTGCAACCTTGGGGCGATGCACTTTCTCATCCAAGTTTGTTTTGCTATTTCCTCATTATAATCATTATTTCACACTATTTTCACTGCCTTGCATATATTGATCATTGATTTATCTCACATGTCTTGCTTTCAAAACAAACGTTTACATAAGGTTAAGATACACCAATTAAGTCTCTATCTAATTGACTAGACCCTTCAAGGTGCCCCACTTCCGTTTCTTTCTCCAACATGGCCCTCACATGGATTCGGGGTTAAACTGTCTGCCCGGCAACCTCTCGGTGTTTCAGCCACCAACGTTTTCGATCACTATAATTTTGGCTCTAGAAGGAGGGCCTTTTGATGCCTTTTCTATGTCTTATGGGTAGTCCTACACGCTCTCTGTACCTTGTCACACACTAGCATATACATGACATCCTTTTGTGGTTGTTTATGCATTGTGTGATGCAGATTGGTTGCAACAACGGTTCCTTTGGAACTCAGCAGGATGAAAAGCCTCTGATTTGCCATCAATTTCTGTGTTTCTAGTTTGCAATCTCCCCTTGTACCATGCAAGATGATTTCGAAAACAACTACTATTTTCACCACGAGCCTTGAGGCTCCTTTCTCAGCCCAGAGCACCATGGGTGCTGAGCGGCCACCTAGCCTAGTGCTGGTGCCATGCCAATCCCTTAGGATTTGACATTTGTCACCCAAGTTCTTAGCATAAAACATAGAGCATTATGACTTAATCTACGTAAAGATCTAGGCAAGTCTGCCCCTGGATCGCCAAGAACTCGAGCACAAATGCAATTTCGAGTTCCTTCATCAGAATGAGAGGGAGTTTGTCCCTACCCCCAACATTGTCATCCCCTTGATGGAGGCATATTAGTGGATCCTAGATCAGTTTCTACGAGTCAGTAAGCCTAGGGAGTAGGACATGACATTCCACTATGATGAAGCATTTTAGGACAAATAGGAAGATCTAGATTCCTAGCCTGAGGGGGCTGGCTAGACTTACCCTATGACCATCCCTCCCACCACAGTCTTTAGGTCCAACCCCCTTTTTGCGATGGCTCCCTTTGTGATCACCACGAATTTGCCTCAATTCCCACTTTCATCATCCATGGGCATCCATCCTACACCCTCAGCATATCAATAGGCACCTTTCTCAGTTTCATACCTAGGCACTCTCCCCTCCCCCATTTTGTCCCATCCTCCTACCAAGTGCCAATTACACCTACGTTGCCTTACATACACACTGCATCTACTTCATAGCTACCTAGAGCCTCTACTCCTATCTCATCATCTGCATCTATTCCATCATCAGTTGCAAGTCCAGTCCCAACCACTTGGTGGACCCTAACCACTTTGCTCCTTGTTTCGTAGCCTCACCAGATGTCACATTATGCTTACCACCAAGCATATCAAGTCCCGCAGGTGTTGCAACCAAGCACGGTACTGTGGCCTATTCCATTGGTCATGCAAATGACTAACCCCGTAGCACCACCACCAGTCACCACTTCAACAGCACCACCCACTAGGTGGTGAACCTCACAAGTAGCACCCTTCACAAGGGCAGTCCCAACGAACCCCCCATGAGCCAAGCCGCTGCCCTTACTACGCCACAAACGATGGTTGCTCCTGCAACCCCACAACCATCTACGTCATCTCCAGGTCTAGATCAAGTGTTTCAACTTATCTAGACCCTCACTGAAGAGATCAAGCATCTCAAAGCCGCTAGTTCCGACATAGTGTAGGTCATGGATTTCTACCATGATGACCCCATCAGCCTAGCGGTTCCTATGCTTACATTACCCCTTGGGATGCCACTACCCTAATTCACAAAATACAATGGGGAGGGCAACCCTAACGCATATTTAGTCGCATTTAGATCTGAATCTTTGTTGCTGCAACAATGGCCGCACACCATTATTTGTGTCTTTGCTATGTTTGTAACAGGCAAAGCTTTAGACTGGTATTGCGCACTCCCGCATGTCTCCATCTCAACACTAGAGGAGCTCCTAACCCATTTCGTGACTCGCTTCAAGTATAACTTGAAGTCCAAAGTCACGCTGGATCAATTGATGGGCGTTAAGCAAGACCCCACTAGAGTCAATGCAGAGGTTTATCCAATGGTGGAGCACTACCTTGAATGAGATCCATGAGCCTATCATAGAGGCCCATTTGTTGGCCATCTTCAAGGGGGCGGTAAATGATTTCATCAAATCCAAGTTGTACTACCTAGCCCTGCACTTTCTCAGTCAAGCTTTTGCCCAGACAAAAAGCATTCAAGATGGGGTCGAAGCTAGTAAGGACCCAACCTATGTTGCATATAAAAATGCATACACTAAAAAAGATAAAGAAAAGGGCAAGGCCTCAATGGCCACGATGGCCACTGTGGCCAATGAAGCCAAGCCCAACAGCAACAATAACAAGAAAGTAGCCACAATGACAACTAACCCTAAACCTGTCCCCTCAAGTCCACCCTTTCCCCTTTCCCCTACACAACTATATTGTTACTTCCAAGCACAACAAAGCAACTTCTGAGCAACCACAGAGAATGATGTTGGTGACTTATTCTTCATGGTATTTCGTATTCTTTGTCAATGTCTATCGGGCGAATCCTCTAGACATCGATAAAGAGGGGCCAATGAAACACCATGAGATTTCAGGATCCTCATGCCTCAGCAGGGTCTTAGAATTTAGGTAAGGAATTTCACAAGTGTAGCGTCATGACAGTTCAATAGAAAAATGTAGGCACTAAGGTTGGACTATCCAATTCGACAAGTTTTCTATCTCCAAAGCTGACAGGCCTAATGGACTCTCCGGCCTGCTCAACTGGACAATTGACTCAGCTGACAGTCTACCCAGAAACTATGCTAGGAGTTGCCAAAAGTGTTTGGGATAAGCAAAATAGTTTGGAAAGTTTCCTAGTGAAGAAGTCTGCTATGCTATGCAGTGTAGCAAGCCTTGAAAGATAGTTGCTCAAGCATCCAAGTGTGAATTGACAAAGTGATTGCAAAGTAAGTCAAGATTTAGTCAACGCAAGATGCTATGCTATGCTACGCTATGTATCGTAGCATAGCATAGCAAAGGCAAAGCAGAAAGGCTCATTTTGCTAAGTGATTCTAACAAGAAAGTTGCACTTGGCAACACCTCGGCCTCCAAAACCAGTTGCCCCAATTTGCCCCTAGCCCTCGAGCAAAGTTTCTTGCTAGAAAATGGCAGATTAAATGAAGAAGTAGGATACATTAGTTGCTATGCTGTAGCATAGCACAACATAGCAACAATGCAAAAGCAGAAAAAGTGTTTCAAACATGAGTTCAACTAGTTCAAAGACTTCTCAACATAAAGGACAAAAATTGTAGTTGTTAGCATGACTAAGCCTCAGATGAATGCTTTTTAGCTCTAACACAAATTTCGATCAAATTCAGTGGCTATGCTATGCTATGCTACGTAGCGTAGCGTAGCATAGCAAGCAGCCACTTATGCTACACCAATGTACTCAATAGTGTGAGTAATGCAACACTAGTACGGAAGCATCAAGATGTCTTCGAGTAACTCTAGAACTTGTTGACAGCAATCTTCCACACTTTGGTATCTCCTTGGCAGAATTAACAATTTCACTCCATCTTGCACGCCCCTTGGTCAGCTTCCAAAACATTGTTCCTACACTTAACCCTGCTTGTAAGGTTAGGGAGACGTAGTCCTGGAGCATAGGCTCCATTTTTCTTGTGTTGTTAGCACACTGGATCTTGGCACATGCATTTCTGGTAGTATAGTCATAGTGTAGCCAAGTTCATGTCTAACATTGCACACCTACATGGTACGAACATGTTATCATCTTGTGGGGTCCAGGACACATGGCATCCAGATCACATTTCTCTCCTGCTCCTAGCCTTATAAATAGCCTGGTGAACAACGCGCAAAAGGGTTGGCCTTTTTACATTAGCAAGAGCAATTGGCTTGTTGGATTTTCGCATTGGCTAGTTGGCTTCTTGATTGGCTCCTTGGCAAACAGATTTGGCTTTTCGCTATAGTTGGCTTTGAGTTGGCTTTTAGAAGCCATACTTGGCATTTTTCTTAAGCATTCTAGTTACCTTTGAGCTCTCTGGTTGGCTCCAAACATCCCTTTGTGAGTCAAGAATTTTGACATCTTAGCAAATAGATCATCAAGTAGAGGAACTATGACTATACCGCTCGGTGTAAGCAATGTCTCTCTGCCATTGCATAACATGTTTTACATCTTCCAAACAAGGCAAAGAATCAAATCCACGACCTTAGGGTGGTGCACTTTCTCACCCGAGTTTGTTTTGCTATTTCCTCATTATAATCGGTGTTTCATACTATTTTCACTACCTTGCATTTATTGATCATCAATTTATCTCACGTGTCTCACTTTCAAAACAAATTTTTACGTAAGGTTAAGATACACCAATTAAGTCCCTATCTGATCGACCAAACCGTTCAGGGTGCCCCGCTTCCATTTCTTTCTCCAACATAGCCCTTGCATGGATCTAGGGCTAAACTGTTCACCTGGCAACCTCTCGATGTTCCAGACATCGATATTTTCAATCGCTACAAAAGGGCCCTTGCTACAGAAGAAAGGGCCTCGGCTGGTGAAGAGGAAGTCTCTGCTAATGAAGAGGAGGCCCCTACCAATGAAGAAAGGGGCCCAATGAATGATGAAGAGTTTCCTGGCAACTAGGATGAGGCCCTTGCTTACGATCCTTTTGCAGAGAGCAGCTCAATGCCGAAGGGGCATATGAACATCGAGGATGCTACTACATTATTGGGTCAACTAGAAGGAGAGGGGCTCCATTTGGATGCTAGTGATTTTGACCACATATTTGCCAGTGTGTCGATGGGCAACCCCCCTGTTATCACCCCTGAGGGTTTTCTCAGAGCTTTACATTATCATTTATGCTATTCATCAGCTTTATTATGGTTCTCTCCACTTTACCTAACATGTTTTATCATGTAGTTGGTACCATCATTAACACCTCTGGCTCATCCTCAATCTGCCTATGACCATGGATCGAGACCCTTGATAAATTTACTTTCATGGAAGGGATGGTCAATGACATGATCGACCGTTTAAAGCAGGTTGACTCGGAAATGGGTAAGTTAAAGTGCTATGCTAGACTCTAAATTATTGTTGCATTCACCATGCCTCTGTGACTAATGCATTTTTTATGTGTGGTTGGCAACCTCTCATCTTAAGTGGGATCCCAAATGAGTGGTTGAGATCAACGTCATGCCTACATTTCCACCAAAGGTGACCAAAGTACCTCATCACGTATATGACAAAGCAAGCCAATGTGCACTATACTTGGCACGCTCCTTGTGGGAATGTAAGTGCGTGAATGAAGACCTCTGTAAATGGGTCCAGAGGCTTGAGAAGGAGAAGGTCAACCTGACTGCCAAGGTAGGAGATCTCCATTCCAAGATTGAATTCCTGTTGGCCTGAGACACCAATGATGGTAGTTGGCACATGACCGTCATTGACTACGCGAGCTACTAGATGGCCGTGCGACGCAACAATGAGGCCACCCATGAAATAATAGAGAAACACATGCAAATGAACCTATTAGCCTAGAAGAATCAAGATTGAAAAGATTACAGTACCAAGGTTTACGAGTGGGGGTAGACATAGAAAAATCACAAACATATGTATAAGCTAGAACATGCCACCTACCATAACCAATATAGGGATGCCTCAGTCAAGTTACATACTCATGAGGTATTCCTTGATATTATTGGCACTTCTGGGGCTTATGACAGGTTCATGCAACAGGTGACTGTGAGTGAATCTCTTGAAAGGAAAGTAACCTTTCCTGCAAGTGAGACCACCACTGCCACCTTTTCTCCAGGGCCACCGAGATGGACATCCATAGAGAAAGAGAAAGTTGCTGCAAGCACTGATCTAGGCTACAGGAATTGGGTTGATATCATAGAAAAGGAGATCTTGCAATGCCTAGCGACAGGCCTGGATTGGATACCCCCCAAAACAGATGCGGGGCCGTCTTCAGTCAGTTACCCTTCTACATGGTGATAATTCATTTTATTTGAGTCTTTATTATAGCTTTAACTGACTAGTTCATTTTTCTTGTGATGTAGGATCTAGATGAAAGCATGGGGCCTAATGAAGCAGAAAACAATGGAGCGAGTGAAGGGTCAAAGCGTAGCAGCTACCATTTTATTTGAATTCAAAGAATGTTACAAACATTATTAATTTGTGAAAGAAAAAATGAAATACGAAGAGATTTATTTTGCTTATGTGTTATGTGTTGTATTTATTTTTATTTTATTTTATTCTCTTTTTATTTATGAATTGAATTCGTTAGGAGCGTTTGGTTTTAGTTTTAGGCCATTTCAAGCCATTGCCAGTTTTAGGCCATTTCGAGCCATTGCTAGTTTTAGGCCATTTTGGGCCATTGCTAGTTTTAGGCCATTTCGGGCCGTTACTAGTTTTAGGCCATTTCGGGCCATGGGATAATGGTAAAGAAAAATTTTTGCCAATTTTAGGCCTTAGCAGGCCATGGTGTGATGTAAACAATGGATGTGCTGTGAATGGTTTAAAGAATGAGCTAGACACTTAGCATAGATGAGTGAATGTTAAACAAAGAAGGAATAAATGTATAATGATCATTAATTGGGTAAGGAGCAGTGGAGTTGTTATGCTACATGAGTAACGATTATCCTTGCAACTGCTTTCTAACCCAACATGGGTTTGGTGACGTGTAAGGCCAAGAGGCTTTGTTGTAGTATTCTTCTATGTCGTTGTCTACTGCTTGAAAAGGCAATTCGGCCCACGCAGTTTCGTTTTCTAAGTTGGCGTCTTGGGCTAGCTCTTTTGTCAAACAATTAGCTTCGATGGATATGGGTGCTTCATTCTTAGAGATTATGACCTCTGAACCATGCTCCATATCGACATTGTTTATTGCCTAGGTTGCCACTTCATCACTGTGGATCACCACCTCCCTATCCGCGTAAGGTAGGTGGATTTCTTGATGTATGGGTGAAGAGATGGCCCTGAGTTGGGCTAACCACGACCTCCCCAAGATCAGGTTAAACCCAGGCATCTCTTCCATCATGATAAATGTTGCACTTGTGGGGAACTGGTCCCCTTCCACAAAGTTAATGTGGACAATACCTTTCACCACTACCCACACCCTGTTGAATGACTTTAGACATGATGTTGTGGTCCACCAAACCCAATTTGTCCACTATGGGGAATGGGATGACGTTTGTAGCAACCCCATCATCAATGTGTACTCTTCGGATCTTTTGCTGACCGACCCGAATTATCATGAATAGGGGTGCTATCGTTGCCTGACCTTTTTCAAGGTCTTCATTAATGGACTCGTCATGGAATGTCAACTGGGATGGCCATGGTTCTTCGGGCATAGAAGGAAGCATGACTGCATGGATTGCTTACTCCTCTGCCGACATGTTCTCGTCAACCAGTATGAATGCTAACATGTGAACCAAAGCCTCGCGGTGTGCAATGGAAGTCATTACCAGGTCGTACCGGCTCAAGGTTGTGTTCTTTTGATTTAGAGCCTGTTTGACCTAAGTAAGAGCATTTAGGAGGTCTTGTCCACCTTCCTATTGTTTGTCACCCTTCTCTTCCTCCATTTTTCCTAGAAGATGAATTTCTCGGGGAGGAGGAGTTTTAGGTTTGGAGCTAGATATTTTTGGGCGGGGTGGCAATGATCGTGCATGCGTAGTGGTGTTAACTTTTGGTGATGAGGGGGCATAAACATAAAGGATGAAGGGGTAGGCTTGGAAGGACCTGTGGCAGTACATTCCTTGGCCATTTTGTTCATCAGACGCTCTTCCCATTTCCTTGAACAGGAAGGTTGTGATGTCGTCTTAGTTTGACTCTGAGTGATTGGGGTAGTTGAGTGTTTTCGCCCCCTAATGATGAATGGTGTTTGTGGCATTAGTGCAGGGAGTGGTGGAGTTTTGAATACAAAGGATGTAGAGGCAGATTTTCGAGGAGGAACCTTAAGGATGAATGGTTGTTGTAGTGTCTTTTTTGTCGTTGTTGGTGTCACTACGCTATGTTGAGGTACACGAACCACAAATGATTGTTGTGGCGGTTTTGGATTATCATCTACACCAATTATGTTGATAATGTACCCTACATCGTTAGCATTGAGGGGGTCCTTGTAAACATGCATGGATTGATTTTCAGGGCAGACAAGGTTACTTTCTTCTAGAACCAACTTCCCCTAATCAATCATCCATTGAATGTCATCTTTTAACGCTAGACAGTAATCCTTGTTGTGACCACAAAGTTAATGGTAGTCACAGAACAGCTCTAGCCTGAAGTTCTTAGGAACTGGCGGCTCATTGGGCATAGCCAAGGATGGGTTCCTAAGGAGTTCACAATACCGTTGATGTCGTTTGGTCACCTCCTCTAACATCCACTTATGTTGAATGTACCCAACCCATAACAATTGCTTCAGAAGTTCTAAAGGATTGATAGGTAGAGGGGTGTACTCGGAGTGATCTTTCAGCTCGAAGTTGGGTTTAGCTGGGGTGGGTGCCTCTAGTGCCAACGTGGAGGGTTGAGCAGCATTACTTGGGCTAGGCGTGGGGTTAGTTAGCGTTGTGGCCTGTTTCTTGTTATTTTTGTTGTTGGGCTTGGCTTCGTTGGCCACAGTAGCCACCGTGGCTATTGTGGCCTTACCCTTTTCTTTGTCTTTTTTAGTGTATGCATTTTTATACGCAACATAGGTTGGATCCTTATTGGCTTCAGCCACATGTTGAATGCTTTTTGTCTATGCAAAAGCTTGACTAAGAGAGTGTGGGACTAGATAGTACAGCTTGGATTTGATGAAATCATTTACCGCCCCCTTGAAGATGGCTTGTAAATGGGCCTCCACGATAAGCTCACGGATCTCATTCAAGGTAGCACTCCACCACTGTATAAACCTCTGCACTGACTCTAGCGGGTCTTGCTTAACTCCCATCAACTAGTCCAGCGTGACTTTAGGCTTCAAGTTATACTTGAAGCGGGTCACAAACTGGGTCAAGAGCTCCTCCAGTGTTGAGATGGAGGTGCGCGGGAGTGCATGATACCATTCTAAAGCTTTGCCTATCAAAGACATAGCAAAGATGTGAATAATGGTGTGTGGCCATTATTACAACAACAAAGATTCGAATCTAAATGTAACTAAATGCGTGTTAGGGTCACCTTCCCCGTTGTATTTTGTAAATTGGTGGAGTGACATTCTAAGGGGTAATGTAACCATAGGAACTGTCGAGCTGATGGGGTCATCATGGTAGAAATCCATGACCTGCACCATGTTGGAACTGGTGGGTTTGAGGAATTTAACCTCTTTAGTAAGGATCTAGATAAGTTGAAACACTTGATCCAGACCCGAAGATGATGTAAACGATTGTGGGGTTGGAGGGGCAACCATCATTTGTGGCGTAGTAAGGGCAACAGCTTGGCTCATAAGGGGTGTCGTTGGGGCTACCCTTGTAAAGGGCGTTACCTGTGAGGTCCACCACCCAGTGGGTGGTGTTGATGGAGCGACGACTGCTAAAGGTGCTGTAGGGTTAGTCACTTGCAAAACCAATGGAATGGGCTATAGTTCCACGCTTAGTTGCAACACCTGCGAGACTTGGTATGGTTGGTGGTAAGGGTAATGTAACATCTGGTGGGGTTGCAAAGTGGCTAGGGTCCACCATGTGGTTGGGGCTGGACCTGCCACTGATGATGAAACAAATGCAGATGATGAGATAGGAGTGGAGGCTCCGGGCAACTATGAAGTAGACGCAGTGTGTATGTAGGGCAATGTAGGTGTAACCAAAGCTTGGTACGAGGATGGGACAGAATGAGGGAGGAGAGTGCCTGGGTATGAAACTGAGGGAGGCGCTTGCTAATATGCTGAGGGTGCAGGATGGTTGCCCATGGCTGATGAAAATGTAGATTGAGGTTGATTCGTGGTGATCATAAAGGGAGCTATCACAAAAAGGGGGTTTGACCTAAAGACCATGGTGGGAGGGATGGTCAAAGGGTAGGTTTGACCATCCCCCTCAGACTGGAAGTCCAGGTCTTCCTATCCATCCTGGAACGCTTCATCATAATGGGATGCCGTGTCCCACTCCCTAGGCTTACTAACTCACAGTAGTTGATCTAAGATCCACTGATATGTCTCTATCAGGGGGATGGCAATGTCAGGGTTAGCGACAAACTCCCTCCTGTCCCAATGAAGGAACTCAAAATTGCATTTGTGCTCAAGTTCTTAGTGATCCAGGGGCAGATTTGCCTGGATCTTTGCACATGTAAAGTTATAATGCTCTGCGTCTTGTGCCAAGAACTTAGGTGACAAATATCGAATCCTAAGGGACTGGCATGGCACCAGCACCGAGCTAGGTGGCCACTAAGCACCCATGGTGCATTGAGCTGAGAAAGGATCCTTAAGGATTGAGGTGGAAACAGTGGTCATTGTCGAAACCATCTTGCATGGTAAAAAGGGGAGATCACAAACTAGAATCACAGAAATCGATGGGAGATCAGAGGATTTTCATCCTACAGAGTTCCAAAGGAATTGTCGTTGTGACCAATCTAAATCACATAATGTGTAAACAACCACAAAAGGGTGTCATGCTTATGCTAGTGCATGACAGGGTACAGAGAGCATGTAGGACTACCCATAGGACATGGAAAATGCACCAAAACGTCCTCCTTCTAGCACCAAAAACTGTAGCAACTGAAAACATCAGTGGCTAGAACACCAAGAGGTTGTTGGGTGAATAATTTAACCCCAGATCTATGCGAGGGTTATGCTAAAGAAAAACAAAAGCGGGGCACCCTAAATGGTATAGTCGATCAAATAAGAACTTAATCGATGTATCTTAACCTTACGTAAATGTTTGTTTTGAAAGCGAGACACGCGAGATAAATCGATGATCAATAAATGCAAGACAGTGAAAATAGTACAAAATAACGATTATAATGAGGAAATAATAAAAAAAAACTTGGGTGAGAAAGTGCATTGCCCCAAAGTCTCGGATTTGATTCTTTGCCTTGTTTGAAAGATGTACAATAGGTCATGCAACGCTGAAGAGACACTGCTTACACTGAGCAGTATAGTCACAGTTCCTCTGCTTGTTGATCTATTTTCTGAGATGTCAAAATGCTTGACTCACATAGGGATGTTTGGAACCAAATAGAGAGCTCAAAGGTAACTAGAATGCTCAATAAAAATGCCCAACTATGCCTTCTAAAAGCCAACTATAGTGAAAAGCCAACTCTATTTGCCAAGGAGCCAATCAAGAAGCCAACTAGCCAACGCGAAAAGCCAACAAGCCAACTACTCTTGCTAATGTAAAAAAAGCTAACCAGCCAACTACTCTTGCCAATGTCCAAAAAGCTAACCCTTTGAGCATTGTTTGCTGGGATATTTATAAGGCCAAGAGCAAGAGAGAAATGTGGTTTGGATGCCACGTGTCCTGGATTCCACAAGGTGCCATCATGTCCATACCGTGTAGGTGTGTGATGCTGGATGTGAACTTTGTTACACTGTGACCATACCACCGGAACTGCATGTCTCAAGATCTAGTGTGCTAACAATGCAAGAAAAAATGGAGCCTATGCTCCAGGACTATGTCTTCCCTACTCTTACGAGCAGGGTCAAGCATAGGAATAATGTTTTGGGAGCTAACCAAGGGTATGCAAGATGAAGTAAAATTACTGATTCTGCCAAGGAGATGCCAAAGTGAGGAAGATTGCTGTCAACAAGTTCTAAAGCTACCTAAAGACGTCTTGATGCTTCCATACCAGTTTTACATTACTCACACTATCGAACACCTTGTCGTAGCATAAGTGGCTACTTGCTACGCTGTGCTATGCTACATAGTGTAGCATAGCATAGCCACTGGTCTTGACTAAAATTTGCGTAGGAGCTAAAAAGCATTTATCTAAGGTTTATTCATGCTAACAATTTCAACTTTTGTCCTTTATGTCAAGTAGCTTTTGAACTCACTGAACTCATGTTTGAAACACTTTTGCTATTTTTGCATTGTTGCTACGTTGTGCTATGCTATGTAGCATAGCACAGCATAGTAGCCAACGTATTCTACTTCTTCATTTAATCCATCATTTTCTAGTAAGAAACTTTTCTCGAGGCCTGGGGGCAAAGCGGGGCAACTGGTTTTAGAGGTCGATGTGTTACCGAGTGCAACTTTCTTATTAGAATCACTTGGCAAGATAGGCCTTTCTACTTTGCCTTTGCTACGCTGTGCTACGCTACATAGCGTAGCATAGCGTAGCACCTTGCATTGACTAAATCTTGACTTGCTTTGCAATCATTCTATTAATTTGCACTCAAATGCTTGAGCAAGTGTCTTTCAAGGCTTGCTATGCTGTATAGCGTAGCAAAATTCTTCACTAGAAAACTTGCCAAACTATTTTTCTCATCCCAAACACTTTCGGCAACTCCCAGCATAGTTTCTGGGTAGACTGTCAGCCGGGTCAATTGTCCAATTGAGCAAGCTAGAGACTCCATCGGGCCTGTCGACTCTGGAAATAGAAAACTTGCTGGACTGGATAGTCCAACCTTAATGCCTACATTTTCCTGCTGAACTATCATGACACTGCACTTGTGAAAGTCCTTGCCTAAATTCCAAGACCTTGCTGAAGCATGAGGGTCCTAAAATTTTATGGTATTTCACTACCTTTTCTTCGGTGGTCACGGCCTCGATTGCAGTTATAATCAAAATGTCCATCTTTGTCATGCATTTTTGTTCCTTTTTCAAACCCTTTATGTCTGTTGGTATCAAAACCTGGGTTATGGATAGTTGAGTGAAGATTCTGATACACAACTCCTTGACCGAAGTCAATGGGAGGAACATTGTTTTATGGAAAACCTCCTAAGGTAGGTTCACCATCCTCGTTCTTACTTAGGAAATACGGGACATCCTGAGGCCACTTCCCCTTCATGGATTTGTAATGTCTCTTCTATTGTAGGTCCCTTTGACGTTGTGCCTCCATGGTTTGATAATCTCTCGAGTCATGTTCATGCACAGCGTATTCTATCTGTAAGTGTTGCATACCAATTCATGTGAGAGCACAATGAAGCATGCTTGGGATTGAGCAATCAGGAGGTAACACTATGTTACCCTCTAAATCATGCCATCGCAACTGTTCATCCTAGTGGAGGATAAAGGTAAAGTCTGGTACATACTCATCGAGATGAGTGTATACCAAGCAAAATTGTTGGGGCACTGATGGGCCATCATGTGTATTATGCCTCCAATTATTCATTGTGTTGGACCTAGGTGGTGAAGCACTCTCATAAGAAGGAGACATGATTGGTTATTTAGTGCACAATACTTTTCTCTCTCTCTTTGTTTTGATGATTTTAAGATAACTAATCCTAAGGGTTCATTCTAATGATGGGAAGAATCCTAAGTTCTAATTAGTGCACAAAAAAGAAAGTCCCTAGCAATGGCACCAATGATAAATGGCTAGGTACCCCTATGTCCAACCATACGAATATGAACATTCATGCGTGATCTAGATGAACTCCAAGGACTAGGTGCTTATGCACCTTCATCGAACAAGGATGGGTTATGTGATCATTATCTTCCCAAGCTTACTTGTAAGGCACAATTGTATAATTAAGTAAACTTGAGGTATATGCTTTTTATGGTTTTTATATTTTATGTTCCTAGTGCTTAAAATAAAGAAATGAAATAATTTAATAACTAATTTGATTTAACTAAACAACTATTCTCTAACTAGTCCTAACACTAGCATTTGTTCCCACTCTCCATACAAATCTTGAACTAGTGTAACACTATTGGGATTACCAAATGCTAGTCGTTACTAGGTTATCAAGTGTTCCATGTATGCTTGAAGTGGTCATACTGAGTGTGCTTACTTGTTGAAAATTAACAAATCAATAAAAGTGACAGCAATTAACTAATGAAAGCATTGAATAACTGTAAACAACATTAAATGTAATAAATAAGCTATTCTGAATGTTGCAAGGTTTATTACAAAGTTCACCTTTATTTCTGGACATAAGGTGTGCTCAGGTACACAATGCTCGAATAAAGATCTGTTCAATTTATGACTCCTACTGCAGACACTCAAAAATAATTCTAACTCTGAAAAGGAAAAACTACAATAGTTCAGGTAAGGGACTAAGAAAAACTAATGCCAAACCAAGTGTGCCTACCTCTTGTTTATAGGCAATGGGAAAGGTACCGACATCGCATATCCAATGTAGCTTGGTCGGCCCCGATATCGCGCATCTGATCTTAGGGGTCTAATATCGCAGGTCTAATAGCAGGACTCATCATTTATGCTATCTTTAAAATTGCATTCCATATATTCTATTTTACTTCTACTAATTTTTAATCCTTTTGATTCTAAAGCATGTCTCTACTTCTCCATTTTAGTAGCAATATTTTCTTGAGATGTATCCACCAACACAATATCACTTGTAACTGCATACACCAAGGGTTTTCATCTTGTATTTCCTTTGTTAATTCATTGATAATAATTGCAAATACGTATAGGCTAACTATAGATCCTTGATGTAGACCTATTATGACTTGAAAATTAGATGTTATTCCATAAGTTGTTCTAATTTTAGTGGTAGCCCCTTCATACATGTCTTAAATTACTTTAATATATTTATCAAGGATGTTTTTCCTTCACAAGGCCCACCAAATAATATCTATAGGCACTATGTCATCTTCTTTTTCCAAATCAATAAAGATCATATATAGAGTTTTTCTATGTTTTCAGAATTTCTCCATCACTTATCATATCAAAAATGTAGCCTCTATAGTAGATCTCCTTAGCATAAATCCAAATTAATTTTTTGTGACTATTGATTCAAGTCTAAGATGTTGCTTTATGACTCTCTTCCAAAGCTTCATAGTATAGTTCACTAACTTGATCCCTCTATAGTTTGCATAATTTTGTGTCTCCTTTCTTTTTGTAAATGGGAATAACAAATCTTTTTCTCCAATTATTAGACATTTTTCCATCCTTCAAAATTTTGTTAAATAATCATATCAACTAAGAAACTCATATATCTCCCATTTTTTTTCAAGCTTATATAGGAATGTTATTTATTCCAACAGCTTTTCCATTTTTCATCTTTGATAAGGTTATCTTTACCTCAAAGAAAGAAATTCATTAACCAAATCAAAATGTAGTTCTTCTTCTTAGATGTATTCTCTTGGAAATTCTTCATTCAATAATTCATGAAAATAATTTTTTCACCTATCCAAAATTTCATTATCTCTTACCAAAATTCTATTATTTGCTTTCTTGATGTAATTGATATGCTCAGCGTCTTTACATTTCATGTTTATGATTTTTGCCAATTTATACATAGATTATTCTCCTTCCTTTGTTCCTAATTTCTCATAAAATCTATCCAAGGCCTTATGTTTGTCTTTGGCTACTACTACAATTGCCTCCATCTTTGTCATTTTGTATATCAACTTGTTTTCTTGGCTATCATTTTGCTATCATTCCTTAAAGCATTTTTTTTCTTAATTTGTATAGTGTGTTAAACTTCATCACTCCATCACCATGTTTCTTTTGAGATCTATTTTTTTACCTTTTTTTTCACCCAAAATGTTCTTTCCAATTTTCTAAATGCAACTTTCTATCTGGTCCTAAATTAAATTTGAAGAGCAATCCAAATTCCAAGTGCCTTTGTGAAATAATTTTTCTCTAAATAAGGTGATGTTATCTTCTTTCAAATTCCACTATTTTATACATTTAGTCCCTTTTCTTTTGCTACCTTTAAAGCTCTATATAGCTAAATCCATGACTATTAGTCAGTGTTGAGTTGCAAGGCACTCTCTAGGTATGACATTGTAATGTTTACACATGGCCCAATCTCTTTTGTGTAGTAAGAAATGATCAATTTATTTTTTACCTATAACACTCTTGTATATAATTAAATATTTTGTTTTCTTCTTAAAATAAGTATTTGCAATTGTAAGGTTACCGGCACTTGTAAATTACAATAGTAAATCTCCCATATCATTGTGCTCTCCAAATTCTTATCCTACATGAATCTTATCATAACCCATTTTCATAGATTCAACATGACCATTAAAATCCCCTCCAATGAATATGTTTTTATGCTAGAAAATTTCTTAAAGTACTTAATCCATGGAATCCCAAAAATCCCACTTAAATGAAGTTTTAAAGTTAATTTGTTGAGCATGTACGCTGATGACATTAATGATCTCATTTCCAAGCTCAAGTCTGATGTCCATAATTTGATCACCATGGTGATATACTTATACCACTTTATCTTTGGCAGATTGATCAATGATGATGCCCACACCATTTTATTGATTTTATTTTCCTAAGTAGAAGAGTTTGTAAGCATGGCCTAAATCTTTAACTTTCTCTCCTTTCCATCTTGTTTCTTAGAGGTAGGTAATGCAAATTTTGTGTCTTTTCATGACATCGATAATTTTAGATGTCTTTTTATTGAGAGTCTCAATGTTCTGGGTTAACATCCAAAATTTCTATCCCTAGACTTACTTCTTTACCCACACCCATCCTTGATGTGGAAACCCTTTTCTACCTTTCACAACATCCAAGTGACAATGTTGCACATTGTTTTAGGAGGATAACCTAGCAAGCCCTTGCTCATTTTTCATAGCAACCAAGCCTTGTGACTACTATGCATCACTTCTGTAGAATACCATAAAAAATTCCAAATCCATATTTAAAAACCATGACATGAAATAAATTAGTAAAAAAAATTCAAAATAATCTATTGGGCTTTGATATTTAGTAAGATATGTTACATGTTTCAATCATGTTATTTAAGAAAACTAAACTTTAAAATCATTAAATGAAGATAGAATGTGTTCATTCCATAAAAGATATATTTTTTTATTAAAATAATAAATATATTTCAAGAGTAGTATCAATGATAATCAAGAGTGATAGTTTAGAAGAAAATGTCACACTATACAGTCATGTCACTAAAGCAAACTAAATAAGGTTTATTACCTAAAGGCTCAAGACTCACGTTACCAAGAGTCAATAGATGAGAAAAAGCCTAACAACTCTTTCAAATGTAAATAAAACTAAATAAGGTTTGAAAATTTTCTTCCCAATTCAAAAGAGTATGTCCTTGAATCAAATAATAAGAATAGTAAAAGAATGTCCTTGTTGTCAATAGAATGATGTCTTATGAATGGTTCTTTGCAATATTTAATTTTTCTTGATATGGTTTCCTTTTTTACATGGTAGTCTAGCTTATTAAAACATAATGGGAATGTGCATCTTGCTAAAGTGGGATCTTAAAAGGGTTGGTGAATGAGTGAAAGTCTAACCTCTTTTGAGTAGCTTCACTTGGGCTCAAACCTAGATCTTACAACTTAAGAAACAAACACCTTACTATTACTCCAAGTCCCTCTTATTAAAAAATTGTAATAAATGTAAAATAGTAGTAGAATTTCATCTTGTCTTTTAAATAGCTTATTTTTAGAAAACCAATAGATGAGCAGTTCCTAGCTGTGGGATGAATGAAACCCAGTACATAGATCAATTACTAAAAGAATTGAAAAATATTTCAACACATCACTCATACTATAGAAGAATTCTTGAATTCAAGAAACAAGAATGACAAATGTTTTACCCTAACCTATAGGATAGATTAAGAAAAATCTAGTAGTAGTTACAATTGGGGCTAAGTATGCAATAGCAATCCAAGGGTACATTCCTAAACAAACACTATGCTCCCACTCACAACCTATGTAACAAACTACACTAACTAGAAAATGAAGAAAAATTAACTTATAAGGACCACTGATGAGCAACGAGGTACCCCTACGCCCAACCATATAAATCACTAAGGTGTTACACATGATCCAGTTGAATTTCGTGGACCTATAGTTATCTAATGCACTAGCTCTTCTAAGAAGTGAAATGGGTGTTGAGAATGTTCATTGTCTTCCCAATTACACTTGTGAGGTTCAAGGGTATGGTTTAAGGTTAATTGAGATATATGATTTTTATTTATATTTTATAGATGTGGTCACCTACAACAAGAATGAAGAGTAGAGTAATTTAAAATCTAATTTGTTATTACCTATCTAGGCTAACACAAGTAACCACTCCACTTTCTTGAACACATATAGCATTGTTGGACTACCAAATGTTAAGCGTTTCTAGGTTACCAAGTACTATATGAATGCTCGAAGTGGTCACGCTTATGTTCATTAATAATTGGAAATAAATTTCTTAACTCAAATACATTAAAGAAAATTACATGAAAATAAAATGCAATAAAGAAAATATTAAGCTATTCTCAATGCTACAAGGATTTTCAAAAAAGTTTGTTTTATTCTCATCACATTGTTGTGCTCAGGTACATCAATGCTCAAACAAAGAACTGTACAAACCTAGACTCCTTTTGTAAGCACTTAGAAAATATTCTAGCTCTAAGGAAAAGAAATAGCAACAGCTTTTCTACTTTGACTAAGAATGATTAAAGACTCACTTGAAAACTGGAGCCTAGGCATGGTCTTTATAGCCTTGGGGTATACAACCCAACATCGCGTATGTGACATTGTGTACTCGATGTCGAAACCAACATAAAATGTGACTCAACATCACGTATGCAATGTCGTGTACTCGATGTTGAAACTGACATAAATTGTGACTCATTGATGAGATGCAATAAAGATGAACTTGATTGAATAAACCTTCCAGCACGTGATTTCATTTATTGCTTTCATTTACTGCTTTCCTAGTGCGTTCAAGTACGACTTGATTACGAGCGTCTACGGGCGTGTACGACTAGTCAAGGAATCGGCTGCTTGACACAATGCATGAGTGCGACTCAATTACGAGCATTGACTACTTGGTAACCCAGTAGCGTATTCTAGGATTCTGCGCTTGGTAATCCCAGTAGTAGTCCAATGTGTACGGCTAGTTGAGGAATCGGCTACTCATTGCTAGGCTAGAACGTGTGATAAGTACGACTTAGTTACGAGCACCCACGGGTGTGTACGGCTAGCTAAGGAATCGGCTACTTATCACACTTAAGCTAAATAGGTGCCTCAGTACGACCACTTCGAGCACTTGCGTTACGTGTGGCGATCCCAGTAACGATTAGCGTTTGGTAAGCTGCAGTTGCATAGTTCAGGGTGTGTCCGGTAAGTGGGAACGGATGCTGACGCTAGTTAATTTAGACTTAGACCTTAGTTAGAGTTAGCTTAGTTTCTCAACCCTTTCTCCTGGTAGCATAGAAGATAAGCCGAAAATACCAAAAAAATCACATACCTCAGACTTGCTTAACCATACACCGTGACACATACAAGCAAGCCTGGGAAGACAACGAACGATTAACCCCAAGTGTTTCTTGTGGCGTTAAGGCATTTAGTCTGCGGAGTTCGACCGGATCGCGCGTGCACGCTCGTATTCGTATGGTTGAGTGTAGGGGTACCTCGCCACTCATCATTGGCGCCGTTGCCGGGGACTAAGTGTTTTTACACCAATTAAACATAAGGGATATCACTCACATCGTTGTGAGCTAAACGAACCTTAAGGTTAATCAGTTAATTAAGAATGTTAATAACGGTGAAAGTTAGCACACCAATAGAAATGGCTTCTTCTCACGAAATCAACTCACCTAAGGACAATACAGGAGAAAGTTAGGATCATACGCATAACCAAAATCAACCATGTCCTTAATAATCCAAAGTCACATATACTCATCCCGATGAGTATGTGCCAGATTTTACCTTTGTTTTCCATCAAGATGAGCAACTGCGGTGGAGAGACATGCAAGGTAACATCGTGTTACCCCCAGATCGCTCTACTCCCAACATGCTTTTCCGTGCCTTGGTACAGATTGGCATGCATGAGCTGTTCGCAGAATACGTTTTGGATGACCATGACACAAGGGATTATCAACCCACAAAAGCCCAACGTATTCGGGACGAAAGGCAGGAGAGCTAGCATTCACTATTGAAGGGCAAGGTTCCCCACATCATTAGTGAAATAGGAGAAGAGCAACCCCTCACGATGGGTTTCTTAGAAAATGATGTTCCTCCTCCTCACTCTAGTGAAGAGGTTAGGCATCAGGGCCTTAGATCAATGATACATATTCCAGGCTTTGATCCCCGTGAGCACCAGCTGTTCACGGCAGGAACAACTACTCACACTAATGATGAACTCGTTGATCATCACAACGATCGGGGTCGAAGCAGCCGAAGAGAAGGCAAGAAACATCACCATGGTGATGGATCCCCTTCTTCTTCTCCTTCATCTCATCATTCACACTCTCCTTCCACATCTGGGCGCAGCCACCATGAGCATAACGTGGAGAGTAAAGGTAAAAGAGATGAAATGCCTCAACAGGAAGGTCGAGAGGAGTTAGGACAAGGGCAAGGACGTAGGGAGAATAGGGAACCACCACGTAGACATCACAGACGTCATGAAAGAGATGATCATGACGAACCCCTATTCGCAACCCGAAGCATGCTTGATATTAGAGAGGCAGTTAGGATTCCCACAAGGCATTTGAAAGACAGTAGGATCAAGCGTTTGGACATAAATAATATCCCACGTTTTGAAGGGGGATACAACACTGATCCTCAGCATCATTTACAGGCATTCCACGATGCCTGTGCCTTGCAGAACATAGACAATGAATGGCAGAAACTCAAGTTATTCCCAAGGACACTACTAAAGAAGCAGAAAGCTGGTACCGGTCCTTAGAACTGAAAACCATCAGGAGGTGGAGTACGATGCTTGAATTGTTCAACAACAAATATCA